>VWZN01014366.1:235157-254451 GCA_013396955.1 Regulus satrapa
GGAGTCTTTAAAAATACCAGACCAAACACTGCTCTCCCCCTCACCCAAACCAGCAAGACCACACTTGAAATTATTTATCTGCTGGACAAAGAGACTTATCTGAATTCAACGGAGATATTATTTTCACTGCCCAAAAGTGTGCCCGTCCTTAAGGCCAGCCAGCACCTACAGCAAAGTTAGCTGTGTTCGGCTTTGTTCTTGTTTTTAGCATACACGTTTTATGGATGCCAATAGGAAAAAAAAAAAAAAACAAAACAAAAAAANGGGGGTGTTCAAATGCCACCTCACTACTCCTCGGTGAATATTAAACATCATTGTCTTACAAATGAGGAGAAACCGCTACCGTCAGAATAATAATAAACTACCTCTTGAAACCCTAAGTCTCTTACAGCGGGGCGTTAGAGACGACGAAGCTCTTAAGCGCTAAAATCGGATTCCTCCCACCTGCGACTTCCCCGTGTCCTTATGTCCTGAAACTGCCTGTCGTGTTTGCCATCTTTGTTCTGCTACTAGGGATACGATACACACCGGTCCCCATAAACACGATGGGATGATTTCATCCCGTATGAATTCCTGCAACCTTTCTCCAAAAAGGGGCACTTTCACTCCGGTCCTGCCGTTCTGACAATCAAGTTGTCTCCTTGACTGGAAATACGGGGGGGACGTGGGACTTTGTCACTGAATCTGGGTCAGAAGAGGAAGGCAGCTTATGTTCCTGGCCAAGGTTTTTCCCTTCGGCTAATGACAGTCCTATGTCAGAGAAGTCACTAAGATTTGTTTGCTGTCTGCATGTCCAGAGCCAACGTTGAAGAATCCTTGAATTCCACACTTCTCTGCTGCGGCTGTGAATGAGTGAGCCAGCCTCTGGAGAATAACCGTGTATCAGAGGGGAAACAGCTCCCTGCTAACAGGGATCGCGTATTAGGAAGCAGCTCCCTGAGCTGCATTGTTCAGACTGATGCTTACTTGTCTCATTACAAAATCAAGAGACTTCTCTGTCTCACGCAGTATCCTAGTGTTACATGTCAAGAAAGGACAAGAAAAGTCCGAAGAAGTGAAGGTGATAGGTTGAAAAACTGAGGCAGGAAACAAAACTCACCACCCTTGCAAAATAAAAACCTCTTCACCCAAATATAGCACCAAATAAACCACAAATCTATATGTAATCAATATATTTCTGGAACCAATCTGTTCCTCCCCAGCTTCGTGCGGATCCAGGGCTGCAAGTGCTTGTGATTACAGAGAGTAGGAGGGTCATTTTCTAACAAGGGTGCTCACTGTATCTGAGCTCCAAATTATCCAGAGAGGACAGATGGCCCTTCTGATCTTATAATGAGAGCAGGGAGTGATTATCAGCCTGAACCAAAAAATGATGCTCTGCTGACATATTTTCACAGTTCTGAAATCTGTGCTTGCACTTATGCCTCGCTTCATATCCCTCTTCGTTTAATTTAGGCATTGTTTGGGATTTCGGAGGGCTGTGTGAAATCCGTTCATTTATCTCTGTCTGTTTGTCTGTGTCTCTCTCCCCATGTATCTATCTAGGACATATGTACAGACACAAAACAAAGGAAAGCAAAAGGTCATTTCACAGGAACTCTTAAACCAAATCATGCTTGGCAAAATATTTATATATAAATATATTTGCCAATAATTAAGAAGCCCAGCTGCCTCCCGGATGCCTAGATTTTATGTCTGCTTCTTGGCAGTTTTCTGGAGCTGTTGCATTCCATCTTTGCAATTACTACAATACATGGTGAGTCAACCCAGATCCCAGGTCCCTTTGGGGAGGAAGAAAAAAAAAAAAAAAGAAGAAAAAATGTCGTACTTGTTATGTGCATATTTGGGGCTTGTGTTCATGCTTTAACCTTTTTTTTCTTTCTATCCTGTTTTTTTTTTTTTTCCCTGAAGGTTCTGTAGCAGAGAGCAGAATTCCCCACGAAGAAAAAAAAATTATCGCTGAGTATAAAGGGGGATATTTCTTTAATTTGCAGGTTTTTTGCGACTTTTCAGCCTAAAAACGGTGTTAATCACCTTTACCCTGCACAGAAAGTGAAACAGAGAAGGAGGGCTGGAGAAGTTCCCGGTGACTGGCACCAGTCAGATCTCCATCCCTTCTTTCCAAGTCCCTCAGAGGTGAACTTGCAATTGCAGAGAAGTTAGGTCAGTACAAACAAATTAAATCAGGGAGCTATTCAGTGGTTACACAGTAATTTCACTCTCCTATTTGCACTGTAATATTGCATTACCCTCTAATTGTCACATATACTTTTCACTCTCCAAATATGGAAGACAAATACTGAATCCGTTTAAAGTTGCACGGCTTTCCAGGCTGCCCAGCTGGGCGAGCAAAGCCTTTTCTGCGTGTTCTTGCTGCCATCTACTGGTCCCAAGGCTCTGAGCCAGCCTGTCATCTGAAACTTCTCTCAATTTTCACAGCCGAGAAGAAAAAGGTCTGTGGCAAGCAGTGGGAAATGCACCTAATGAGAAAAGGCGTGATAATGTCGCCAGTGGCGCTGGGAGGCCACCACGCCGTTACTTTAAGCAGAGGGGAAAACGAGACTTTTAGTTACTGGAGCTGTATTCACTACTTAGACCTAAGCATCTTTGTAGACTCCAGCCCTAGGTGTAAGCTGATTTTAGCATAAATAAGGGAGTTATCTGATGCTAAGAGCTTTTTTTTTTTTTTTTTTTTTTTTNTGGTTTCTCGGTTTTTTTTTTGGTTTGTTGTGTTAGATTTTTTTTTTTTTTTTTTTTTTTTTTTTTTTTTTTTTAAGAAAAAAACATTCCTTTTGCAGAAAAAACCCACCAAATTTCGATACCTTCTGTCTTTACCAGTGTCAGGTTTAAGGGCAACCAGTGCCAAAGTTTTCCATACTCCTTTTTGCCTCTTCAGTATCTATCTGATCTCCACCCGCAAAACCTAGACAGAAGAGGTGTGTCATACTACTTAAGTAACATCAGTTTGGCTTTGTTTGAATTTTGCAAACTCTTTCTCTAGAAAACACTCCTTTTTCATAGCAGCAGCATTTTTTCCCTGAGGTGTCACGTCATGTTATTGCCTGTTTATTTCCAAATGACTGCTGATTTGTAATAATGACATCATCTAATAATTTTATCCCATGCAAATCATACCATATGCATAAAATCTTCTTGGAGGAATGTGTGGTTAGGATAAACTTATAGAGCAACATGTTCCATTTATTTCCACCTGTAGATTGTTTGGGCCAGATCCACTGAGGGCTTGGCTGTCACTTAATTATGGAGGTATGAACCAGGTTCCCATGAGGCCTCCAGTAAAGTTTCCACAATGTCCATACTCCAGAGACACAGTGTATGGGAATTTACTGAAGGCTTCAAGAAGCTCTGGGGCATTCTGAGGCATGTGAGAAGTTTTAGGCCCTGGACCCATCATCTACCTTAGGTCAAACATCCCCTTACAGAGCCCACCTGCAGAGCCTCGCTCAAGGGTCAGTGATTCACCATTTTAGAAGTACTGCCACCTCCATTGTCCTCTGCAATGGGAGAAACTTGGACATTGATTTTTACTCCAAACAAGGCAGGGTATAGCCATAGTTAATCATAGCAAACCTTTCCACTTCCATGTGACAGCTCAAGGGAAGGAGTTCTGAGTGGATGAGCCACATCGCTCTAGGGCAGTGACTTATCTAAGTCCTAATTCATTTAATGCCTTAGATTTAATATTTAGTAAATTGGTTTCTGAGGTAGTATTTCTGAGCTGCATTTCCCAATTCATAAATTTGCCTGGCTATTTTAACCATCCTCCATGTCACAACTTCTGGGACACCTGACCTTTTGCAGCAGGGATCTTCACCCAAATGAGATGCATTCTGCAAAGAATGCAGAGTTCTTAACTCCAGTTGGCAGGAGAACACCAACAATGCAACCGATGCAATGCAGGCACCTTAAGTTGTTTTTGCCTCATTCTGAAAAGCCAGCTAAGCAGCATGGTCTGAACACAAGGAAACAGACACAGGACACACCATGCTTTCATTCATAGAGCTAATCAATGAGTAAAGCACAGCACACAGATTCCCATCTGGCCTTGACTTTAGTATCAAACAAAGCCTACAGGTTTTTTTTTTTTTTTAAGTATATGAAAATAATTATAATATGTATTTTAATAATATGTAGAATTTTAAAGTAAAANGCAGTCACACCTGTAGAAAGCAGATATAACAGCTTTTGGCTCCTGAGTGACTAGCTAGCCATCCTGGGAAGTTACCTGCTTTTCTTTTACTGCTATTAATCTGGGTTTGCCTGTTCAAAGAGATTCTGCCTCAGCATATATGAACATCAAACAGAATAATATCTTTAAAGCATTTAGCCTTTTTAATTGATATTATGTTATGCTTTGCTGGTGTGACATCCATATGACAGCTTATGGTTCATGATCACCCATTTTTTGATCTGCTAGCCACTTCCACTTCCAGTAGCACAATGCACTGATCACTGCAATGCGGGGCTGTATGGAGGTACATCCTGGCTGTGTGCATTTAACCTGTGTGCTGCTCTAAAATACCTGTGCTCCCAAGGTTGAACAGATGGCCACAGAAGATGCTACATGATATCTCTGGTTAAATGCCTCTCTGCACATGAGAAAATAATTTTTTGGGCAGTATAGCATATGATCATATGGGTCCTCTGTGACTGAGATGCAAGCATACTGAGGACACAGCTGAGGTGTGTTCTCAGCTTGAGTTGCAGTGCAGGGGAAAGATTTGTGTCATTTTACACATTGCAATGAGCTTTGTCTGGAGAGTTTTGGCTAGCTTTTGTTAAACCAGAGATTAATTTTATTCAAAGGAGTGGCCCAGAATCTGGTGTAAAGAAAGACATAAAGACAGATTCTGCAAAGCCCAGTGGAAAAATTATGTTATTGTTGTTTTAAATAATGTTCAACATATGATTCTGTGAAACATAATGAGTAGCCTGAACATCTTGCTGCATCACTAATTTATAGTAATACAATTCTTTTTTTCTGAGATGGTTTGTAGTACTTCTTGTACCACTTGTAAGTGGTTCTTTGAAGTCAATCGATGCTCATTGTTCAACATCTTTAGCAGATTTCAAAACTGAGGGAATTTATTCCATGTAAAGGTTAACATTTCAAACTTCTCTATTAAGACAACAGAGGCAAAATTTTTAAATTTTAGATGTTCATTAATATCTACATGAATTACCAGAATCTTCTGTTTCAGTAAGTTTGCAACACTCCATGCTAGAATGGATTTCTTTTACTTAATAATATAAAAATTTCTATTCTCTTAATATAAATTATTTAAAAAAAAAAAAGGGAAGCACTTCACAGCTTAGAAGTTAAATGTTCCAGTATTCTTTGCAAAGAGCATTCACAGAACTTTCATCAACCAGTATTGAAATTGACAACTTCAAACTTTTACAACCAGTTTGGATTATCAAAAAATAAAGTGACTGGAAGAACAGGAAGTGTCTGCTCTGCAAAATAATAATTTACACTGAAATTGATAACTCTTATTGCTATGATTTATGTGCTAAAATACATGTATGTATTAGGAAACAAGGGAACTTACATTTGTTTTAAATAGAATTCAGAGGACAACTATTGAGATATAAATGCCTTGAGCAATACTCCATGTAAGCTGAAATTCCTACTGTCACAATAGGCACAATAGGATAAATAGAATTTCTTTTTCTTGCTTTGTTCTAAGAAGAGGAAAACAATATTCTGTTTACAGTCTAGCAATGAATGCTGTTTGGTCTTCAAACTATCATGAGGTTAAGTGGAGAGAACATTTGCTGTGCACTTTTACACATGAATTGCAAACACTGCTCCTGGTACTGAACATTCATTTGGGAATTACTCAGGCTTCCCACGTGGATCTGTCCTACTCAACGTACACATAAGATGATGTAGTTAACGCGTACATTCTAAGAATTACCTGTTTGAGAGCAAAGTCCCTAAATTCCTTGCAGACCTGTGTACTCCAATGAATGGTTGCTCCAGTACTTGAAACATTTTCTTTTTTCTCCAAATTACATTCAGAGAACATTGAACCCTTCCCAGTCTGTTCAACTGAACTATGTCTGGTGAATTGTATTTTTGATTTTTTCCATGCTTGTGCCAATGGGAAATATAAAATGAAGCCTTGCTTTCATAGGGGACAAAATCATCCCTGTGCTGAATCTGATGCTGCAGACTCGATAGATGAATTCTGAATGAACGATGGCCTTACCCCTGTGATATGCACTTTCAGAAAATTCTTCATGGCTCATCTTCTCTTCAAATATATTGAAGTGACATATTTTCTGGCCTCTGCTGACTTCTGGCTGGACTAATTTGGTCTTAGCAATCATAAGTGGTGTAGGAAATACTGTGCATTTTAGAAGTGAAGCTTTGACATGATACAAGTTAGACCTCGTTGAGCAATTTGGATAATCATGTGTTTTATGGCTTTCCGATGTTCTTGCTGCAGTGTAAAGGTCCATAAATATTTAGAACAGAGAGTCTATGGTCCATTTATGGCTATTTTATGTAGCATTGTTTTTCTTTATTGAAGCTTGTTATTTTGTGTATGACAGCAGCATTGCAGTTTTCAAATAGGATTTTTTTTTTTGCTAAAGAGTTTCTTGTAACACAGAAGCATTGAGGTGATCAGAAGATGAATTCTATTTTAACATTCACAAACTGGAAGATATCAACAAAGATTAGCTGAAGAAAAAATAAAGAAATAATCTATGACAGTGTTGAGAATGATTCTCAGAATTTTAAATACTTGTTAAAGGCTTTGCTGTATTTCACTTCAATAAACATCATGCTCCAGTTACTACTTGAAACCATAGGGGCATTATCCTGTGCAGCACTTATCAATATTTTAACACGTGAAAGTCAAATGATGTTGAAACATTGAACTATATTTCCATCTGTGCAAGCTAAAATGGTACAAATGCATCCTGTGTAATGGAATACTACATCCCCAGTTACTTTCTTACAAGTGATACCTGATTCCTCTGTATTTTCTGTGGTTGTTTCCATTGCTCTGATGGTGCCCAAAGGAAGACTGTCTTTTAAAATTGCTTATAGCATTTAAGGAGTTTTAACTCAACCTGCCTTATATCCAGAGAAAAAAATTCCTGTAAATGGCTATAAAAATTAGTAGCTAATTTTCTGTTGCCATTGCCTCAGTGTTAAATCTTTCTGTGCAATTTGTGTGAGAGCACAAATATACTGCTCCCACGTGTCCAGTGGAAAAATGTACAACTTAGTGGGCAGTAAAAAGAAGAGATGGAGGCTGCTGGCAAAGGTTGAATATGTTGGTGGAATTTCTCTGAAACCTCTGGGAAGACAGCTCCAGTCACAGACTTGCAAGATGACCAGCACAGGCCACGGTCCCACAGCCACCAACAGCAGGCACAACTGGATGGCCTTCCAAAGACTAGATCAACCACCAGGTTTTACCCTGTAAGTCCACAGAGAAGGATCACTGCACTGCAGATGGGTGTGACACAGGTATGACAGCACAAGAGGGTGAGACACATGGCAAATGTTAACTGTATTGGTCAGTGCCACTCCAGAGCCTGTAACCCCACAAATTCTCCCACCAGAAATCCACCACAGATTAAATGCTTGATACCACTTCTGTGAACCCAATTCCATGAATTTGTCTCCTGTTGCTGATGTTATCTCTGACACTGTGAGCCTTCCATCTAGTCACTGAATTCCTTTTCTTGGCTTACATCTTATTGGTTTGACCTGTTTCACAATCTCCTTGTTTCTCCTGACTTTTCTACCCAAGGCCTTAGCCTCCATATTTATGTCAACCAACCATATACTTCTTTATTTCTTGGAATAATTTGAAGCATTCTCTCTCCATGTGTCTGTGTTTTTCTATGATTTCTTTCCTAGTGAAGCTCGAACTGCTGCCATTTTTTGCCACTTCAGAAAATAATTTGAAAACTATCAAACCTGCCCAATTGTGGGGCTTTTTGAAGTACTTTTCTTCAGTCATTCAGGCTCTGGTCCTTTAGATACCAAGTTTCTTTGTTTAGTTACTGGGCCGTAATATCAAGTGAAGCAGACTTTGTCTTCTCCTGCCCACCTCATCTGTGCTATTGGGAGGTCGAATTTTTAAATTGCAAAGTTGCAGGTCTGGACTTCCTTCCCATCTGGTCTGATGTCTTCCTGTAGCTGTTCAGGTAATCAATGAATCAAAGAGAGAGCTGAGAGAAACAGAAAACTGACAACTGTCTTTACTTGGCCACGTCCCTTCCTTTGGCAATCAGGTCTGTGCTTTGCAGTGCCCTGCTCATCAGCAATGACCAGGGCTCCAAAGCAGCAGTTATGCCTGTGTCCAGTGAGAAAGCTTCTCTGTTTTCATGGGTTTCCCAGCTTCTCACACTGGCCTTTAATTTGCTTCACTTAATATAACCAACACTGCACACATTTTTCCCAAGATTTTGCTGTCTCTGCTTTATACTTTTAATTCTCCATGTGAGGACAGATACAGACAGACTATTACTGTTGTTTAGCAAAGTTTCTGGGAATGGATTTCAGAGGGCTTCCTATCCACCTAGAAGCAACTTGATCCATTAGCCTGTAAGTGGCTGTAAGTGCATCCAGTAGAAGGGCTGCAATCTTTTAGTCAATGTTTCTCTTACAGTACATGCATCTAGAGCACCTTCAGAGCTGGTAAAATTATACAGCAGATATTGCTGCTTCAGCAGAAGACCAATCCTAGGACAGCTCCCTGCTACCATGGGATAATTATGGTGCTGGAATGTAACGTGAGTCTTTTTGTAATGCTCCACTGTACCCATGATAGATTATAGGCTGAACATTTTCTCTTCTTTTTTTCCACTGAACCCTGACATCTGCATTTTCCATTTGTCTGTCTGCCTGGCTTCCTATTTGTTTTGAACTAGAGTGCTTGAGAAGTGCTGTTCACTGTCAGTACTGAAATCCTTTCCCCAGCAGTTCGGCTGCTCTCGCTGTTTGGATTAGTTGCTTCAAACTCGTGTCTCTTTGTATTCTTTTCTCTGAGTTGCAGTGGAGAGTACCAGGGAACACAGGCATGGTGGGAGGAAAGGACAGCAGTGGCTGGACACGAGACAACATCTCTGGGAACCCTGTAAAAGCTCATGCAGTTATCATGACCAACCAGGGAACATTATTCTATATCCAGAAGTTCAGAAGGCAGCTCTGGGTTGGAGATACTGTGGCTTTGTGAAAGATTTTGATTTTTCAAGCTCTTGCACAGATCACCAGTACATAAATCTCAGAAGATTGGATCAAGCATTTGAGTTCCAAGAGGATTGAAGTTAAGCATGGAGATCATAGGGCCTTTTCAAAAAGAAATGGGGCCTAGGATTTGTGATCTAGATGATCAGGCAACTCTAGCTCAACAGTGAAATCAGTTTTTGATCAGCTTTGGACTGTAAATAGTAAATATGGTAAATAAATCATTTTAATCAAGACTGGAGCAGAGCTGTTGTGTTTGGATATCCACTCCTAAGTATCTTCAATGAAGTAGGACACAGAGATAATTCTAGCTGAGGTGTGTAATGCTGATGCCAAATGTTCCATGTTTGAGACCCAGGTGACCCTGGCTTCTGTTTATTGTGTGCCCCACAACTGAGTGTTGCTTCCAAATTTAAGTGTGGATGCAGCTGTCATCTCTGTTAGCTAAGTAAGTGCTAAAAGTACTTGTTAGACATTATAATACAACCCAATGATCATGCAGTACTTTAGATGGGCTTTTGAAACTTTTCCTCCTGAGCAGAATATAAAACAAATTTCACATCCTTATATGATTGTACCTCACGCCTAGCTCACTATACAGGATGAGTTCCTACTTGCATCCTTTTACTACGTTTTTGATCTGTAAGCCCTGCATTTTCAGAAAAATGCAGTGAGTGAGTCCTCCCCTACAGGTGGTTTCTTTAAGTGTTTTTTGTGTGGTAGGTATGCTATGTTTTCTTGCTCAGGACATTCTTTGATGTGAACCAACATAAACTGACTGTCATGCTCTATAATGTACTAAAGGTAAAGTAAATCTGCCCTGAGATGGCAGATGACATTCAATGTAAATAAATGCAAATGCATATGGAGAAAAATTGACCCATTTAAAGTGATGGCTCAAATCTACAGCGTATCCATGCCATGTTATTGTTTTGTATTTTTTCCTGTGCCACTCATCTCTAAGAGAGTATAACAAAGCTGGAAAATATTCAGAGAAGGGTGACAAGGTGGCCAAGTATACAGAATAATATTTTATGAGAAAAAAAAAAAAAAAGGGAAGATCCAAAATAAAGAGAAGAAAGTATTACTTTACACATGTCTGGAAACCACGGGAATGCTGATGTGTGATGCTGTGAATGGTGAAAGCTGACCTTGATTCAGGGAGAGATAGGGAAAATTAGCAGAAGAGAAAGCCATCAATGAAGACACACTAAATAAAATTATTTTGGATCTGGCCCTGAGCAGCAAGCAGTCACAATGCGGATATCTGAGTTTGCTCTCTCTCAGAGACACGTTGCTGTGCTGGATGGATCTTTGCTTTGATTCACTATATCCACTCTTAGTATTTATGTTAGAAGACTCCATGTTTCTGAAGAAAATGACAGCTGGCCAGTGGCTAGTCTTCCATTTTAGTTCCTGGCCAAAAGTGGAAAACCATATTTGAACCTCTTCACTTTGAAACTGGCAGCTGGACCAGGCTCTTCCATTTGTGCCTGGAGTTATGAGCAGCAAAACAAATCTACAGCACAGACTCTGCTCTAAACATTTGGGTTTGTGCCAACAAGGAGCAAAAACACATTCTGAAATTTTTAGTGTTACTGCAAAGAGTACAGCAGTGCATAGTGCATGTTGCTTCCCAATGACTTCTCTAACAATCTCACCTGTAAATGTGTTTTCCCCAAGATCAGATGAAGGAAAGACCCAAAGCCTTACCTCTTTCATTGTCCTCTCTGCTTAGACACTGCTTTTGAAGGAGTAGGTGTCAGCTTTGCTCAACCATTTTGGAGAAATTGGGATGGGCTTTGGGACCTGACTAAACCAGATGTTTATAGAGCTTCTATACAGTTGGATGTCACTTAGTTTGGCAAGATTGTTCTGTACCTTGAAAGGTAGGCAATAAAACTGCAACTTGTTTTCTACCTAACATATGGTATCTAAGCCCACTGGAGGCTTGTGCTTGGCAAGCAGAGGAAAAACACTGCAAATTTGATTTAGGCACATATTCAATAGTAGTCATATGGTTTCCACACGGTCTGCTTTGGACACAGGCCAGTGGGTATAAACAAGGGAATATCTAATACCAGTAGTATGGAATTTTCTTCCTCTTTTCAGCTTTCACTAAAAATTAGGTGTCTTTGTTCAGGAACACAAACCATTCCTTCTGGCAAAATAACCTCCAAGCCCCTGGCCTTCCATTCATCTTTCTTGGATGTATAAAACAAGTTATGAGGTCTAAAGGATCACAAAAAGGACAGGAAAATACATTAATAATCTCTCATCATTATTTATGTTTTGTTCACTTCATTATTCACTTCATTATTTATTTCAAGAAATGTTATCTGAAGTTCAGAAGTATGTAGTAATCCTAAAGCCATAGCAACTGTAAGGAGCTAGTGTCTTTGAAAATAAGTAATATTGAACATATATGTTTGAGCTTTCGCTGCCTCAGTTTACCTACCTAAAAAGAGGAGAGCTCTATCTGCCAGCTGACTTGGCTGGTACACTGTGGGATTAAATTGGTGTTTGAAAACATGCTGTTCTGAAAGTTCCTGTCTGAAAGACATTGTGCATTTGTGAAGGGTTACAATGTTTAAACCATGAGTGATAGCATACAGGTTCAACTTATTCACAGTACTATGTATAAGCCATGCATTAACCTTTTGGATTGAATCACAGTTTCAGTTTGGGATGGATTAGGGGTCTTTCTAAATGCATTAATACCTGAGAACATAACCAGACTGAAGAACCAATTTACTCAAGAGACAAGCTGCCATGGCATCATCAGCAGCAGGAACTAGAAAGTGAGGAGACTGCACCAGGGTGTGGGTCAAGACAGTGGTTACAGCTACTGTTAAACAGTTCAACAGCACAGCAGTTCTTCCTCCTCCTCTGTCGTCTGAAGGCAAATGGTTACCCAAGACAGGAACTGGAGCATCCAGACAATGTCATAATTCATGCTATTTCATGCTTGCCTTACTGCCAAAAGCTCCAAAGACTATGAATTTTTCTACTATCTTTGAGTTTAGAGTTCCATTTATTTAATTATTGCATTCAAATCTGAATTCTGAATGAATATTTTGAAGAATAATTGTGAGTTATTTGGAAAAAAAGGCAATTCCTGTGGATTCATACACTGAAAATCTTGACTTTATTTGGGAGCTGTGCTTCTGGACACAATAAGAAGTAGTTCCCCAGCAGTGAATAATCTTCAGAGAAGTCCAGCTGTGGGCAGCCATGTGGCTACAGAGTGTTCAGGTAGACCAATTGCCCTGGGGTCTGTGGGTTGCAGAAACAGTGCAGTATATTGATATAAGCATTCACTAACACTGAACCAAATAAATTTACTGTCACTGGACCCCATCTCAATCACATCATGTTACTGAGGCTGGATAGAGATACCAATATTCAGGAAATTTTGGGTTATCAAATAAGGGGTTGGTGTGGAGACTGGCATGAGGTCTCAGGGATCTGAGGATTTGTTTGTGTTCAAATGTGGCCCTGTCAGTGCCTAAACTGAACATTTGTTACTGCACTTCCTTAAGGCAATATCTGTGCTGTCACATTGTTGAGGTGGAATAAAGCACAAAGACCATCGAGCAAAATTTAGAATTTGGGATTATGAAGTAAGGTTGTTAAACTGCATTTGGGAACTGATGTTAAGCTTGGTTTACAGAGCAGTCTTGTCACCTGTTAGACATCTGATGTCATGTGCCCACACTTTTTGTGACAGTTTGGCTCCTGTGACAAGGCAAGAGATTAAAAGGAATCCTAAAGAGACTCCGAAACATATATTCTTTCTTGTTCTAAGTTGGAAGGAGGGAAGAGATGGAGATGGACAGTTCTCTGCCTTCAGACTTCTTCCTGAGAGCACTCAAGCTTGAAGCTATTCCCAGGGTAGCAGTGGGGCTGCCACCAAAAACCAGATCTGAAGCAGAGTTTCAGGGTAGGTGGGTGCTTCCAGAGCAGCCACTGTGTCCTGTTATGTTGACAGACCTATTAAGGAAACAAGGTGTGCAGGCTCTTCTTGCTTAATCCTCAGGGCTCAGGAGAACAGGAAAGAACGATTTGGCTTTCTGATGGAAAGTAGGCCGAGAGACTGATGATACTTTCTTGGGTCACACGATAAGGGAATTCTCTCCAAAAGCCATACTCTTGCCTCCTCTTATACAGATTATATTGATTCTGGCCACTTTACCTAGGCTGCAGGTACAGGGAGGTGGAGAAACTTTTTGCACAACGCTGAAGATTTTGACTCAGTGACACATTCCTCTCTCTTGTTGTTTGGAAGGTGACATTACAGGTTGTGCTGATGAATGGGCATTGCTAAATACAATGTACAAAAGCGTGCATCTGGAACAAGGCATTTCAGCTTCTCTCTCCCCTGGAGAGTCAAGCAGAAGTCAGAGTTGTGCATGAGTGTGTGAAAAACAAGGGTCATCATAGAAGCATGAAATGAGGAAGGGATCTTCCACGTCTGTCCTCGCCAACAAGTATGACACTCATTTTGGCACTTCTCTGATGCCTTTCAGATGGGCATATTAGAGAACTGTGCTAGCACAAAATCTCCCAGAAAGGGTTATATGACATTGTCAAGAATGTCTTCTTGAGAAACAAGGCATTAGCTGGACAGGTGAGTCTTACAGACAACCCTTAAGCATTTTCTGAGGCAGGATGTGTGTGTGTATATTTATCACAGTCCCAAGACATTTAATGAACTTTCCAAAATGGAAGTATTCCCCGCTATCTTTTGCTTATTGAACAGAAAAAAACAATCAACCCAAAACACTCAAAATAGGTAAAATTGCAAAATAGGTAAAATTGCAAAAGGGTGTGAGTGTTGTTGAAGTATAAATCTCCATTATTTTTGCTCTTGAGAAGATCTTTGCATGTATTAAGATTTCTCTGTTTGAGATATAAATATGGTACAGATTTTCTACTGGGAGAGAGCAGGTGTCAGCAGAGAACTAGACGAGGGAAACACCACCCCTCTGTTACTGACATGTCCCAGTGCAGTACACCTCTTTTGGCCACATAACACGGAGGAAGGCACGTATGGAGGCACCTGGCTGCACAGCTTCAGTGTTAAAAAATATTTTGCAGTAGTTTTTCATCTCTCTTGCATGACAATTGGGAATATAAACTGCAAATGACAGATTAAAATCTTAATGATCTGAAGATGGCTCTTCAGATCTTCCTTGCCCCTGCAAAGAGAAGCAATGCTGGTGACAAGGACTGCACTAAGATGTAGTGAGGCGCAAGGAGGCTGCAGAGGCACACAGGGCAGGCAGTATCCCCAAGGCACAGCTTGCAAGCTCCATCACCAGCTGGCTCAGTCTTTTCACTTCACACCTGTGTGGATTCCCCTGCATTTCAGGGTTTGCTTGTCCCTCTTCTGGGGACTGGGGACAGATTTTGAGGCTTGACACAGGACTAGCACCAAAGTGTCCAGAGCTATTCAGGGAGCCAAAATGCAAACCATCAGCCCTGGTTTAATCACCAGAAGTACCTCTTTTGCTCACAATAGTTATTCTTCTGTCAATACTATCTACAAGGTGTTTAAAATCTCTTTAAATATCATTTAATGGAGCTTTCATTAACTTTCCAGACAACTCAGTTGCTCCCTTTGATCATAAATGCTGAGAAACTACATTTCAGTTGCCAGTTCTCCCAGTCTTTCTGCTCATTTGCTGGCATTCTTTCTCATAGCAAAAATATTCTTTATACCATTTTCCAGATCGGCCGCCTCCTTAAAAAATGTTTTTGCTTATTCCTCCAGAATGTTCCCTTGTGGTCAACGCTATTCTTATACTTGTATTCTTAATAAACATGTAGCAACTCCATGTGGTGGTGACAATATTGACATTTCTTGACTGTTCTAAAACTCAGCTTCAGATTTAAGTGCTTTCTGAGAAATCAAGTTCCAAGCATAAGCATATCCTAACTGTACATCTGAACTGTGGGATTATATTCCCTATTGACCAACAATCCACATTTCAAGTGCCTTGCTGAAGACTTTAGGTCTCACTTTACTTTTCCGACACCGCATGGGAATGGCTGTGAGATGAAATCTTCACTGATGAAAGAGGGGATGCACAAAGGCAGTGTCAAAAGCCCAAGCCCTCTGAGTTTTAACAGGACGACAATTTAATCAAGGTAAGTTAAAGGTGCTAATGCAATGAGACTCTCAGGCATGGCATGAAATTTATCCATGGTGATTAGGGAAACCCTATCATTTGGACTGTTTTGGCACATGAGGCATTTTTTAAAGCTAAATGAATCCCTTATCACCATATAGCTCCACTCCGTCTGTGAATCTGTGCTGGCCAGCTGTTTGTACTTACTGTCATCCAGTCTGTCCTATTTATGCTTCAGTGTGTTCTGTTCTGCTTTAGAGATTATTTCTCTTCCATGTTAAAGAGTATTTTGCTCTCAAAGTCTCATTAATGTATTTGTTCCTGACACAAACACACAAAATCCCAGCAAAGAATGCAAACCCAATTCCTTTCATAACAAAGACCAAAATTAATGAGAAATCAGTTTTATTTTTGTTGGAAAATGTAGAGGGATGTAATAAAACAGATTAGGTGGTGACATATGAGACAAATGGCCTAATTAATGGCTCATCTTTCCAGAGATTTTGTAATTTATTTTTTGTGGCATTTATAAAGGAATTTGCTGATGTCATCCACAGAAACATCTTGAACAATGAACATTCTACTTTTTAACTGAATTCTTGCCCAGACACCAAAGGGAGAGACCTAGACTTACTGGAAATGACTCTCATAGGAGTGTAATTGCAACTCTGAAATTCAGGCCATTTCTCTATGGATGACAGTATGAAAGAGGGCCCTTAAAACTTAGGAAATCTGGAAGAGAGAGTTGCCCGCTCTGCCTGTCCCCCCAAAAGGAACTGTGATTATGCCCAATCATTATAAAGCATGAGAGAAATTTAGGGCATATTCTCTGTATTCTTCTATTAACAAAAAATTCATGCTTCTTCCTATAGGAAGTAGGCTGTAGCTGGACCATGGTCCAGGCAGGGTAAAAGAAAAGTCATTTAGGAATGTAAGGGGTTTTTAATGGAAATGAGCTTAATACAAAATTAACAGGCAATTTCTGTTATCCAATAAGGATAACAATAAGGGTCATACCCAGCTGCCATTATGTTTTAAAGCTTAATGTGTACCAAATCCTTTTGGCCTCCTTTAATAACCCTGCCAGACCCAGTGAGGTCTGAGTATATCCCACCACAAATAATTCCTACTCCTACTCCTTATAAAGACAGAGGATGCATAGGAATGAGGAGGGATTAAGTTTCTTTGGTTTTTTGAAACTTAGAGATGCAGATGCAATTTTTCTTGTGAAATTAAAGGCAACTAGGTGCATCACCATTTTTTGAAATCTTTTAGTGGCCTGAATCTCAAGATCACACAGGTCTTTAATTCTACCTAAAGTCAGTGGGAGTTGAGCATCAATCTAAAGACCTGAATATTAGGGACAATTTTCAAAAGCACCTGTTAATACTGCATATAACCCAATTTCCAAAGAAGACAACACAGGGTTTGCTATCTACTGCAGTGAAACATGGGGGTTGATTCATTTGTTACAGGCTGAATAAGTCTATTAAACCTCCATTCCCAATCTGTTTCTCTGCCTGGTTGTCATTGTGCCTAATTCAGTGCTCACAAGTTCTTCCCCTGCAGTTACCAAATGTGCTTGTATCTGTGCATGAAAGTACTCTGCATGAAATGGGAGCGACCTATCACAAGTTTTTCCAGGCATTACCACTACAACTTCAAAAAGCTGATAGCAATGTCAGTCGTGAGGTTATCCAGCATCTGGATTTTTTTAAGGTACCAGTACCCTAAAGGTCTTTAGTCAAAAATAACTCAAAAAAGCTATTTCTGACATGAATTCTAGCACAGAGAGATAAAGGCTGGTTCAAAAGCAGCCTTAAATAAAGAAACATGACTAAACAGGATCACATTCTTATTAGCAAGCAGTTGTCTGTCCTACAGAAAGCAGAACATGCTAATATATGTAACCATAAAGACAGACTCCAAAATATTTAAGTTCATGAGCAGAGGTGTTGACAGTTAAATTGAACTTCTGGCAGGCATTTGCAGCTTGTGAGGGAGCAAACAGCAACTCTTCAGCTTTCAAAACATTTACCAAAGATAATAATTACAAAGCCACATAGTTTCAGAATGACTTTCATTTGTCAGGGCAGTTACAGCAGTGAGAAGTAAAGCCAAGAGAAAAGCCAAATGCTAGCAGGAAAACACTGACAAATCACTTGATGTAAAGTTGAGCCATGTAGTAAGACAGGAGAGCACAGGACATGCCATCTAGTCCCAGCAGGCCCACACTGAGTCTGTTATGGTTTTCTAACCTGGGGAGGAACCAGGTTGTGCTGGGATTGCACCCAAGAGTCTGGTGCAGACCTGGGGCAGGACGCCCAGTTCAAGAGTGTCCCTTTCCCCCTTCACCCCTTCCCAAGTCTGAGTAGGTATGGGTGGGTCTGCATCCTGTCTTAGCCAAGAGACTGAGAACTTGCGCTTCTTGATGACAGGGAAAGGGGGAGAGAGGAAGGAGGTTTCTAGGAGGAGACAATCGGGATAACCACTCCTGTGGGAAGGGAAGTACCAGGAATATTATCCTTTACTGCTTGACAGGAGTGGGAAGTGTATCACTCTGTGGATTTGTTCCACCTTGTGCGTTGGCATCCACCTCCAACTTTCCTCTCCTGCTGCCTTCCTTCTGTGCCCTCTGGCCATCCTTCTAGTCTTCTTCTATTCTGTGGCTGCAAGCTATCCAGAGCCAGGGCACCTCTTAACTTGTCTTTTATCTGATTCTCCTTAGAGCTGCTTCAGCCTGATGAATTTTACACGGACTCCACAAGCCACCTTGCTCTGCAGGCATTTTTGTGAAAGCTGAACTTGCAATAGCAGCTATGGGCTGCAATAGCTATGGGCTATTTGGGGTGCTGGTTCATTTGTAAAGATCTTGCAATGAATGATCACCATCTCTACTAATTTCTGTGCAAAATAAACACTGGAACTAAAAGAGGGAGGGGACAGGTGAACTGATTAGGGTTAAATAACCCCTTGCAAACTCAACTGGTTTCAGATAAAATATAGTTTGCTTGAGTTTTCTTTTTCAGGTTTTTGCTTTTAAACTCAGCTAATCCTGAGCAGTGTTGGTGCTCATCTGCTTTCTGTCTTGGAACAGATCCAGAACTAGCAAGATACATTGCAGAAGAGGTTGTTCACAGGGGAGGTCTGGCAGTACAGAAGGAAGAGAGAGAAATTTTATGTAAGTCTGTTCATATTAATCTTCTGTCCTGATTACTCAGATTAAGAATGTTTCAATAAGCCTGTATTATTTGCAGTTCAGAAAGAGTCAGCCAGGATGCAGACCCTCCTGAGCTCTGTCTATCCACAAAGGCTAGAGCAAATATAAGCAACAAAGACTGCCCTAAGATGTGCCTCTTGGGAGCAACTCACAGCTATAGCAGCTGACACCAACTGCAGTAGCTGCTCAGCTGGGGAGACTACGATAACACAGACCCCTCTAAAACTAGAGGACATCATACATTTGGTGCCTCATATGTCACTCAGAAAAGAGAATGTAAAAATCTTCTATTCTTGCTGTCAAGCTGCTCTCTTCAGTGCATCTTAGCAGTGTGAAAATAAAATTCCCAACAGGTACTCGAGTCCAGTGCTACCCATGTGGATGAGCTGCAAATAAAGATTTCTGAGATTAACATAAAGATTGGTGAACTGCAGCATCCTGTATAACATACCACAGTCTTGCCATGATTTGGCAATATCAGCAGGAAGATGCTGAGGTGTTACAATAATACTTTCCTTTTCACACTTCAGTCCTTTTCACAATTCAGTGTGTTGTTAAAAGGAGTACTTAACCATCCAGTCTCTGTACTGTCTTTCCTTTCTAAGACTTCTGGTGGTGATTGTGCAGATAGATGATACCAGCGTCATGCTCAGCTGAGGTATAAACACTTTTGGTGACTGTGTGTCCTTACAAAAAAAAAAA
>VWZN01014366.1:254467-268566 GCA_013396955.1 Regulus satrapa
AAAAAAAAAAAAAATTCTGATTGCAGAGAATACCTGGGTTCAGAACAAGAATAAACTGTGTAGGTGGCTTAGTTCATTGCACAGATGTTAAGGAACATAAGGCAATTACAACTCCTTTTACTCAACTTTTTTGTGTTGAAAGCATTGTAGATCTACAGAATTATTTATTATGAACTTATGCAGGTGCAATGCCATACATGGTGCTGCTGCTGTGTCTCCTGGGAAATGCCATCCTGAGTACATGGAGGCACACAGAATGACACGTTGGATATGGTCAGATCAACTCTCCTAGGATACTTATGAGATATTTTTCTAAGATGGCACTTTGCCATTCAGTAGTCCTGTGTTTCTGAAGGGTTTCATAGAGCTAATTTGATCCACAGTTATGAATGGTCAAATCTGTCTTTAAGAAAGAAGAAAAAGAAGAAGGAAAAGAGGAAATCCCATTTCCCCCTCAGTTCTGAATTCCTGGGTGTGTACTGAAGCCCTTGATGGTTCTGGGTCTGGTCAGGGGTGATGGTAACAATGATCACCATTTTCTGGAAAAGCAATCATTAATTTAAAATTGAGGCTGTCCTTTCAGATCCATAATTTTTGTGGCAGAAGAGTAGGTTGCAGCCATCAACATCCTTGGTCCACACCAGCAAAATAAGTAATTTCTGTAGCCTCTCATTGACCAGATGAGTTTGGACCATAGTCCAAAGAGCTTGACTGAATACCTGGATCACATTTTTGGAGTTTCTACTAGACCTTTATTTTAGTTTTACTTCATGTAAACCTTTGGCAAATGGGAGTATATCTGCACAAAAATATGGGGATGCAGACTCTACAAACCAAAAAATCTGAGCTTGGTACAGCAAAGAAAGATGCATTCTGCATACTGTACTCAGCCACATCTCGCACTTATTCATATAATTTTCTGTGGCTCTCTCTGCCGCACCAGGAAACTGCAGGGTTTAGGGCAGCCAAGTGACCATCCAGACAACTTCCACACAGGCAGCGTCCAGGGAGCCAAGCTCTCTCTGTACATGTGCTGGGAGGAGCAATGTCAGATGAGCTCCACAGGGCACATTTGAGCTATATCAGAGCTTCCTTTCACGGGTTTGTTGTCTGCGTGACTGATGTGCCTGGTATCAAGGCATCTTTGGAGCTGCCCGTAGCACACAGTGGGGGTCCACCCTCAGGGCTTGGTGATCCTTCTCTTCTAATTATTTCTAGGGAATTACACAGATGAAGTATATAGGCATGATAAGACTTACCATGGATTTAAGGAGTACTTATGTGTGTCATGGGGAAGCTGTGGGAAACTATATTCTGCTCAAAATACGTGCAGCAGGAATGGATCCTTTCCTTGAAGGGATCTAAAAATATTCCCTGTCACTATACCATAGTTGTGTAAACCCTCTGCATGTAGGATATGGAAGGCTCAGGACTAGGGTTGCCACAGTCACACAGTAATTATAATACATGATCTATGGATTCTTTTTTTGTCTCACATCACTGTAGCAATGCATTAAAAGCATTTTGTCCCTTTCTGTATTTCTTTTTCTCCCTTAATTCTCACATCATTCTGGTGTTATCATGAAGATTAGAAGAGTTTTTCTTTTCAACTTCATGTCATGATGACATCAGGTTTGGAACTCCACAGGCTCACACTGAAATAATTGATGCTATTTGCATTTCACAATCTAACAGCTTCATAACAAGATCTCTGTAGACTTGCACTGAAATTGTTTTCCCACTGAAGTCTTACAACACAGCAGCAATATAATGACATTTTAATGGGATCCCTATAGGCTTGCCATGAAATTGTCAGGAGAAAATAGTGGAGATGTTAATTGAATTGGGAACTAACATTGTTAAAATCAAACGGGAAAAGTAATTGCTCTGTTAGAAGAATTGCAGGAATTTAGGTGCTGATCCTGTGAAGGTACAGGCATTTGCTCTTCAAACCAATCCCCTTGAAATCTACTTCTCTGGGGAGTGAAGTTAGGAACTAGAAGAAACCTATTCATCACACCTTCTGTCTTTATAAACAAAATAGCTAACCCAAAGGCAACAATCAAAGGTTATACCTTAACTGTGATATTTTCTATGCATGTCTGTGCAGATGCTAAGCAGAAATTACCTGAAAAGCTTGGCATTTGACATCACACACTCTCTAAATGTACATAGAGTAACATTTGCTTAACTGGTAAAGCCCTTGGGTAAAACCATATTCATAATGAAGCCACTAGGAACTGTACTAAGACTGTAGCAGAGCTAGTTTGCCATTCCCAGTATCACCTTCCTCCAGATCCCAAAGATCAACACACACCTGCCTTGGAGGCTAAACCTACAGACAGGAAAACTGTTCACTTCAATCCTTGTGTTTTTCTGAGACATAAGAATGTGTTTGAGGGGATAATTTCTTTATCATTTCTAGTGTGATGGGGAAAAGAAAATTACTTTAAAAACAAACCCTGTGATTCTCATGTCATCGTTTGTGTCAGGCTTTGGAGTTCAGTTCTTACAAATTTCAAGAGTGCTGGAGTGGGAAATGGCACCTGACTCTGGAAGACAGGGTGAATGTTCTGACCTTACTCCTAGTATTGCCTGTAAGAATTACACTAACATCAGCTGGCAGTTTTTTAGTTGGTCATTAAATAGTCAGGGCACAACCAAAAATAATCCCACCTGACCAGAAAGACCTAAAACTGTTATGTACAACATATTGAGTTCTATCCAAAAATAAAGTGGTTTTTATGGGAGAGATTTCTGAGTTCCTCCTAAGAAGAGCCACATGCCAGGAGGAGGTAAGAAGATCGATACACAAAACCATTAGCAATGATAAATTATTCCCTTTCTCTCAAGAGAAGCCTAGATCATTGATCTGTCATGGAATCCATACAGACCTACTCTTCAGATGAACAAAAGGTTGAAGAACAGAGTACTGATAGGTAGCCTGATAACTCAGGAGATTAGTGTAGGGCTGCTGGGGGAGCTCTGAGATAGAGGTCCAACCCATCCTCATGGAAATCGGATCAGAATTTTCACTATGAACATCAGCAAAAGCAAGAGACATTCTTACATCTGATAATACCAAAACTGAATTATTAAGGAAAAATACAGACAGAAGAAGACAGAAAATATCATTATGTCTGTGTTTGAGTTCACCTCAAATATCTCATGAATTTCTGGCATTTCATACTAAAAAACCCAATGAAGTTTGTTTTTAAAAAAAGACGTAGAGAGGGTAAAAGTTTGATGAGAAGTAGGAAATTATTTCTTTTTAAGGAGAAATTGAAAAGACCCTTAGGTTGCACTAAGAACTCAAAAAGCATGGAGGGCATAAAGAAGGTGAAAAATTCATACATAGTCATTATTTCCAACATCAGAGAGACACAGAGACCCCCAATGAAAATTATTGCCAAATATAAGACAGACTGAAGGAAGCCTTTTTCTTCAGAAAACACAAAACTAAACTGAGGAACTCACTGATGCAAGATATGATATACAGCAAAAGTGTAAAGGAAGTTTGAAAAGGATTACATGCCCTCATAGATGATAGGTCCACTGGTAGGTTTTAAAAATTATTACCTGGATGCAGCATTGAGCTCAAAAATTCCCTCATTCAGGGCCAGGTAGATAAAAAAGGAAGAAGGGCAATATGTACCTGCTGGAACTCCTACACGTTTAAGTACTCATTTGAGTTCCTGTGGTTGGATTTTACTGGACACACTTGGCTGTGGTGGGATGGAGTTCAGCTGAGCTGAAGCATTGTTGGGTAATATAAGTCAGCAGGCTTTCAGCACTGGACAAGTTGTTCCCTGGTCAAACTGCTGCTCCATCCAGCACCTCTGTGCCTGTCAATTCTACCTGAATAATGAGGACTTCAAAAAGAAGAAAGCATTTGAAGCTTTGGGAGACAACAGGCTCCCACCTATGTATTCTTCAGGTGGTCTGAGAGCACTCTGATATGGCAGAGAGATGTTTCCTATGATGTTTGCCCTCTCTCAAATAGAGAGTTTCAAGTAGAAATTTTACCAGTCACTATGTTCCTTGCAGACTTAGTGTTCAATTGCACATTGTATAATATTTAGAAGAACTATCCGCTTTTTGGCTTTGTTTTACACCTAGGAACAAAACCAGACAGTGAAGCCAACCATGGCTCCCCTCAGACTGCTCCTGAAATGTCTAAAGATGAGCACATCTGACTAGCTCAGCTGTGCTGGAACTCTTGGCCAAAGAGATCTATTTATTATAGGGTGTGATTGTCAAGTTACTTATTTCAGTGGCTCCACTGCTGCAGGGCAGAAAAACTGGGTGGTCTTCGAGGCCATCAAGACTGCTCTGCACCTGGGGCTGCAGAAAGTATTAACAAGCAAAGCACACACATGGCTGGCTTGATGGACTGTGACCAGTTGGTCCAAAGTTGTGGGAACCACTGAACGAGCTGTAATCCTTTAGGGGCCAGAGTCCCTTCTCATGCATTCAGAAAGAGACCCGTAATTATAACAGCTGAAACCAGATCATGCACCAGAGCTGGACAGGGGACAAAACATTAAGTTTCATTTCATTCTGACCTATTTTTATGGCAATAACTGCTAAAAGGAAAACAAATGTTCGTAGAGATCTGCTTTGTTCTGCCTTTACATGTGAAACACACTAGGGGCCTTTTCATGCAGAAAAATGCATAAATCACTCCTCTAGTTTTACTTATGGAAGTGCAGCATTTTCATATTGGAGAAATACAGCCAGTAACGAGATGCACAGACATCCGACAAAGAAGAGTAAGGATTTCAGAAAAAATAAAGGAGATACGATTTAGATAATAGCCAAAAGGAAGCAGGAAGCTCATGAGGAAATGTGATTACAGGAATTACACAGGAAAAACGTTTCATATATGTATACAGGGCCAGATTCCCAGTAGTTATTGCTAGATATAGCTTATCCACTTTCAGAGAAAAGATTACAAGAAGTCAGTTCTGTGATTTTCTTGGGATCATGTAATTACTGGATACTTCTATACCTCTCCTCTTCCTTTTTTTTCTTTCTTTTGTGTGTGTGTGTGTGTGTGTGCGTGTGTGCAGCTTCACTCATCAAAAAAAAATATTTTATTTCTTTTTATAGGATCATTTTCAGTGAAGCATCAGACATTCTGGGTGATACAAAAACACTAATGCTGATACAGGAAGGTGGGTGGAACACCTGGAAACAGTGACAGAGAAGATGGGAGCAGACCACACTTGGGCCAGTAATATAAGTGTCTTCCAATATTCAGCAGCTGGAGATACAGTGCTATGGATATAGAATACAGAGAGATGTTTTCTTGTCTTCTTTGAGCAAGAAAAGAACCACAGAAGATCAAAACAAATGTTCTTAAGGTACAATCAAAGTAATGTGATAATGCCTCATCATATCTGTATCATCCCAATCAAGAGAACTAGATATTTGCTTTCAGTCAGACATCAGCTATATCAGACATTTTAGGATTGCAGTGAATGACAGCAGAGCAAATCTTCATGTACATGAGTTTTATTCCACATACATTGAAGGCAGTTTTGTTATAGCTGGTCAAAACATAAAATTTACAGTAATAGAAGTTATGCGGTTGTTTCAAAGTGGGATTAGAGGGGTTTATTTCAAAATTAATAAATACCAGTATGTTAGGGATAACAATATTTGTAATAAGGTTTCAATTTGTTAAAATAAATACTATAAAATGTGATTATATAGTAAGAAAATATATATAATATGATGCTGTAGAAAAAATGGCTTTAAAACCAGATCATGTTTCATTAAACAATTGCTACAAATTCTAGGCTTTCTGGAAATGGTTCAAGCTTCACTAATCAATGAGGAAGTTAAAAAATGCCAGTTTCTGGTAGATTACACCCACCACAACTGTTTCATTCTCTTGCCTACAGCCTGTAATCTTTAAGTACTTCTTGTAAATCTTTTAGGAAGAAAGAATTAATTTATTTAATATTTGTAGCTGACGTGACTGGTTCAGTCTAGATCTATGACAAAGTTGCTTAAAAAATACTGGGCAACGAAACTGCGACCATGATATTTTAGCAGAGAATTTATAAATAAGCATGTTACAGAATCATCTTATGTCTTCTGTTAACAGGATGTTCCTTTCCCTCACTATGGCTCATGCAGCACATAGACTACATAAATAAAAGTTCCCAAAAAAGTACAGGACATTCATTGTATGTGATGAACTCCTTATAAAAGTCAAATTTTCATATGGGCACTTGCATCAGAGAAACAGTTGGGGAAAACCCTTTAGGAACATTTGGGTATGCTCTTCCTCCAAGGGACTAAACCTCTGGGTGCTGTATGTTCTACACCTTTTTTCCTAGTTGTTAGCAAATCTGGGGTTCAGTCTCCTTCTGTCCTCTTGCTCTCCCAGATAGAGTAAAACATCACAGATGAAAAATTGTCTCTAAAGAGCGTGTGTGGATATCCTTTGGGGAAAAGTATAAAGGGGGCTCTCCAGATTTCCCCAGCAAGCTCTGCTACTAACTAACACTGCTACTAATGCCCCCCTCTGCAGGGGAGCAGAGCAGCACAGACTGTGAAAGACTATGTGTGGGAACATTGAGAATTATGTCATTGCCCTGGGTCTCTAAGAGATCTGCATAGCTCCAGGGGCTGTGTGTTCTCTATGCATCAGCTGGGCAATCCCACAAACAGTTCATATTGCCCCCAAGACCTCACTTCCTACCTATATAGTTGCTCTGTGGACACAGGTGCCTTTAAATTCTTTCTGCCTTCTAGAGAGGTACCAGAGAGGTCTCTTTGGGGAACACACTAACAACCTTTGTCCAGTGTCTAGCACTTGACATTTTCAAAAGGCCTTGGAGATGACCAGGCCAATCTCTATTGAGTCTGCAGGACAAGCTGTACTGCAAATTAGATGATCTTAAAACCATTCCATGAGGGAAGAACAGGCTATTGCTTTCAAGAGAAAGGGGTTTAAGTTTCACATGAGTTGCTCATCAACCCTAGATGCTCCTGAGAATAACCTGTGTAGATGGGTTACTTTTCTGATTGGAAATCCTATCAAAATATCACTTGGAAGTTATGTAAAGATACTCAAGGTAGCCGTCATGTAAGACAAGGAAAGTGAAGAAGAAGACCATGGTTTGACCTTAATTTATTGGAAGACAGTCATATCTGACTTCAAAGAATTGGCCAGAAAATCTTGTAGCCTGAGTAAGCCCTAAAATAAAACAAACATATTCCACATGCACATAGGAGGACAGAAAACATTACTATATAAAGGATGATTCTCATTCAGATTCAATTACTATTCCAACCAGTGTGTGGCATCCCACCTCATAATGGCAATCCTGAAGATTTAAAATAAATTTACCCCCAAAGCTTTCATGCAAACCTGTATTGATTTGAATGACTCCTGCTGTGGTTGTTTAAACATGCATCCTTCTTTATACGGGCTTGATCAAAACTGGCAGGCAGAACACAAAGAGCAGTGACAATTAAACTCTATGGGTAAAGAGGAATGTATGAAACAGAAAGAAGTAGCAGTATTCAGGGATTCTTGCCATCTATTGTTTAGCTGTTGTTGATGTGTAGCTCAGATTGACACTTCATCCATGAACTGATCCTCTAATCAGATTTGCACAGGAAATGCATCATTTTCAGGCATCATGTGTGCTCTCCCTGAGGACAAAGCACTCTGGGAGACCATAGCTTAAATAATCATGAATGTCACTTGCTGAAGACAAACCTTGCTATTTGTAGCCTTTTTCATTCATAGCAAAGGAAAATCACTGAAGGCGCCACAGACAGATGTGTACCTCAGTGAGGCAAATGCTGTGATTTTAATGCAATCTACAGGAGTGTTTACTCACCATGCCCTTAGCTCAGTTTGGCTAAAAGCTGTACCTCAGGGGTTTTTATGACAGTTATCTGGTGAGATGGAAGGAAGTTTTCATCTGGACATCTGTATAGATATACCTGTGTCTTCAAATCATCCTTGAGAGTATAGGTGGGGAGCTATTGATCCACTGGGTTTGGAGCCAAGTGCCTAGTACTTGTAGTAGAGGAAAATCACAGTTCTCCAATAGATATTGGGGGCTCTGACTCTCTAGGGATACTCAGGCATTTTGTGCAATAAAAGGTAACAGCCATGCGTTTTTCCAAATAGGGGAGTCAGTGCTGCAGACTTCTATGCACGGAAAATATTGATGCACAAATACACATTTGTGAGGAGATATATACATATGTGTGTGTGTGTGTGTGTGTGTGTGCACGCGCACGCACGTATGTTTTCCTACTATGAAAACAACTGACTGCTTTAATAAACTGCTTTCATTCGGAGATCATAATCACTCTTGCATGCATATGTGCACACACACAAAGAGAGGGAGACAACTAGATCTCTAAATAGAAACGTACACATTCTGGCTGTTTTTGGCTTTGCTTTTCTCTCCAAGCCTTCCAGGCAAATGGCAGCAAGTCTCTAACTCTTTCCAAGCGATCCTCCTGAGGCTTGTTTGCCTGAGTTCAGGCCTCTCACAGGGAGCAACTGAGCTAAGCTACCTAAAAATCTGCTCTGCATCCTTTCTGTCATCCGTGTTGGGTCTGTGAACAAGATTATGTTCCCTTCTTGAGGTAGTAGGCCTGTGAGTTCTGTCATGTGTTTAAGGGATATCAATAGTGCATGTGAGGTGTGCACACTCTTGCAGACAAAAGGTTTGCATTGTGACATGAAAAGTGATAAGAGACACCAGCCTCAGGTTTCCTCAGCCCCAGTGAGCAGTTTAACAAGGCTTCATGATGCATGTCACCTCTCCTGCCATGCCCCTAGGACACGCTGCCTGTCTTTATTCCCTGTGCATACTACATCGCCTCATCTGTAATTATAAATATATGTTTAGTGTCACTTCAAAGTCTTCCCTTGACAGGGGTGTTCCCTTTTCAGGGATTTTGAATCTCTGAAATTCTTTCTTCAGAAACTATGGAACAGGGTGTGATAACCTCCTGCTGACAGTTACCTGTGTTCAAAGGGGCTGCCAGAGAAAGCCCATTGCAAAGCAGAGAAAACCAACTTTTGTGTCACCCACCGAAGACGCACTGGCTTCTCTAATGACAGGTCATTTTCTATGTTTGGCTTTTTTTAACCAGGAAGGTTCAGGATGGGTACAGAGAGTGAAAGGGTTAGCAATATTTTAGACTTTCCATCAGGTACATCTGATGAACAAAAATCCTCCTCTTGGCTATGCTTGTTCATTACATATATTTTATACAGTCCAGCCATGGAAGCTAGAACTTGACTAACCCATTTATTCCTTTTGTGGCATTTTCCTGCAAAATAGCCTTTTTTTTTTAGAAGTACCCATCTGTCAGTTTACTATATTATTATATTACAGTACCATCTAGAGGTCCCAAATGGGATCAGGGCTGTGCATAGTCAGTGTGTCATGCAGTTATCTTCTGGGAGAGGAAGTATGCAACCTAAGAGGACCAGAAAAAAAGAAATAATTACTGTCCCTATGTCACAAATTACATATCTGGCCCTATTGTATGAATTATATATACAGTAAGATGCACACAGTCGGTCAAGGAATACAGACCTGCGAGGCCTGTCATTTTGGTTAGGACTATATTGTTTTTAGAGACACCCACAGCCCTACCTAAATTCCACCAGGAATCTACTGGATTTCTGGATGTCTGGCAGCTGTCATGAACTCCCAGACAAAAAGGCTGTTGTCCAGATCAGCACCTCTCAGACACATCCAGTTACTTCCTTTGGACTGGCCAAGAGGTATGGAAATAGGAGACAGAGCTGGGATGTGAACAGGGTCTGCTGAGTGTTAATCACAAGGCTCTCCTGCCACCTTACTGTTTGTTGGTCATAGCCACCCGAAAATGAGAAAAACATTGGCTGGCAAACCCTCATCTTCTTTGTAAGGGGTTCATATTTCTGAAAGAGTTTTCATCACGTAGGATTGATGAACATATTTCTGAGGGTGAGTTTCTAGACCTTTAGCCCCTCACCTAAAATCTTTATAGACTTCCTATGAAAATTCCACCATGCAATGTCATTGAAGACAGCAGTGCTACAAACCTGAAATGAGGGCAAATTTGGATCATGACTTAGAATTAATATATGGAGCTAGAAACCATAAGCGGTTTGAAACATCTTTTCTCAGATAGGCTGAGCATTTTTCTCCCAGAAGGCAGCAAGACAGTAGTTGATCCTAATAAAGGTAAATTAATACAATAATTTATTACATATGAACAGTTCCAAATCACCTAATATAGGTACAGTAACACTTACCTACAAGCCCCTTTAGCTCCAGGAAGAAGACCCAGTGCATGTAAATGAGTAAGACAGACCAAATGCACAGTTAATAGATGCAGTCTCTGGAAGGCAATCCAAAAAGCTGGTGTGTTGTGTGGGAAAATGTGAAGACACAAAACATGCTAGATTCATGGCAGCAGAGTATCTGAAAACTCTTTCTTCTTCACAACCTCAGATGTTTTCAGTCACCTGAGAATTAAAATACTAGAATATTAAAATATTACAATATAGGCTATCACTGCTTTGAAGCGCTGTGACTCTACACAGAAACCCAGAAACTTCCTCCCTTCTATCAAGCACTTGTCTCAGTGTCACATTCCTCCCTTTTGCTGAGGTTGGCTTGTTGCATAGCTGGGAATGCAAAATCACAAGGCCAAGAAGGAGGGCAAGAGCAAAGATAATCCTGCACTAAAGGCAGAAAGCTTAGCTGGGAGGGCAGAGCTCCAACCTGTCCTTAGCTCCTGCCTGTCCCTTTGTTTCTTGCCCCTTTTCTGCTCTGCTAACATGGACAGAGCCTGACAGAGTGTTTTGATGCATAGCATGGAGGTACCCCAAGGATCTGGTAATGTTAAAAACTGGGCAGCTTGGGCTTTCTTCTGGGAATTAAATGCATCTCTGAGCTAGGTTGTCAGTGTCTAGTTCAGACAGTCTAGATTTACAGTATTTTTATTGGTCAAAGTATCAGAAGAATTTGTATTGCAACAGGGTTTATCTGTCCTGTGCCTTGGGTTTTTTTAACTTCCTCTCTGTAGCATGTGACTACTCACAGTTTTGTCATCTGTTTCCTTCATCTTTGATTTAGATTGCCATTGCTCTGCCTATTTCCTAGTCAAACACTTCACTAATCAGTACATGATGCAATATAGGCATCAGCTCTGAAGAGATATCCTCTGAGCTATAATGAAGATACAAAACTATTTGCAACATGATAGAAAAAAAAAGTTAGGGGTATTGAAAGAGAGAAAATATTTACTTCGCTCCATATTCCTGTTCAGGCTTTGACAGTATGCAGGACAAAACATGTCTTGGAGATATTAATTCCACATGGAGGTATGGTCCACCGTTTGCTTTTGTGGCAATGGAAGTTCAAGACTTCGAAGTCCAGCATCATGCTTTAACTGCTGCAGTTGAGATTGCAACAGTTTTGAATTTTCATATTGTGATACTTGTTTTACATGGTCTTACCGGAATCTAGCAAGAACTGTGAATGTTCAGCTCTTCTGCTACCAGATGCTTGAGTTCTCAACTCTCCTGGAGCAAGTCTTGACCAATGGACTTTACTCTCTGGGGTTTTTGTAAATGTAGAGAGAATTTAGTGACCTGAGAGCTGCTAAATTTGTTACCTTTTATTTCATTTCTGTGGTTTTACTAATAAGGTGTCTGAGATTGCTTAAATATTTTTTGATCAACTGTCATTTGTCTGTTAAGGATGTTAAATCAAACTTTGAGCATGAAAGGAAATCTGTTCCTTCTATCATTGGACATGAGAGTATCTGAGGCCATAGGCTAAGAGTGACTATACTGACATATATTTAAGGAATGTTGCATAGCTGAATAACCACTCTTTCCACTGCACAGGGGTGAGCTCAGAACACAGAGTGAGGGCAGGTAACGGGAGCATGAGAGGTGAGAAAGGACAACAGATCCTCCACACTGGACTAAACGCTGATCTCATAAGAGCTATGCAAAACTTTGGTGAGCTTTCCTGTTAAAAAGTTGTTTTCTATAAAGAGGAAGAAATCCCTGAAAGTTCCTATGGCCCAATAGCATAGATATTCTATTTTGATGTATCCATCTTTAATGAAACAAGGACGGTGCTAGACAGCCATGACCTTTGTGACTGTGGACCTAAGGTCCTTAGACCTTAGGATAACTGAGCTAGAGGGCACTCAACTCTGTTTAAATTGCCTGTAAGAGAAAATTCCTGCAGCTGGCTTCATGCCATTGTACCTGTCCCAGTGGAGGCTAAATACTGTGTTGGATGACTGACCTACATATCATTACAGAAGAGAAATGCTCCCTGCTGCAGTTCCTGCCAAGTGCTGTACAGCTCTGATTGGATGGATGAATGATGGCAAATGCGCTCCTAATAAAGCCAATGCCATTAAGTTAGAAAATGAGGCTGCTGTCATGTATGAGTGGTGGCAGAAGCATTTCTAGCTTAACAAGGTCTGACAAGACCTCCTCAACATGCTCAAATGAAATCAATGTCAACACCTAATCAGTTAAGCAGGTAATGGATTATTGAAAAAAATTTAAACTGTAGCTGCATTAACTCATTTAGAAAGAAGGAACACGTGACTCCTACAGATAATGTAACATATTTGAATAGTTGTCACATTTGTCAGGCTCAAGGAGAAGCTGCTTTAACCAGAAGGGCTGAGATGTGTACAGCAGCATGGTGGCAGAATGTAGGGCACGTCATGAAATTATGGACAAAGGAATTTGTGAGCTTTATCGGCCATTGCCTGGGTTTGCATAACAGGTTGGCTCAATTAAATATACATGAACAGCATCTGTTTCTGGTTTTAAGAACACAGTGTGCAATGCGAACCATCACCCACTGGATAGAAACTGGGTGATAGGATGAGAATCCAGCACTTTAATGAGCAACAGAGGAAGTATTTGCTGCCATGTCTGGGAAGCTAGGGAGAGAGGCTGGAAGGAGTGCAGACAAATGACCTGAACTTGAGTGTCCTTAGACACTCAGGAGTTACCTAGAGAAGTTAACAATCTCAGCTAACGATCTCGGATAGGAACTAGACAACACTCCTACTCGTGCAGTTACTGAAATGGCTTAGAACAAACCCCTTGCCTTGGGGCCCAGTCCCTGCTTAGGGCACAGAAAAGAAGCAGGTATTTGCAGGGCACTGACACAAGAGGGTTCCCGTGCAAGGAGTCAGTGTCAGGCCCGGCCAGTGGATTTGATGGCTAAGCCTGATACAGTGTGACTATTCCTGTGCTACTAAGAAAAAAGTGCTTTAAAAACAATCACCACCCAGCTGGACAGGAGCTGCTGACCCTTCTGACCTGAATAAACAGGCAATGTTCTGCACTGACCTGCAATTGGTTCCTGATCCCTCCTTCACTCCCCATCCCAAGGCTGCCTCAGTATTCCCTGTCCAGTCACCAGTCCCCATGACAGCAGTGTCAGCAACAGTGTTTTTCCTCAGATATCCCCACTCCCTCTGTTACAACAGTCTCCTGTCTCACCTCTGGACCAGAAAACCCATGTCTTCACTCTCACCCTAGTTTAAATGATGAGCAACTCTACTGGAGTTGATTCACTTGAGAAACTCAGAGCTGAAGGAGGCAAAATGAGAATTGGAGGAGGTGAAATGAGAACTGGAACAGTCTCATCTTTTTTTGTTGTTGTTTTGCTTCTTGCTGGTGCTAGCGACACGCACTGAAGACATGACGGGCATGTGCAATGTGTGAGCCTGAGGCCATCACGGGCGAGCTCTCCCAGTTATTAATCTATGCCGGGACAAAGTGACTGGAATGTGACGTCTTCACTGCGCTTTAACGGATCCTCAAGTACCATAAAGTATCATAAAATCTGGGGTTTATTGTTGTATCAGGAGAATGGGAATGGCATGGCTTTTCTTCTTTAGAATCCCACTGATTATCAGTACCCAGCCGTCTGCCTCTGAGAGTGGAAAACTGATTCGCCGATTAGCGCCTCTGCCAGCGCTCAGAGAGCGAGCAGGACCTCTCTTTGTCCCGCGGCGCCCGGAGCAGCGCAGCCCTGGGCCCGGGGCCGCCCCGGGAGCGCGCC
>VWZN01014366.1:268630-284071 GCA_013396955.1 Regulus satrapa
GGGAAGGGAAGGGAAGGGAAGGGAAGGGAAGGGAAGGGAAGGGAAGGGAGAGAGCTCCGGGATGACTCCTGCCGGCACCTCTCGAGTCACCGCCACCGCTGCCATGTCACAGCGACGTCTGGGAGCGGCCCAGTAAGGACACGGGCTGACACCCCGGGGACAGATGAGTGAGGGACAAATAGGTGACGGACAATCGAGTCTGCGATAGGTGTTCTGCAGCAGAGGTCTTCACGGCCATGTGTGTTATTCCACGTCAGGCACTCTGACAGAGCAGCTGTTAAAGGAACGGAGGGGGAAGGAGAACACCGAGGCGAGGAGGAGTCTTCTGGAGGAGAAAAGGCTACGGCTCCAGTCAGCACCAGAGCCCTGAGGCTGGTCCTCTCTTCCCAAAGCTGCAACTGGAAACAGTGGAGTGGCTCTCGACATCAGGGACCCCAGCCTACAGCAGGCTGAGCATGAGGCACCTGGGGCAGACAGGAGCTGTGCTGTAGGGGGGAAATGGCCTGGGGAGCAGCTCCACAACTGCAGGTTCCAAGGCAAGGCTAAATGGGACTTGGAGACCAATAGCCCTTGTTAGGTGTTTGGGAAAGTGGAGGAGGGGGCCAAAGTCTAGCACTGGGTGCCACAAGGCTCCTTGATGGTGTGGTGTGGAGATCAAGGCAGCCGCACCAGAGACAAACAGAAGAGGAACATAAGAGGGCCTATAGACCAGTCTCACCTGTGACTTTGGCAAGTGGGTTGCTATATTTTAAGGCAGCTGAAGAAATTAAATGGTTCTTTTAGCAAATTATAGAAAGTGAAGGTGCTAGAGGAGAAGGGATTAGCTTTTGGTGCTACCAAAGACCTTTTTTTTCCTTTTTATGTAAAATACCAGTGATTAGTGCTGAATTGCTGTCTCCACTGATATGCAGGCCAAACCAAATTAAAGACTTGGTTTACTTTGTTTTTGATGCCTTAGATTTTATAGTCCCAGAGGTCCATTCAAATCTTCTGCATGTACCCTGCTTATCAACAATATTTCTCCCTTCTTTCTAACCTGTGATTTCTGGTTACTCCAAAAAGCTTCTCCCAACCTAGTATTAATAGGATACTTAGAGTCATGTCATTTTAAAATCAGTACATTAAATACCTTTGATGTTGGGAGAAACAGGGTGAGCTATTCACAAAAAAAAAAAGAAAAAAAAATTAACGGAGGTCTCATCAAGAATTTTTTTCCCTTCTTTCCCTAGGAATTTAGCCTCTCTTGATTAAATTATTCTGTATTTTCAGATAGAACTGCTTTTATTGTGATTTGCTCTTGGTTTTGACCACAAAATATAGGAGTTTTCCACTTTGAAGTTGCCTTGCTGGCTGTATGCAACCTGCCATGGGTGTGCATCCAACCCAAACCTTGTCCTGGAAGATCCAAGGGTCTTCTCCACCATATGACATTAGTCATGTGAGGGGAAAATGCTGAAAAATGCTCTAGGCAAAACAGTGACAAAGATTGGCCCATGGCAAGACAATTCATTCAGCCAACAGGCTGCTCCTTTCTTGAGCTCAAACTGCTCCAAGAAGGAAAAAAAAAAAAATTATTAGGGAGTGCACTAAATTAATTATTCCACGTGATAACTTTCCCTCACTGCTGTCATCCTTCCTGGATCCTCCTCACCCCTGGGTCTTAAAGTTAGTCCTTGTTTTATGCCACATGTGCAATAAATTCATTACTGCAGGGACATATTGGACTTCTTTTACATGTGTAAACTGATTGCAACAGGGTTGTCAAGAAGAATCCTGACACGGAAAAACTAATAATTCATTTTCCTATCTAATCACAAAACTAGATGTTGAAAGAGATACAGTAACTATATGTGCATTTTATTAGATAATTTCATAATGAAATCTTACCTGGAAATTAATTTTAAATTCCTGAGAAAATGCGTGAAATATGAAAGGTGCCTGAATGGCTCTAAAAAAAAGCATCACGGTTAATAGTAGTTTATCAAATAAAGAAAGGAGTATTTGGAGAGAGCAGTATTTGACATCATCTTTGACATCTTCATTAACAATCATAGGGAATACAATGCATATCACTGACACTTTGAAATGACACTGGGCTAAGAAATGTTGCTGAACTGAAAATGAAGCAAAGGAATCCAGAAAGAAAAAAAATGTGGTTAGAAATAAACAATATGCAATTTCTCCGAAAAAAACCCAACAAAAACAACAGCATAAAGATGTCTATGAAAATTAATTAGTAGATAGTAAAAATAAGGCAAACTAGTGAATGTGGGGGTGAATATGCCCCTTCATTTCACTACTTTACGAGCCCAAGATGGTTTAGATGTTTGTTTATCTCATACAAGAGAGTTGCAAAAGCTCTCGTGTGATCCCATTCCACTGCCATCTTACATTAAATTCAGGACAGTATTATTCAAACTGTAGGGGCAAACTGGTAAGACTTTGGGGAAAATCAACGGAAGCGGTCTGAGACATAGGAAGAAAAAACATGGGTATGAATTTGTAAAACTCTACATAAAATGTAAGACCTATTTATGGGGATTTATTCTTTAGCAGAGTCGAATCAGGATGTGTGTCTATTTCCCTAGTAAAGACAGAGAAGTGTAAAATATCCCATATACATAGAACAGATACCTAGACAATTTTTCGTGCCAACAAGATTCACAATTCAAGCACTGGACATCATTTCTTCTAGAGCTCATTATACCTTACATTTATGGGTGCCTCCACTTTAGTTTTGGAGGAGAACTGATGACGCTGAAAGATAAAGTATAATCTTACAACAGGAGAATTAAATCTGTGAATTCCATGCAATAAAATGAGAGTGGCAAAACAGTTTCTCCTCAAGCCTGTGTTTATTTCCAGAAAGAATAATTGTATCAATAGATAAAAGGAAATAAGCACTTTTTAGAGACCATGTACATCAACTGCAATATTTTTTGATCACAGAAACAGTGACTTACTGACAACATTTTTCCAGTGAATCTCTGCCCAAATCACCATTTCTTTGGAAATGGCGGGGAATTCTGGGAGAACAGGCTCTGATAAAATGCTAACTGTACACTGTGTTATGTCCCTCCAGGCCACAAAACCTGCATTATTAGTGTATTGTGATAGAGAACGCTGATGGTAGTGAAAGGTAAAATACAGGTTTTTGGCTTTGCAGTGTGAGACAACAAAGCTGTGTAATTAATGGCAGTGTTCTTCAGAGGTCACAGTAATGCCAACCCCCATGGACAAAGCTAAACTTGATGGGAAGAGGGGGCAAGACTTGATGCAACATGTGGGAAAATGTGGCAGTGTCACTTCCACCTGTCTTTCTCAGAAGCTCATGGAATTTATTAGGCTCTTTCAGCTGGGAGTTTTCATCTACAAATGAGTCTTAAAAGGTGTTTGAGATAACACTGGGTGGGCTATCAGGAGTTTGGAATTTCAGGTTTGTTAGCCAGTACCCTGTAAAATGCTTATGCTGCTTTTGCTTACAGGTGCTTGTAGCTGTACCAGTTTCCTGGAGCACACAGGTCATACTGTGTGTTCTTCTTGCTGACCTTTGCTCTGTAATGGACAGTCAGATTAGCACTCTTGTCTGTTTTGAAGAGTTGAGTGTGGGTTCTCATAAATATTTTGTCCCCCCCTTTGTTAAGCATTGTCAATTAGGTCTCCACATCCAGTTAAAAAGAAAACCAAAAACCAACCCACTGCATTTACAAATCTGCCATTTCAACACAACCATAGGTGAAATATTGCCTTCCACCAACTATTTAAACTGGATAAAACTTATTGCTTGTAAATGACAGAAGAAGATGTATGAAATATCAGTGTCATCAACCTGATCGCTGCTTCTGATGACTGCTTGTACACAGTGATTTTGTTTCTGGTTGAATGCAATCAGAGACTAGATACCATTGCCACAAAGTTAAAAGGTGAGATTAATTGTAATTATGCCAAAAATAATAATAAATACATAAATATCCAGTTCTATAAGCTCTATCTGGCTTCTGTCCTCACTGCTTCCCCTCTGGTCTTCCCCTGCCAGTTCACTGCTGCACCAGCTGGAAATGCCAGTGATTTACACCTCAGCAGGAAGCACTGAGATTAGCAAACACGGGTTTCCAGGTCAGTATTTGGGAAACACAGACAAATGTACAAACTCTTCCCACCTACCCAGCTTTATTCACTCCTTGGACAGCAGGGATTTGCAAGAAATGAGGAAATATTTATTATTACAAAGTCTTTTCTGGACATACATTAACATAAGAAGATTTTGCAGATGAAATGGCAGTGAGTGCTGGCAGCGTTGGGTCCATGTGCTGGTGTTGGTGGATAAAATCCAGCCACCCATTTGCCCCTCCCTGTTTCCCCTCTCCTCACCTCCCTGGGCTCTGCTCTGGATGCTGGGTCACTGACAGTGCTGCAGCACCAGCTCACTGACACCGTTCCATTTCTGCATGACACAACAAAACAGGCCTTGGAGATTCCTTCATAATACCACAGATAGACATAAACAGGTGCTCCAAACAGATGTAATCAAACACAGATGTGATCTGAAGAGTCCCAGGTCCGAGCTCTGGGGTTCAGCCAAACTATACGGAGCACAGACTAACAGCAAGCTGAAAATGTAGCAAGGGGCTCACCTTTCCCCCCCTGCTGAAGCTGGCTGAGCAGAGAGAGATAGGTATGGCAGATATGGACATGCACCAGCTGTTGGGGGACACCTGGGGGCGGCCAGGCTGCAGGAGGGGGCCCATCATCCTCCAGTAGAATTTGTCCCAGCCCGGCGCTGGATGCATTGTTGTCCTTGGAGAATTTGGTAGTAGATGACTTTGTCAAGGTCAGCTGTTTTAATTTCCAGAAGCAACCCAAACAGCCTGGTCTTGCAAAGAGACCCTGACTCCTTCCTGTTAGTCAGTGGTGAGTAGAGGTGGATGAGTTTTCTATAATTTGCAGGGGGCATTAAAGCCATTCCTACTCATGTAAAACCACTTATCCTGGGACATATTAATTGAAGGGAGGTTAGGGAGATTGCAGAGTAAAGAAAGTAGGGGAGTTCATGCCAGAAATGAAGAATGGGGAGCATGGGTCTTTCTTTTCCTGTCATCATGTCTGGTGCTGCTGTTGGGGCTCCAGATTCCCTGCATCTCCTTATGCATTGCCAGAGAATTATAGGGATGACAGGTCAGAGGGCAAACAGTGACAAAAATAATGGGTTTCTGTAAGAGTGGTGCCACCTAGAGCAAGTCCCAAACTGGAGGTGAGTAGCTGGCAGGGGGAGGGTGAGGGGATGTCATGCAGAGAGGGCTGGACCCATTGCAATGAAGTTTTTATCAAAGAATTTCTTTGTTTAGGTCCCTAGAATATTGGGGTGGAAAAATCCTCGAGATGCAGTTATCTAAGCAAAGGCAATGTGCATTTCTATGAGAGAAAATTAATCACTTCTTAATTGACCCATGATATAGGCTTGATCCAAAGTTCATGGAAAAACTCTGACTTTACAGCTCTTGGGGTGTAGGTGGGAACTTTGCCACTGTCTTCAAAAAGAACAGGGCCAGGCTTTAGCCCTTGGCTGAAAACAAAACAAGGAAAAGACACAAATCCTTTTCAAATACTTTAGAAATAATTTATTATTTGAATTTCTGTAGCTACACTGTTACAAATAACATTAAACACCCATGAATTTATGTTTTAAAGCATATTGTACTTAAACAGATACTGTACACCTATCCACTTACACGTCTGTTGGACATGAGTCACTTAATAGAAAAAGTAGTCATAAAGATTATATAGATTGAAAATAACATGTTAAATAGCACCTTTGAGTCCTTCAGATTTAGCATCAACTGCTTCCTGGTTAGTGCAAATTACCACTTTTCAGAATATCTGTTTTATGTAACTTTTCTTACAGAAATGAGCTGGGTGACAGTAGCTGTGATTTCAGCAGACCAAGCAGGTGTAGATTTTTCAAATGCTTATACTAATAATTTGAAGACAATACAAAGGGTATTAAGAGGAAATATAAAATATCCATTTGTCAAGGTCCATGCCACCTTTTTTCTGCAGAAAAAGAAATTAGAACTTTAACAAGCTTTCTATGTAAAAACCTTGTAAGACATTGAAACTGTGTAAAGTTTTGGAGAGGTCTTTTGAAATGAAGTAGTGGTTTTAAATTTAGATTAACATACAGTGCATACACACAGTAAGATATTTAGAAAGAGGCTGAGATTGTGTTCACAATTATGCGAACAACAACAACAACAACAACAAAAATTAGATTTAATTTCGCAACACTTTCTGAGATTTTTTTCTAAGTCCCGTTTCTTTAACTTCTTTTGGATTTTCCATATCTAAAAATAGGTGACACCGAACTGAACGGGTTTTGACCCGAGCTGCTCTTGTATGTCCTCGGAAAGTACTGACTTTCACCGGCTCTATATTCATCTCGCGATGATTTAAGCATGTGGTTTGCGTTCAAGAATGCCCTGTAAATATAAACAACTATTACTACTGCAGTACATTTAATGACAAAAATGTGCTAACGCCGCGCTGACGACGTTCGCTCTTGAATTACATTCCTTATAAGGGCGATGCTGCTCGACCCGGCCGGGCGCGCTGCGGGGCGGCCCCTGCCGCGCTACCGCCGCTGCCCTCTCATCTTGGTCCGCAGTAAAATAACCTGAAGCAGAGGTGTGCGCCCCCACCCTCCCAGGGTACCCCTCCCCAACCCCCTCCCTGTCGGCAACGCGAAACACCGGGAACGGGAGAGCGAACCCACCTCTCACCCTGAAACTCGCGCTCCTCCGAGCTGCGAAGAAATAATGAAATGGTTTTTTTTTTTCGGAAAACAAACAAATAAATAACAGTAATAACAAACCCCCGGCCCCTCGCCGCAGCAGGACGAAGAAGGGCAGCTCGGGCAGAAGCCACGGGGGTGCTGACGCCTCGGTCCTGTGCTTCCCTTGCCCAGCTCGCCGGGCAGAGCGAGGCGCGGGATGGTCTCCCGGGGGAGGGTTTGGGGTCAGAAGCCGCGGTCCCGCTTGGCAGCCCTCCACCCCGACGTCCGAGCGGCGACACGGAAGGGCTGGTGAGAGCCCTCCCGTCCAGCTCCCGGCACGGGGCCGCTTTTAATTAGGCGCGGTAATGACCTTCTCCTCGGCCAGGCTAGGCGAGTCAAGTGCTTTTGCACTCCCGGCCGTCGTCCCGCCTTCAGTGACGGCTTTGCCGGAGCTGCTCTGAAAGCTGCGTCAACAGAAGGGTTTTAAAAGCCCCCGGAGCCCCCGTGGCCGGAGGGGAGCCCGCCGCGTCACCGATCACCGATGGTCCCACCATCAGCGGGCCGCGGCAGAGGAAGGCGACGGGCGGGCCCCTGTGCCCCACATCTTTCCCTGTCCCCCAGATACCGCTTCAGGGCGCAGATCCCTCTCCTTCTATCTCTCACACCACCCCAAATGACAGAGAGGGGCAGCGGGTTTGTTCTCCTGTTTTCGCATTTCGAGGAAAAACCCCGCTTTTCCCGGCGTTAACAGCTTCCTTTCCCCGCTCCTACGTCTTCTCTGATGGAGAAAGAAAAGTCACGGCGGGGCCCCCGGGCCGGCCCAAGGCATACGGGTGGGTTCCGGCAAGGCCGCCGCCGCGGCTCGGGGCTGACGGTGCCCTCAGCAGGAGCCCCGCGCTGTCCNCGGGCACGTCGGCGCTCGCCCGGCCACCGAGCGCCGGAGCTAGAGCTTGTCCCTTCTGCCTGCGCGGCACACAAGCTGTTTCGGGAGGTGCCCAGGGCTGGAGGAGCGAGTGGGGAGCCCGCACCCAAGGAGGGTTAAGCGGGGGCACGGCAGCTGCCGGGACCTGCCCCCGCCAGCATCAAACCGGCACGCGGGGCTTTGTCGGCTCGACAGGCCCCCCTGAGGGGGCATCTTTCGAGAACTGCAAAGAAAATACTGTCTTGCAGTCACTGTAATCCACGGTTTTCATTTACTATTATTCAATCAGGATTTATCTCTGTTTTTTTAGGAGGCTACTTTTCCAGGGCTGTTACTCGATACTGATCCATTAAATCATTCCAGCTGAGAGATTAAATGTATGATTTGCAACCAGCTGGATTTCTTAAATGGTGTCTTCGCCTCCCTTCAGAGTATGAGCAGACCCGACGAGAAAACACTTTGCTTTGGCATGGAAACCCGCGCATTTGCCCGAAAATTACCACACGGAGTTCATTCAATGCCAATAGTATTCTCTCCCTTTCTCTTCACTGGATTAGATTTCCCCCAGCCATAAAATGACTCCAAAAGCGAGATACCATCGAAATGGCAACGCATGCCAAGAGAGCGGGTAGGCAGCGGGCTTAAGCCTTCCCCCGTTCTAACACCGCAGCCTCTCCCTGCGTCTCTCAGGGCTGCCCCGGCTCCGACGAGCCCGTTCAAGCAGCGCCGGCCTCGGGGAGCGGCTGGGCACTTAGGGGGGCTGTCACTCCCCCGCCACGCAACCCTCGGGGCCGATCGCAGGGGAATTCTGTGTCCTCGCAGGGCGGCGGGGGTCAGGGGTAGGCTGGCGAGACTACGCCCCCCGGACAGAGCTCCCCGTTGTGCCCCAGCGGGGCGATGCGGGGGAAGGAGTGACCCCTTCCCGCCGACACTAGTCCAGCTAACAAATTGACTCGATTTAGGGTAATTACGGGAGAGCGACTGGCCGCCCTTCACCTACGGAGATTCCCCACAGCGACGGCATCTCGGAGACCGGCCATCAGATCTCAAATACCCGATAACGTGGGAAACGCTGCTTTGGCTATGCCGCTCTCGCACGAAACATAAAAAAACCCAACAAAACAGACCACTCCAAGCTAAGAGGGATCTGGGGCTTTTCTCCGACTGAAACCACACCGTAGAGACACCACACCTGAGGGATTTGCCGCACCTATGGGGAGAAAGCATTTCTGGGCACGCTCGGGGTGACGGGGACGGATCCGCGCACACCCACAGCAGCAGCAGCAGAGCCCCGTGTCAGTCAGCGACTCCTCTTCCCTCTGGCTGCCTTGGTTTCTGCTAAAAGCGCCAGTGGAGTAGGATCACCCACTAATTCGGGAAGCAGCTAGGTGACCTGCTCAGGGACAAACCCCAATCCCACACCACTCTCTCCACGGCCACCCGTGGGGCCCGCGCTGCCCGGTTCTGCGCTCTGCTCAGCTCTGCCAACACGGCTCTGCCCCACGTCTGGTTTCGTTTGGTTCAGGGAGATTTCCTAAGCGTCGTGACTTTCCAGCTGTTGATATTTTTGTTGGGTGTATTCTCGACACGCTCTTAAGGACGATGTCCCGAGCTGCTCACAGTTTTTCAATGTCCCTTCATTTCCCCCGCTCCAGCTGTGGCCTGGCTCGGTGCGCGGTGCATTGCGCTGCGGATGCTCGCCCCGAGCGTTGGGCTCGTGGGTGACCGAATACCTCACGGTACGGAGGGAAACCCAGCCGTCCCTGGCCCCGGGGAGCCCCGTTCACCGGCTCCAGGAGCCCCTGTGTCCCGGGGAGGCCGTGCCCTTGCCCCGATCCCCGGCTTCGGCGGTGGGCGGCGAAGAGGAGGGGGCCAGGAGGACGGGGGCAGATCTGCTCCCTCCCCGTGCCTGTCCCGACGGTGGGGAGCAGCCCGCGGCACGGGCAGCCCCCGACAGCCGCTTGGTTCCACGGTGTCGGGGGCAATGGACAAGGGGTCCCGGTGCGGCGCTGCTCGGGTCGGGCCTTCCTGGAGGATGACTACCTCCGGCAGTCTCTGGTAATGCCCCGTCACGCAGTTCTCCGGTGACAAAAGACGGACCGCACTTAGCCACTTTCGATTAAACGCGTGACACCGAAACAGAGGTGCTCGGTCACTTGCAACCCTCGCGGGAGCACTCCAGGTATTCCGGGAGCGATGTCTCACCCGCGGGTGACTGACTGGCCGTGCACCTTCGCCATCTACTTGTAAAGGACAGCGTGGGTCCACCCGCTGCCGAGGGGGCCGCTTCCCCCCCGGGGCACCTGCCGCTTCCAAAGCACCGGGCAAAAGCCGGGCCCCGCAGCGGCGGTAACAGATGCTCACCTTCCGGAGGAGGTGGGAAAGAAAGGGAAGAAAAGTGGGAAGGGGATCATGTGTCCTGTCGGAGCTTGCCCGCGATGTGTTCGGCTCCGTAGACAGGGTGGTCGGGATTCGGGGTTCGCAACGAAGGGAACCTTTACGGCTAAAGCGCTCTCTGATCTAGTTCCCGGCTCTCTCACGTCTAGACCGCTTTGGAACGGCGCGGTTGGGAGTATCTCTGCCCTGATTCAAACTCCTGCACGACTAGAAATCGCTAGTCCAATATGATTTATTGGAATTTGTGTAACTTTGCAAAAAGCAAAGAAACTTTATCAAGTCCCTCTTTATAATTCTTCACACACCCCGGTGGGAGTTTTTTTCTTTCGTCTTCCCTATTGCCCGCCAGTCTTGCCTGGGTTGACACCCAAACGAGCTCCTGACTGTCACTTTTCAGACTCAGATGTCTGTCTCACATATGTTAGCTCCAAATGCTGCCTCGGTTTTCACGCTGCAGCCTATTTTTGGATAGCAGGGCAGCGCAAATGAATATTCCTGATGAAGGTAGCTTTCAACGGATTCTTTACAAAATCTATTCTCCCTTCCTCCCTCCCACCCCATGGGTACACACGCACCATACCGAGGTTTGCATTTTTCATGGCGGGACAAGTAAGTCTGTAAAAAGCGTGTTTGTTTTTCCTGGCTGTTTCAAATATGTATTTCCTGGAGGACTTCGCATCTGATGGGGTCATCAGAAGCACATGTGCGATTTTCATCTTTCCAAGTGATTTCTCCTCTCCTACTGTCCTTTCCTTACCAGCACTGTATGCTGATTTTACCTGGCTGTCCACCTTAATTTCCATTAAACCAGCCTCTCTGTCCCAGATTCTTGGTGAAGTCTCAGATTGTTTTGGTGTGTCCGACTGGGTCTTCTTGGTGGTTTGGGGTTTTTTTGTGTGTTTTGTTTTTGTTGCTGTTTGTNGTTTGGGCTGGAGGTGGTCTGCCGGCCAGCTGCACACCGGGACTCCAAATAAAGTCGGACTGATACTTAGTGATGGAGATGGAGTGTTCCTACCCAAACCGGGGGGAAAAAATCGCTAATATACAACCCTGGCCTTCCATTTATTTTAATGGTAAGGAGATGGATCTTCTTCCCGAGCAAGGAGGAAGAAGGTTATACTGCAGCCTGAGGTTTATGTGTTTTTTCCAAATCCCAGAGCTGCTCTCCTTCAGACAAAACCCTCACCTTTTCCTTGTGTACTGAAGCACTGAAAGTTCTCTTCAGTATATTTTTCTTGGCTGCCTGAGCCTCAGCGTTTTGATTCACTCAGCAGAAGAAGTAAAAGAACTCTGCAGTACGGGCCAGTGCCCAGTGTTTTCATCGCCACCCCCCTACATTATTTGTCATGCTCAAGTGAGGGTTTGTTCAAGGCAAAAGTCTGCTCATACTGGGCTGCATTTGTTTCTCCTACAGAAGGAAAGGTATTTTATTTCCGGGTCCAGTAACAGGAGCTCCGGTGCCTTACACAAACACTGCTGGGCAGGCAGGGGCACTCCCAAGGCTTTTTGTTCCGGGGCTGCAGCAGCCCCCCTCAAACACATTGGGACGCTGGTTAGGCCCGAACTGCTGCACCAGGTCTGGGGAGAAGAGGCAAAGTAGCCTTCTCTGGGGTAGCTCATAAAAATATGCCAAGTGGGCAACTTCTCCCATGTCGAGGGTCTCCAAAACAGCTTATATTCTCCAAAGAAAAATGCAGCCAGGCAGCCTTGTAGATGAGAGTCCTGATTACCCTCAAGAGCCTGGAAAGACTCACAGACTGAAGGTGTTCAACCAGCAAGCTCTGGCATACAGTGTCCTAGTCACAGGAAAGGATATCCTTCCTCCTATAAACTTGCTACCAGTCCCCAGAAAAGTGTCATAAATTGTGCCACATCTCCAGTAGCTTGTCAGGATGCTCCCTCATCACATCCCTCAGTGTTTCCCCGTCAGAATGACAAGTTGTGCCTTGTCACGAAGGACGGGACTGTTTTCTGTCTCAAACGAGCTATTTCTCTCATGATTCTCTCTTCGACACAGCACCACGTCCGTGAACAATAAAATACAGCAGAAAAAACCCCTCTGCCCTAGTACAAGTGAATATTCAGCACCCTGTTATCTAAAGGAACTGCTCCATTTACGTTTTGGAGGCCGCAAAAGCTGAATACGTTATATAATTAGGTAGGATTTTATTTTGAGGTCAAAGACCATATAGATACATATTAGATATGTGGGTGTGTATGTATATATAGGTATGTGTGTGGGCATATATATATGAAACAGAGAGAGTGTGGCTCTTTCCAAATTGTCCAAGCTATAGAGGATCTGCCGTGCAGTTTGCCTGCCGCATCCTGGCCTCAGTCGGAAGGCGGCCGGGGAGTTTAATGAATAAAACCTGCTGGAACCGAACTGTCTTTTTATTTATGCCCCAAAACTCTGAAACCTATGCAGGTACCCCAGCAACAACCAACCCTGAGATATATCCCATGTAACCTAATGCTAGTGAATCATAACTAATCTATTTAGGACCCAGGATTAGTCACGTCAGTTTCGGCATATTCCTCTATCGGGAACTTTTTTGTGTGTGTGGAAAATTGGAGGGATTTGGGCTAATTTACCAAACATCAGTACTAAGGCGAGTACGGTCTGATAAAATGAGTCTTAACATGTTCAGGGTTTCAGGTTGCGTTACACACGTCCCATCACTGGGGCTTTTTTGAGCTGTGTGCGTCCTTAATGCCAGATTGACCTGCAGAATTTTTTTCTTACTGCATGATTTCTCTTCCTAGCCATCTGTAAGTGGCTTCAGCGACTCAACCTCTCTTAATTCATCCACATATAAGTGATCCTCACTGAAACCTACATGAGTTTTCACCAATCCCACTCTCTCAAAGGGCCTTTCTCACCATGTCAGCTCTTCATTTACTTTCCCTGATCAAATTCTGCTTCCTCTATGCAATATGACCTTTTATTAATCACGTAAACCCCATCCTGTTTTCATACTGCCTCTTAAAATATTCCCTGTCTTGGCTTTACTTTTTCTCCTTTATTCTTTCTCTAGTGAGCAAAGCCTTAAGGCTTTATTTCAGTTTCGAGGCCCTATTTTATTAACCCAGACATTCTGTTTTCATTCTCAAAGTCAGTTTTATCTACAAAAATACAAATTAATTAACTAGCCAATTAATTAATTCTTCACCATATTGCACCACCACGTATGTTATTTTACAGGGAGCAGAGATCTGTAGCTCTAGGAAGCAGTGGTTCATCTACTTGCAAAATGTTTATGTTCGAAGAATTAAAATTCATAGCTAAAATTATTAGATGCCTCTCAGCGGAAATAACAGGATGCGCTGTTTAGACCCTAATGCACGTAAGGCCACACTGGTATGCTCCCACAGCACAGGCATCAGACACATCATGTCTGCTGCTGAAAAAAATCACCCCAAAGTGCAGAAGCGGGGGAAACATAAACACCAATATACCACATTGTCTCAAATAAAATATTGTGCCCCGCTGCACCCCAGTGTAACGAGAAAACTGCATTTATAACCGCAGCTAAGGCAGAGCTTTTTTCCCGGAGACCGAACCTCCCCATTACCGACATCCATAAATTCCCTTCTATAGACTCTTAACGGGACCTCAGAGAAATGTGCTTTTAGTGGACTCCCGCAAACTCACAGAGGCGCTAATCCAGACCCAGATTACATCAAATTAGGACACTGCCCGCACAATACTCCCACTGATTGAAATTTCAGCCAGCATCTGAAACCTGGACACGATCTTTGCTGATCTACATATATTTCTATCCCGCTTGAAGTCATATCGTTTTCTCGGTTTGTTTTTCGCAACAAAATAATTCTAAAGAAAATTTTAAAAGACGAAAAAGTGAAGGCATAAAACCGTTTGCAAGTTCTGAGAACATTTTAAGCATATAACAGTTTCGGCTTCCAGTAAAGACGACAGCGAGAGTGCAAGCTGCAAGAGTCCTGAGCTCTTTTAATGGGGCAAACTAGCAAGCAACCTGCCTGTCTCTTCTGCCACCCGCTGCTTACAGGAAAGGAAATTTAAAAGAAAGAAAGAAGAAAGAGAGGAATAGAGAAATCCCTTTCCCAGCATCCCGCAGGCACCGGAAAGGCAGCCCAGCCGCGCTGGATCTCGGAGCGGGGTCTGGCCACGCTCCGTTTGCCCACCCGCCCCCGAGGCGAGGTGCGGGAGAGAGGGGGTGGCTTTTTGCCGGGGCAGGAGGACAGCAGGGCAGGAAAGCCCGTAGCGTGCACGGTCGTGCCCTCGGGAGCAGGTGGGCGACCTCTCCGCTTCCCTCAGGGCCCGCACCTCCCGTCCTTCCCCGTGCCCTTGGCTCTCCGCTCCCGCAGGGCGACTTCAGCTGACCCCGGCGCTCAGCGCTTCCCCGGACCGGGCCGGCAAGGGCCCGACGTGCCCGGCCAAACGGGGCCGGGTGGCGGGGCTCTGTCCAGCCGACACCGCCTTCCTCGGCGTCCCCGCCAGGATGGCCGCTCTGCTCCGCTTAGATCTGAGCCCGAAAACACCCCGCGGGCAAGTGAAGCAGCCATACGCCGAGTTCGATTTCTAAATTTTATTATAAAATAAAAGCAGAAATATTTTCCAAAGAATGTATTCACATAATATAAACAATAAACAAAACTAAGGTGAGTGACTTGCGGTTGATACTGTCGTTTAGTTCTAAACTTGAGCAGCAATTCCTGTTCTCTTTTTAAAGCCCGCTTCAGCCCGCTTTGCACACCGAGAAGAAAATCTACCTCTGCCTTCCTTCGGGCCGGAGCCGGGCCATCAGTTCTTTCCCACCCAGCAAACGGCGAAAGCACCACATGGACAAGGCCAAAGAAGCTGTCTCTCTGCATAGCATAGTTACAAGAAGGTTACAGAGTCTGCCTAGAGCGCATGTTGCTGCTATATCTTGACTACAACTTTTGTATTCTTAGTTGAAATTGTACATCGTACACCTGCCACGGATACATAACTATAATAGAATAACGGGAGCGATGTGTAACTTTCAAACAGGCACGGCAAGAGCAGCCTTGCGTTCCCCCTTCTTCCCCCCCCCCCGNAAGGAGGGCTGGCGCGAAGGAGGGAACGTGTACACGGTTTTAAGAGCCCAGATCGACCAAGTTAGATGACATGGGGTTGAGAATGGAGTCCTGCAAGCTGTGGTGGTGCATGGGGTCGGCGCTGGGCACGGGGATGGCGCTGGGGCCCTGGGGGTGGCCCAGGCTGTGCAGGGGCTGCAGCCCGGGATTGGAGCTGAGCAGCAGTGCGGGGCTGGAGGAGGTGTGATCCGGGGTCCCTGACGGTGTCTTCTCGTCCTCTGAGCTCCCCAAAACTGTCTTGCTCCCGTTC
>VWZN01014366.1:293035-336990 GCA_013396955.1 Regulus satrapa
CCGATTAATGTGGCCGGTCCTGATTACTTTCATATTACCCTTTCTCAATCTCGGGCGAGAGGCTGAGAGTTTTCACCCAGTTCTGCCGTTAGCACCCTCCCTGCTGCTACCCCCAGCATGGATATTTATTTGAGGTGTTCCCACAGATCCCGCGGAATCTTCAGACGGCTGGGGGGTGGCCCGGGGGAAACAGAAGGGGGGCCCGGGCCCGTGCCCACCCAGCCCCCGCCCCACTCCCGGCTGCGGGGACAGCCTCAGATGCCCCGTGGCACAAGGAGACTCTCTCGGCACACAGTGTACAGCTAACAGACAAGACAACAACAACAACAAAAGGCACATATGGTTAAAATAAAGAGAGAGAGAGAGAGAGAGAGAGAGAGCGCGAGCTTTCTGCCTTAGGGGATTAGCAATAACTAGCCAGAAATGCAGGGTATTGAATCTAAACTTCTGGTGGGCTTCTGCGGGATTGACAACTTAAATCACAGTACAAGCATCAATTTGACAATATTTGTAAACTTCTTGTTTCCAGGGATCTTCTTGATCAGAGATAGACCAGGTTGGTATGAGCTCCAGCCACGAAGGTCTCTTTTTTCCCCTCCTCCTTTCCCCTCTTCCGAGTTGATGAATAGCGATCATGTTTCTTTTAATGGCTGCCCCCTATTCTCACAGCCTCCCACAACTAACCCAAGAGCCTGTTTCCTCGACCTCGGTTAATTCCGCTGATTATTCCAAGATGATGAGGAAAGCACGAAGATTGTTCACTGTTTCTACCGATTCAAGGCATTTTTGTTACCATCTCCATCCCTGGCTCACGGGGATTTGACCGGGGAGCATTTTTAAGGAAGCGGCTGCCCTCTCTACCCTCCTGCCTTCCCTGCCCGGGCAGCAGGGAGCTCTGGGGGCTCTGCTAGAGTCCCGCCGCTCCATGGGTGCGCGATCTCGGCCACGGGGGTCTAGCACAGGCGCCCTTCGTGCAGCAGGTCCCGGGCCAGGGGCAGCGCCGGCATCTCTGGGGCGCTCAGGTGGCGGCGGCGCAGGTGAACCGGCACTCCCCAGGGGCCTTTTCCCAAAGGGAGAAACCCCTGGCCGTGCCGGGCAGAACCAAAGGGAATTTCGGTTCTCCCCGAGGAAGGAAAGAGACTCCTTCGGCCCCACGGGCTGGAGGCGGGTATCTACTCCGAAAAACCTCACTAGAGGGCTCTAATACTCAGCTCCGATGGCTCTGCTGAGAGGAAACAAGGCTCGTCCTGAACATCTTTCAGTCTTCCAGAGAGATTAAGCCTGGTGAAGTCTTTCACAGTCTGTCAAAGGTGATTCACAGATGTCACCGCCGTGACAAGAAATCCCTTTTCTTAGCAGCAGTCACCAACAGCCTACCTGCAAGTGAGAAGAATTCATGTCCCCTTCCTGGGGCATAATGATACAAGACGATTTTGGGGGTCCCTTCTTCTGTATCCATGGCAAGGGAAGGAAGTGCTGCCTCTAAAACCCCAGACACAGCTATCCCTGCCAAGATTTATGGACAAAGCACTATACATGGATACGTAGACTTTTTTCCCCTTCACTGTAGAAAGAGCTTGTGTAAGATCTTCCATAGTCTGTGCTATTTATTATGTTCATAAACATATCCATCTTTTAAATTCTGCAAGATTGAGGCAAGCTGAAATGTAATGTAGTGTTAGCAAGTAACACACCAATATTAATGTCAAATACTGATGGATTTAGCTACAGTTTGTTCAGTTTTGGGATTCTTTTTTTTTTTCCCCTTTAAAATAATTGCTATGATTTGCCAACAAATAAAATAAAACCAAACCAGACAGTATCAATTAACACTAAAACAATTATTTGTTGTAAGGGATACTTCATAGCATTTCAGAATGCAGTCAGCTTGTTACAACTTAAAATAGCTTATGTAATAAATAAATAAATTGCCTTATTTGCAGAAATTAGGAAGTACAGTTTAATTGCTTGTCATGTCTTGCAATTTTTCTGAGAGGTTTTGTGTACAAGTCAAAATTACAGGAACAGCTTTCTGGAAAACTAGATTGTTTATATAACACCAGTTTAAAACAGATCAACTTTCCTGTGGAAAATTTGCTACTTCTGAATGTGTGACAATGTTCTGTAGTTTCCCCTATGGATGGTGAACTTCTTTTTGCTGAGTTAATTCTGACCTGTCCTTTGATGTCTTTTCCACTTTATTTAATAGGTTCTTGAATCAGCTCAAATACGCTGGGGATCTTTTACTTCCCAGAGAAAAACCTGTTTTACTTTTTTTTCCCCCCCCATCAATTTTATTCTCCATATAAACAAGGACTTTATTATTAGACTAAGATTGACTTTGCTGCTTATTTAAGATATAGAAAAGGCCAACCCTGTGAACACTGAATTGGTTTCAGTCAGGGAAGTCACTTCAGCAGGCAGGACTGAAGTACAGTGTATACTGTACTGGTTAAGAAATAATCTACTGCAGGGGTACCAAACCCACATCATATTTCCTCTAACAGCCAAGTCATGTGTGCACAAGGTGCATAAGGGCACAGAATCTCCCCTGGAAGCAGATGCTGATGGCAGCAAACTCCGATGCTACACCGTGCAAGGAGAGGGCATGAGCACACCATTTGGCTGCTACCATGCACGCAGGCACAACTTTGGTTGTAGCAGGTGGCACCTGGTTTGAATCCCTCTGTCCTGCACTATTCTAGCCCTCAGACACTCTCACTCTTCCAGAAATTTCTGCTGTCCCTTCCATGCTCTCTGTGTGCTCTCTTCTTTGTCTTCCTGTTATGAAAACATAACATGAACAATTTACAATGCATTCCCTTATATTATCTCTGTTACTCAGAACTAGAACCTCACAAGAAATAGTTGTGGGGTTTTTTTGTTGTTGTTTGTTTTTTTGTTTTTTTTTTTTTTTTAAATCACAGAAGCACTGCATGACCCAAAGACCTAGTGAAAAATGCCACTTAGTCTCAGGAACAGAGAGGGGTTCTCAGCCCTATTTTATTTAGCAATAGAGATATCGTTCAAATACCTTTGCAACGCGGGACTAAACTTTGCACTGTCTTGAGACTCAGAAAGTCTTTGTTCTTCTAATAGAGTTCAGTCACTGCTGCAAATAATTTTGAGTTGTTTCATTTTCACCATGGCTTGCTGAAAAAGCTGATACCAGGCATAGGGCTGAAGATTTCATTGAGTGACACTGAGGTGCAAAGCATGGGATTCTTGCACAGCTACAAATTTTCTATGTCTTCTACCTGCTATGCGCAGAAAACAATAAGGAAATTACTCTTTAAAGTGTGTAAATACACACACACACACACACACACACACACACACACACACACACCCACATACACACATACACACACACAGGAATTTATGTGTATTTATGAATTCTGTAGTCTGGCCATTTTAATTAACTTTGTTTAATAATAATTAAAGGAAAAAAAGATTGTAATTTATTTAAATTCCAAGCTTTCTTTTAACAGTAAGATGACCACACCAGAATGATATAACCTGGCAAACATTATCTTTATTTTGAATTCTTTTTCACTTCAATCATATAAGATAAGTGGTGGAAGAAATTAACAGAGCCTCAGACAAGAATTTTAGAGAACAAGATAAATTTTCTCTCTCTTTCTCTCTCTCTCTCTCTCTTTTAAAAAATCAGCATCCTGAAACAAGTACAGTTGTGAGTGAGGGTGATATGCTCCTGTTTATTTTTTAAGTGGAAGGAGGTTAGCAGCAGCATTTGGCATGCTCTGAAGAAGTCTGAGAACTGGGCTTTACAGTCATGAAGTGAGCTTCAGCCTTAAAGAAGAGAAGAAGTAAAGAAGTGTAATTGGGTGAGTTATGTGAATTATAATGTGAAAGCTGTAATATAATGAACGCACTTAATGCACATAAGGGAAGGAAATTCTCTTCGTGCCAAACTGGATGCTATATTTGTGGCTGGAAAGGGTGAATGAGTATGAATGCATAGGGGTGAGGTATGAATACATCAAGGAGAGGGATATGCCTGAAGATGGTTTTCTTAATCTGTCAATCTGTTCTTTGAGACATTTGAATATAGACTGCAAAGGTGGGGCCATTAATTTATAAGATCAGGGCAAAGGATGCAAACAGAAAGGTCCAACATGGTTTCAGCAACACCCCAGATGGGGGTGTAGATGTCACAGAGGATCCAAGGATTGCTGGATGCTAGCCCAAGGTGACTGCAATGATCTCTGGCCTTAAATAAGACGAAATCTTCAGCTAGGTGAGATACTATTGGAGGGTTGGAAGCAGTTGAAAGGGGGGNGATTTTCCACAGATAAGAAATAGAAGGAAGCTTATGAGAGCAAAAGTTTGAAATTGTGTTGATGACACCTCTCAGGTGTCTACCAATTAGACATCTGGCACGCAGAGTGGCAGACAGTCTAGGATGGCAGAGATCTTGGCAGTGCTATGCGACTAGCATTGTCACAAGCAGGAACTGTTTCTGAAAAATGCATAGACCTTTTTTCTTCAGTGTCAGGCAAGCATTTTAGGAAGAGAAGTCACATTATTATTAATTATTATAAAATTATGGCTCCTAAATAGATTCTATTCCTTAGGGACAAGAGGATGAACATTTATGTCTCTGGTTGCATCTCTCAGAGTACACTAAAACTTGTTAAGAAGAGCAAGATCTTTTTCTGGTTTGTATTTCCTTTGTGCTAGTCTTTCAAGACTGAGGGTGTTGAGATATTGTTGATATTATGTAACCTTCATTAATTAAGGACACATAAGTGTTTATTTTTCTTCTGAGAAATCATATTTGATCTCTGGAGATACATAATGTGATTCCTGCTCAATGATTTTGAACATAAGGGGAACTTTTCTAAGTAGTATCGAAGCTTCAAAGTTTAAATGATCATGACATGCAGAATTTGATGAAGCAGATGCATTTCCTGCCATATATTAAGGATAAAACTATTTACTGTGTACTGTGTGGTGATACAGGTTGATAATCTGAGAATGAATAATACGATGTCATGTGAAGACTTAAACTATTTCCTTATATAGTCCCTAAGAAATAATATTTTCTTTGCCCACATCTGAAAATTCACAGGCAAATATGCAAGCAATCAAATCTTGTACAAATGTTAACACCCAGATGTGTGTGTTTCTGCATGGAATTAATGTACAACTAGCAGAACTGTTGGATAGAGAAATCCTGTAAAAATACAGATTAGGCACACATAAGTTAAATATGTGTAACTAGTCTGCCAAGAATGTATAATTTTATGATATCTCTTTTAGGTACAGATCTCTCAATATTTCCTTCTAAAAACTTTCCATTAACATACAAAAAGGAGAGTGCAGCTTTTTGTAATAATCATCAGAAGCTTCCCATTTCATGTAAACAAATCAAAGGGACCTTACTTCCAAAGGTCAACCCTTGCCCTCCAAACTCCCATTACAGTTAGAACTTGAGTAATCCTATCTTTTAATGATAAACTTTACAATAAACCATTCTATTTAGTAATAATCATTAATAACAAGTTTGTATGTTGGGTAGAACTTTTTTGAGAAAGACTATCCAGTATTTGCTATGCTAAAATCCTACTGTACTTGTTCGACCATTTAGAGTGCCAATTTAGATTCATAACAAAAATGGGAAAGAGTGCAAACAGAGAGAAAATACCTGTATCTGAGAAGACCTGGGCCTTGTTCAGCTTGATACACCAAATATCCCCAGTAAATTAGAAGGGACTGTTTTAAACTTGGGAGCCAGCAGGGGGGTCAAAATCAGGTAAACCTCAGAACTGAAACCAGGGGTAAATTCTTGCAGAAGTTCAAACCTTCAAACCTTACAAACTTTAATTTTATTCAATAGCTAGTTGGCCAGGAAAATAAAGGTAAGATTTCTCTCTGTGTGCCTGTATGTGTTGTATGTGTACATATGTAATGTTTGCACACCTGCACACACCCCTATGTATCCAGACTTAATATTTTTATAAATATACTGTGTGCCTTCCCTGCATCCTCTCATTAAATCAGTGGGAAATTTGCTGAAACAAACTGTTATGAATATCTATTTCTTTCTGTTTCTATCAATTGTTAATCAAATCTATGTCTTACGCAAATGATGAAACATATAGTAGTGTTGACAAGCACGTGCTGTGGTGGTGGAGCTACTGACCATTTGAAGGCAGCAAAGAGAATATGCTCTCTATTGATGTATGAGTTAAATTCTTTCATTGCCACCTTGTTAGCTGAAAAATTTGATGAAAAAGTGAGTCAGTACCGATAGATTTTTCTGTAATATCTTCATTGACATGCCAGCTTGAGCTAGAAGGCAGGTGAAGAAGAAGAAAAATCAGCAGGAAACAACATATTGCAATATACACTCAAAATGTGGGCATGTAGCATAGGAGTTTTGAATTCCTTGTAGAAATGGATTCAGATACTAGATCATATTGAGGAGATTCACCCTTTTGGACATGTAAAAATATAGATTAGTCTGAATTTGTATATTAGAATCAAAACCAGGCAAAGCTGCAGGATTTTAAATCCAGTCTAAGCTCTGGTGCTCAAGGCAGGTTTATTTTATTCGAATGATGTGACTATCCAGCATGCTGTTAAGTGCTGTTTCATCTGACTCTGATTCAGAGACCCAACTTGATTACCTGAAGTGGTGTCTATTTTGAGAAAGGCTGAACAACCTTGCCCATGAAATTTCCCATTTCTGGCCTCACTCCGGCACTGCATACTTTTCATGGACAGATGGTCATTGACTGATCACAGTACTTTCTGGGTATTTCTGGACATTTCTGATGGCTGTTCAGCCCCAGAAACAAAAAGGGAAAGTTGCCAAGTCCATTTGCTGTATGTGACTCCCCACTTCAGTCACACAAGAAAAGGCCTTGTCTCTTTAACCTGGGCAGTTGATGGCTGGAATTTCTCTTCATGTGTATCCTCTAAAACTGAACTGTGGATTTGAGAGGAAACAAGCTTAATATGCCATGTGCTTCCTATTTGTTGGAAGCATCAATGCTGAAGCTCTGTTGGCATGCTAAAATGTGAACATTTTTACAATGTAGCAGGTTATGGAAGCTGCTCTTGATAAGCTCCAGTAACGGCATTTTACACTCCATGTGTTCCTTTCTGTGAATGACAGATTGCACTATTATGTCTCTAAAGAAGCTCTTGACAGGGGTGATTCAGGCACAAAGAAAGTGGAACACGTGTCTAATTCAGCGTTTCTACATTCCCTAGCACATTTACACAGGACTGTGATCTTGCTCTCTCTGATACATTAGAGCAAGAAAAAACACTGTTCAGTCCAAGTTAGACATTCCCCAATAACATCAGAGCCTCTGCTGATGGAAACCTAAAAAGGAATCTATGAACGTATTTACCTCTTCTTTACTCTTGACTGCATCTAGAGCTATATGTAGAAGGTCACCAGCTTTTTTCCTCTCAGCTGGACAGTGGAAGGTGCTGTGGAAGCTGGACTCAAGGTAGATGATGTGACTTGGATAGTAGGAATTGGAGACTAACCAGTCTACCTGAGTAACTACTAGAAGTCTTTGTGTTGAAAATAGAGTAACCAAGTAAAAATAATTGACACACATTCTGTATTCTTAAAGTGCTTCTTGCAAGAAGATAGTTCAGTAGACAGATCCAGTAGGAATCTTCCAGGAATAGAAGTAACTGCTGATTTTACCTATTTGGTGGAACTAACGGGAAGAAATTTCAAAGATATATTATTATTTGTGATTGATTAAATACTCAAAACACATATCATTAACCACTAGGTACTCTCTAAAAACAGCGCACAGATCCAGTTGTAAACACCATGCCTGATTTGGAACCATTCGGAATAACCCCAGCATTCCTCAAATGCACAATTTTAACTTTGCACAGGTCTGTTTTGTGGTTTATCCTTCAGACTTCTAGGAGGATGCATGAGTTTCCATTTCAAGTTTTAGTTTAATGACTTCACTTAAGAAAGAGGAGAAAAGGAAAGCTATATGAATTATACATTACATAGGATTTGGCAAAGCATTTACAGGAATTCCATAAGGAAGAGTAAAAAAATCCCCAGTCCCTACATAGTTGCACAAAGTTACCAGTAACAACGAACAGTGCTGTTACCCTCTAAAAGTACATGCTTTTCAGTCAGCCTTGGCTGGTGAAATGCAGAAGCTCCATGTGAATTACACTTTTAAAAATCTTTCAACATCAAAAAATAGAGCTGTAGTGTGTTTTTGTTTCAGAGTACTTTGCATGCAATCTCAAGATAAATTGGAGATACTGATTGTGTTTGTACCTGTGCCAGACGTCATCGTTAGATATTTCTGTTTTGTTTCATCAGCCAGATGAATTTACCCAGGGACATTGATCAAATACCTACATTTAAAAGAACACACTGTCAAATTAGTGGATAGAAAGGGCACATTATGAGAGAGAAATTATCTGGTGAAAGATTTAAAGACTGACTCACTTGTGTTTTGTTTCATTAAATGTGGGGTAGTCCCCTCTCATTTTCCATTTAGCATGAACATACTTGTACTCCATTACAGTATCAGCCTTATAAGAAACTAGCTGGCTTGGGATACATGAGCCTCCTTGGAAAAAATACGACTTCCCTTATTACAGATTCTAGATTACCTTAAAATATAGTGCCTGGGCTAGCTGATCCCACAGGCCATCCTGGAGATTCCCCCATGCACTCCAGTAGGTCTCAGGACTGCAAAGTGTTGTGGTGTGCTGCAGGAGACTTCCCAGATGGCCAGGGTGGTGGCTGCTTCTTCAAAGGGAATGACTTGGGTGCATCCATGCCTCTCAGGGACACAGAATATATTCTCAAGAGGAAAATACAAAAATCCCTAGGAAAATTATTCTGACATTGTCTTTCCCCTCTTCCCTCTGAGATTCTCTTGGAAGAAAATGTTGATCTTTTTAGTTAGTGTCAAGGGAGCAGCTCGTGATAATGGAGGGGTGAAGATGGGGCTGGAGGGTGAGCACATGGGAGTTAGAGGAGATCCAGACAAGCAGAAAAAAAGAGTAAAATGGATTTTAAAAAGCTTCAGAAGCTAAAGCTGAGAGTATTTTATCTTTGTTTTGGTAATAACACTGGGAAATGTCATTCAGGTTGGCTAAAAGCCCTTGTTCTTCAAAAGAGTTGTCAAAGATTTATTTTATAAAAATGTAAACAAAAGACACACTAAACACTTTGTGTTTCAGGTTTTTTAGGTCTTTTTCTCAGGGGTAATTTCTTGCTGTCTTATTTACTATACACTATTTCTAGATAAAAAATACTTCTGTCTTCTGATTGAAACCTATATGATATCCAACTATTTCTCTCTGTGTTATTGTATAAACGTACAGAAACCCAGTGGATCCTGGAGCCCACTCCCATCCTGCGCAGCAAGAGCAGGCCATTGCTGGCCCAGGCAAGAACTCAGACAACTCTATTCATTGTCAGGCTGAAAGGCCTTTGTCTGATGTGGCAAGAAAGTCCCAAGGTGGGGTGCCTTGGGAGAGCCATCTGGCTGTAACTGAGGCCGTTCCCCACGTGTGCGTGTCTGCTTTCTGCCCTCCGAACATCATAACATTCCTACTTTGGTGCAATATTTTGGTGTAAGAGAGCAACATGCCATTAAGTGCTTCGGTTGGTTGCTGAGGCCATGCTCACCTTCAAGCCCTACACCTCAGGTATCTAGAAGCTAAGCAAGCAGGCAGGGAAAGGGCTCACAGCATGCGTTCACATGGTAGAAACCCAGTGTCACTAGTCTTATACTTAGCCTATTGGCCCTCACAGTCAGTTGCACTAGTGTATGCTCCTTGCTGTGAGGAATCCTGGCAAATGGACCTCTTGCCTTGCTGAGGAAGAGCTTCCTAATCTAGGTAGTACCCAGAGAATTGCCATTCCAAAGCCAGACTTCATGGCTCAAACTCACACTTCTTAGGGAAAGTGCCCTGTATAAATTGTCAGCTTTGAAGCCAAACCTTTCCCCACTTAGCTTGCAGGGTAAATCAAGTTTTGGTGCTACTTTCCATCCAGCTCCATTACACAAGTAGTCTGACTTAGTTTTATGGCAGAAACACATTTCAGCTAAAATGGTATTTTTCACAGAGTGGGGGATAAACATGACTATTTTATTTGTAAAGTGAAAGGCTATGAGATGGTAACAGGCAGGCACAGGGAGTGCAGGTGCAGTTTCAAATCCCTGCCTGGCTGTCTCAGTACTTGGGCTTGGTGCCTGAATTCTCTTATGCTCAGATCTACAGCAGCACCACAACAAATCAGAACCTTCCATGAAAGCTTTTGCTCCTCATATTCAAAAAGGTATTTCCATTAATGCTTGTCAAATTTTGCCCAGCGTCTTTTGGAAGTGAAAATAGCCAGCCCCCAGAACTACTGTACCATCCCTGTTCCCCAGAAATGTTAATTCATCATTAAAATTATTAAACAGTAAATGGCTGAGATGTGTTATTACAAGCTTGAAGTATTTCCTTTGATTGTTTAAAAATCTCTGTTTTAATTTGAGTCATCTATTTTTTTTCCTTTTACAGTTTTGAATGCTCTATCTTACCATATGTGAAACATTTCTTAAAGGTGTCAAAGTGACTTGTCATGGGTTTGGAATGAGAACTAAATTAAATGTCCATACTGTAACATACTTATATAAATAATGAGATATTCCAGTATAAACCATTCATTTGGCAGTCATTTCTACAGCAAGTACTAAGTGCTATAGAATTCCTGCCTAGCTTTGAGACATGCAGAGAAAATCGGGAAGGAAAATGTGTGTGTCTGTGTATGTGTGTTTAGAATTTTATAGAAAAAGACAGCCCCTTATAGTCCATTGCCATGAGAGTATTTCTACAACTTTTGCCAATAGTGCAAGGAATTTAACAAAATACTCTGGATTCACAGCAGAATACTGGAGCATTCATCTGTCTCTCACTGAACTCCAAAACTTGTTTCCATAATTTAGAAACAGAAATAGATAAAAAATACATTAATGAGCACAAGAATGATTTATTATGGGTGACATAACATCACACTTTTAGGGAAAAAATACATTAAAATTATTCTTCATACATTAAAAAATGCCTCCTATTGAACATTGCTCAAAATTTGCTTATTAGTGTATATATCATCATATAGCCAGGTCTGGCATTTCTCATCCAAATAACTTTTCAAAATGCCAGCAAGGCTTGTGGGCTGCAGAGCAAACCATGCTAGGAATAATGCATGTACAGAAACACAACAGAAGCAAAGTTAGTTTTGCTGGGATTCTGGAATTAGTTAGCGCTGGAAGGCCCTTTTGTCTTGCACCAGCTTCACAAACTTTCATGGCACCAAGATAACAATAGTCAAAAATGTATCACAGATATATTAGTTCTAAGCTGTCTTTCAAACTGCCCACATACTTTAAGCCACTGTTTTTCTTAAAAGTCTTTCTCACTCAAAGGTCCACGCTCATGAATTTCGACAGCATGTGTGATAAACAAACCTTGCACTCCAGTTGAATTTTATCTTCAGACAAATGGCATCACCTACCTGTTCTACTGGTGTCCTGGTTTGATGGCAGCAGATCCTGCACCTGCTGAAGAGCATGTCCCCGACCCCCAGTCTGACAGAGATGGGCAGTCTGGCCCGAAGCAACCACAAAACTTTCTCATATTTAAAGACACTCTTCAGGCTTGAGATGAGCTGGTTGGCATATAGAGGGATTTTTCACTGGCACCAGGCATGGCATAGCTATCTGTCTTTATATTTACCCATGATTAATCTCCAAAAACTCTAACTAGCATCTCATATGATCTCTGAAATCTCTCTGGATTAAGAAATAAATAAATTATCCTATTTAATTACCCTATTTTTTTTTCTATTTAATTACTCTAAATCCATTATTTGTCTATGCCACAGTGACTTAAAAGATTGAAATAATTTGTCACTTGGAATCAAAGTTCATAACTATAGCTATCAACCTGTAGTTTTTCAGAGATTGCTTCATGTAAATGCAGGAAGTGTTTCTAAGTAGTTTACAGATGCATTTCAGTTATCTTCAAAACATGGTCAATTTCATGCATCCACAAGCTTCCAGCAAATAATTTGATCTAGTGTTAATCTTCATCGAGTCATGTAAAACAGGACCATTTTTTGTCTTTATTGCAGCCGATAGCTGAAGTTTATGGCCAGGAAGCACAAGCCTTTTACTGCATTCTTCACAATTGTGTCCCCAGCCTGTCATGAGAAGAAAAGAAATCTATCTGTGGTGGAATCTGGGGAGAACCTAGAGTCCTAGAAAGGGTAGTGCTAGCTAAGAGAGCTGCCCATGGTCTGGGTTGCATACATAGCATATAGGAGCTTATGATGGCACCAGGAACCCCAGATGACTGCTGAGGAGATAAACAGTTGTTAAGTTAGTCTCATGAGGTGTTGGGATAGGAACTATTGGCTTCTTCCATGTTCTTGGTGTCCTCAACACACTCTTGCAATAGCATTGCAGGACTTTTTTTTCCATCCATCTACTAGGGGTAATTTAACAGCAGTTCATTGCTCACTTGTCCATGAGTTGTACAGGTTTCATTAATTAAATACCTATTCTTGTAAAGATTTTAGACCTATATAAAGCAACAAAGTTTCTATGAGCTTTTTTGCTTAAAATCTTCTCTGACAAGAATCTCACTAAATATTTGCTGATCTCAACTATGTTCCTATGGCTTAAAAACCTGTATCAATAACTCAAGGGTACAAATGTGTCAAGTGGTTGCAATTATCTTCTAAACAAACATTGGAAAAGAAAAAAGGCACAAGCTAAGCCATAGAAAAACATGGTTAATGCACTCCAATTTACCTTGTCCAATAGTGACTCCATCACATAATGATGTATTTACGATGAGTGCATAGCAGAGTCTGAAACCTTATTTTTTTAAAAACTGCTTAGCTTTCTTTTTTTTCTCCTTTTTTTTTTTTTTTCCTTTTCTTTCCCCCCTTCTTAATGGTGCAATGAGTCAGGGTGGAATTAAAAGACAACTAGAGCCATATTGCACAATCAGGTTTTAAGCACATTTGCCACAGAATGTGATACATCCCATGTGGAAAAAATCCTTTCAGCTCCTGCTGCTCACTCTGCAGTAAGCTGCATGAACACACCAAATGGGGCAGCTCTGGAAAGTGATTTTTGTGGGTACTAAAGCACTTAGGACCTCTGCTTCATCATCACGTTCTCTGAACACTGGCCAAAAGGTTTCCTGTTTCAGACTGTTGGGGTAAAGAGATGAATGGAGAAGCTGATTATGTATTGGCTACTGATTCCAGCTCTGCAGAGAGGTTGAAGTAAAACAAAATTCATTATTTTATAACACTGTCATAGTCTTTTAAATATATTTCACTCCAAAGACTCTAAAGTCTGAAAGTCCCAGAGCAGTATTTTATATGTTAATTTGGAAAAAAAAGCATTTTAAGACAGTTCATGGAGACCTAATATTTTCTTGTGTTAGCATTTCTGTTTTTACATTGCTCTGCTTTCTCCCAGCATTTTATTTCTCCATTAATTTTAATTAGGTTCTCACTGGATTTCAAGTACAGTGAAAGTACAGAAATGGGAAAGGTTTCCTGCCAAGACTGACCAAGATGTCACAGAGACATTGTTCCACTATTCATGTCTAAGGGTTTATATTTTCAGTCCAACACATGTCCCTCTCCTGCTCCTCTGCCCTATATTCAAACACTGGTGAAATTTGTGGTGTGTTGACAGGTTCTTATATGAATAAGATAGCTATTTATCAAACAGTGACACTGCACTCAAATTTCCCCTTGTCTCTTAATATGTTGCATTGTGTCACTTAAGAAATATTGATGGTGTCAAATCCTCAGTGCTGGGAGAATGACACAAAAGGGCACTAAATCAGTGTCATTGGCACCTGGAAACAGCTAGTAGAGGAAGCAGTGCCCTCCAAACCAATGAATATGGCCCCATGAGCCAAAGTGTGTTTCTGGGACCATGGGCAACCCTGTGGATCTAGGAATCTCCAGTGGTTCTTGCAGCATTGTATCCAGATTTGCAGGTCACAGTGCTTGGGAAGAGTGAAAGTGATAATGCAGTATTTGTGCTCCATGGACTTGACTTTGGAACAAGCAGGGTCATGCTCATCAGCACAGATGAGCCCTTCATGCATTTGCTGTCCTCACCATAGACAGACAAACCATTGGTCATGTCCAATGGCAAATATACAGGACATTCCTGAAGGATACAGCTTCTGTCAGTGATGTGGGGTAAGGGTGGGTCCTTAAAATTATACATTTGTTCTAATTACTAACAATGTGCCTTCTGTATGAAATGTTGTAAGGAGATACTTTTTTCTGCAGCTTAAATCACAGCCACATTAGACTGTCATTTTAAAGGGACAAGGCAACACTTTTCTGCCTGTAGCTGTGGTGAACTGGAACAAAGCCACCTTCACAAGGCTGATCTGAACAGTCTCTGGGTTGCCCAGAGTAGCACTTTAAAACTTATTTTCAGAGCAGACATGAGGGATATGTATGTTGAGGGATTTAGAGAGAGATGGCTCCTCCTGGCTGTGTATCTGTCCCTTACCTGACTCTTGCAGGGTAGCCCCCTCCCCATCTCCTCGGCTGCCCAACAGCATGATTTCTTCAATGGAAATCCCACTCAGAGCAATTCCCTCCTCTTTGCTGACCAGGGCTGAGCTCCAGGGGATTTCCCCCTCACCTCCCTTTCAGTAACACCTGACCAAGAGAGGAGATGAAAAGATCTAGAACTTTGTCTGTTACCTCATCTTTTCCCACCACCTGGATCAGGGAAAGCAATTGGAGCTTGGCTGTTTGGCAGCATGCCTTCCCCAGCCAAGTCTGGGGCAGAGGCTCAGATGTACAAAAGTGTAGTTGGGACTGCACACCTGACATGGACAGTGGGACAAAATTTTCCTGGTACAGATTACTGTTTGGGAATGACATCTCCTTTGTGTGAATGCTATTTTTTTTTAATGCTATAGAAGTACTGTATGCCCCTGTCTCAGATGTTGAGAACTTTCCTATCTCTTAGACCTTAGAGAAGAAGTTTACCTTACAGAAATGCAAATTTACACAATTCCTCTTTACTCAAAAGTCCTTGAACAGGGTCCAGATGATGTGGGCTCATGAGAAAGAGCGACTGAGCCGTGGTTACAAGTTAAAGTCTACTTCAAGATCACTTCTACTCAGACAAATATTTACTTCCCACAGACATAGAGCTATACATTCTGTAAGACACTGCATTATCTTCCAGTATTTGGAATCACCTGATCTGTGTTTGGTTCATCTGATCGCTGCCTGAAGTATAGGTCACAATGAGTTATCACACTTTTCTGGCAGCACTGAGTAGAAGGAAAATGCTGTAAGAGAAATGATCTATTGTCCTCAATTGGTAGAACTTGGAATGGCAGATAAGAAGCAGATTCATTATTTCCATCTGCAGGAGACAGCCATGTTATATCTCCACAATCTTTACTGTAGATAAAGGTGAAGTAAACCTCCTGCCTTACAGAAAGCACTCTGTCCTTTTGGTTTGGAGCATAAGCTCCCCTGGCAGTCTAACAGGCATAATAGTGAAAAAGCAGACTTTTATTAATACCTCCCAAAGAGAATATGCATTTAATAATAGACTTCATTTTAAGCTTGTGCTTGAACTTCTATCACTTTTTAATTTTGGATGTTAATAACAATGCTTTGTGAGAGCGAGTGAGTAATTCATAAGTGTATTTATAGCTATTATTTCCCAAGTCACTCAATTTCCAACCAGCTCTTGTTGGCAAAAAGAGGTGTGGGGTTTTCTGTCCACCCTAGGTTTCCACAACAACCAAGGTCTCCTTCCAACAAGATTGGATTGATTAACTATGCTACTGTTTATTTTGCTGTACCTGCCAAGTTTATGGCAATGCAGAAATAGGAAAAATTAGCCTAATGTGAATATGTGGACAACAGAGAATGCCAGAACAAATATCATCCCTGAGCATGCAACAATTCCCATTTGATTTCATTTCAGGACACTCATGTTTCAGATGCACCTCCCAGACAAAGAAAACATCAGCTTCTAATTCAAGTTGGTCATTTTGTAACAAAATGAGTTGAGAATATTTACCAGAAAACAGTTTTATTGAAAAGTAAATAAGTAAATGACGTCTTTCTTCCTCTCCTCTCCCTTTTCTTCCTCTTTTATTTTCTTGTCTTTTCCCCCCTCTCAACAGGGCCAGATTTACTCAACAAGAACCTTGATGGGAAATAGAGAAGTGTATGCTCAGGAAGGCAAGGTAAGGAAGGAAAGCTGGAGACACAGTATGCTTCCAGAGCCTTAGGATCTTGTTTTAGGATTAGGATCCCAAAACAATGTTTATCTTCTGTGAAGTAACAGAGTTTGAGAAAACAGGAAACTGAAAGACAATTATTTCTGCTCCTCCTTTTCAACTTGATGTTGCACATGGAGAAACACTGAAGAGAGCCAATGATGGAGGGGAAGTAGATGGTCTTCCAAGCTGGAAAGACAACCCTCATCTCCTGTTTCCCTTTCTTCTGTCCCTCACAGTCATAACCCATCAGCAATACCCTGGATATGTAGCTGGACACTTCAGCATGAACTTGTCATCATGTATGGATGCCCTTAAACTTGAGTGAAACTTTTCTATGGATGCACTCAAATAATTGAAGCAAGAAATGCAGGGAATAAAAATTTGTGCAGCCATTTCCTTTTGGATGGAACAGTGATCATTTAGATAACATTTATGACTGTTTTTTAAGGATTGTAATATCAGTAGCATTCTCAGAAAGCTAGGCTGGGGTCAGAGCTGAGATTCAGGATGTGTACTGCATAGGGAACATAATTACCTATTGATATATATCCCAATCTCACACACAAAAAATCTGAACATATTTGTTGCTGACAAAATTTTCCTAAGAGTTCATATCAAATTCTAAGTGCAACCACTGGACTTTGAAGGGTTTGTATCAGAGCTGGGAGCAGTATTTCATTCTCAGTTCTTACAGTGACAGTGGATCAAATCAAAAGCCTGTTTCACATTTTCTTTGAATGATGAGAGTTCAAATTCCAGATCATAGCTCTGCTGTTCAGTGGATATATATTCATTGGCATTGGTGCTTCTGAATGGATTAACTCAGCCATTGTGGAATACTGATCCTACAGTTTGCTTCAAGATAAGCATGAGCAGTGTTACAGCAAACATTTTGGATACCTTCCAAGAGAAAAGGATCGCTCATGGAAACAAAACATTCTGTAGAGAAGTTGTGAATTTGACGAGTCTGCTGAAAGCAGTCCAACAGGCGTCTGACCAGAACTTGACTATTTTTCAGTCAGTTCACCTATGTTCCTCTTCCCTCTCAGGCTCCACCAAACTCCATGGGCTCACACAGCCCCACAGAAGAACTTGGAAAAATCAAAGCCAGCTTTGCGTTTCTGGGGAGCATATTTTGGACTGCAGTTCCAGAAAGCTTGACAGTGACAATACTTGACTGTCCCTCAGGTAGAAGTAATCTTGGATTTTTGGTTACACTTTCAACAAGAAACTCTAAAAATGTCACTCTTCGCCCATGAGAGGAAATTAGTTCTTGCCATGTAGTTTTGTGTCATTGTGCCAATCCACCAGAGTTCTGCCTCACAGTCACTCAGGGATGTGTAAACGGTGTGCAGATTGCTGATGTCTGTGATTGCTTATGATCTGTGAGGATCAAACTCACTGGAGAAAGGGAGGCCAGCGTGTGCTCCAGCTTCCCACAATACACTGGTGGGACTGGAGCTGTTCAGGTTCTTGGGCTGGGACTAGCTCCTGTCCTGATTGAGCCTAAATCCAAAGAAGACTTCAAGTGCAACATTTTTTGTGTACCAGGGAGAAAAGCTCAGCAGAGGGTACCAACTATGTCTAAAGACGCAGCTGATGGAAGTAAACATTGGTAGTTATGGAGACATAGTAGATATGACCTCATTACCCAGAAATGGAAGGCTTTCTATATAAACCATTTACTCAAGCTAAATTATGCCATGGAATAAGTAGGAATATGCTTACTTTCACCATCTCTTTTTATTAAAAGCATTGCTAACATGTTCCTTGATAACTTGATTTATGAAGTTTATGACAAATTGCTTTCTTAATTGAAATATGACTGGTTTCTAAATACTGAAGTTAATTATCCCTCCTTTTCTTGTTGAAGGCTGACCTTTAATTATACAATATTAATCCACATATTGTATGAATTATGTGAAATATCCATTTTGTATGTAGAGGGAGAAATGTATGTGTTATTGTAACAGAGTACAGTTACATAATTATTTTTAATTTAGGATATCAGCTTAATTAAATACTTGCAGAAACCCAGATTTTTCAGGAAATTTGCAATTACAATCAATTTGAATGTACAGCTACATTAATATGGTGACAAGCCCAATAATAAAAGTGAAGTAAGTAATTATGGGCAGGTGCTGAACAGATGTGTAAATAGAAAGTGTCTGCATGGAACATTGTTATATATCATTTTGAAAAGTGAAAGAAACCTGTTACCCATAGCCATTCGTATATGCAGTTATAATCAGTCACAAAAAAGTTAGTTCTTTCAATTTAGATAAATCACTTAAAAATGTGTATAGCACTTAGGCATTCATTTTCTGTTTCTGGAAAGAAAGTCTAGTTGATTGAAGACTGCTGCTCTACTGTACTCAAAAGGTCTGCCGCACTATTGAAATATATTCTTCTTTCAACACCTTTATGATGAGTGGGTTTTCAGTTTGGAATGGTTTAACAGTCAAAACAATTCACATTCCATATTACAAGCTGAGCTTTATTTAAAGAAGGGGGAAGGCTAAGACTAGTTTAGAGTTGTTTGCTCAAGTTATCAGGTTGCCAAAGGCCCAATTTGACCTCCAAATAGTTGGAAAACAATTACATTGCATTACTACTGTGAATTGCTTTTAGATAGATTTACAGTGTATTTTTTCCCTGTGTGTTTTAGGGTTTTTTTTCCAAGCCAGTATATTAAAATATACTTTTTCAAGTCTTCTATTTTTGTGTGATATGTGAGAAGTAATTATATCTGTGATGTAAACAAGTAAGCTAAACAGAAATGGTTTCTGTAGCAATCATGTAGAAAACCCAAGGAAAGACTGGTATCTAAGGAAAGGTGAATGTGAGCAATCCCCTTGTATGGAATGGGATGCCCTAAGCTGTCTGTGGAATGTCACAATGGTTAAAGTACCCATGTCTAAGCAAAGGGCCTGTCTAAACTAGGCTCTTGCAGGAACTTAGGTGCTTTATTCCAAACTGCAGAGATCTGCCTTCCTGACCCTGAGGTTTATGGTTCTGAAATGGACCCCAGTGGCCAAGCTAGACCATTCTCAAGCAATGCTGGAATAGCAGTAATGTCCTTTTCCTCATTCTCAGAAATAGTCCCTACAGTTGTTGGCACTATGGGAAGCTGTGAGAAGCAGCTGGAGTTGTGCACTTTCTTATCCCACCATATGGAGGGCAATCATCTTATCTAGAAAGGGAACAATTGACATGTCTGGAGAGAGATTAATAATGGCACAGTGCTGCTGCAATAAAAACTGTCTGAACAGGTTCCACTCATCTATTTCATTTGTAAAAGGGCAAACTTCAAAAGCATAAATTTGTATTCCAAATATGCTATAAAATATTTGTGGTGGGGAGGGTGAAGCAGGGACCTCACATTGTTGCCTCCTGCAGTCCTCTGCATCTGAATTGTCCCCATGGATGACATGAATGGCAGTGACTTTTACACTGTGTGCTGGTACAGTACTCTTCCATATTATCACAAGGCCATACTCAGCCAGTAGACTGTATTAAAGCAGAAAGATGACAATATTTGGTGTAGCAGCCTTTAAGTTCTAAACTCCAAGATACGCCAAACATTGTGTGCAAAAACTGAAAAAGGAAGCTATAATTATTTCCTAGGAAGAGTGAACAAATCCAAAGCAGAAGGGAGGACAAAACTATCTCAGTTTTGAAGAGGAAATCCTCAGGATGCTTAGTGACACCATGTGCCCTCCTGGCTACAAGAGCATGACTGAAAGGATGGGCGAGCTTCTCACCATGTCTTAGCTACTGGACAGAGGAGGTCGATTTTAATGGAAGGCTTTGTGTTTCCAGTCAGAAAAGTTGGAACACAGAGTTTATCTTTGTCAGAAGAACATCTTATGGTTAATCAGACTTTGAATAGTAGTTGGGAGAAAGAGGACTGATGCATTTGGCAAGATATGATATCTGGATTTTTGATTTTTATTCGTGGAGTCCAGTAAGGTGGGATATTAAACAAATCTAATACATTCTGGCATGGAATGATTTTATCTGTCATTTCAAAGCCAAAGTGGTTTGGATTTCCTGCATTGTCACAGCCATACATGCCTCTTCCTAACTCTGCCTACATTCCCTTTCCAGCTGCTTCCATGATCTCCCAGTTTATCCATGCCTGAGGAGGCCAAAAGGAACATTTCAGAAAAATTTGTGGAAGATCCACACTACAGGTGCAGAGAAAGACAAGCCAGCTCGCACCCATGGGCAGTGCAGAGGTAGTCCTTGTGACCCACATGAGTTAACACCAGCACCAGAAGCAAGATTCCTACTTCAGCATCATGCTGAGCCAACCTGTGCATAGCCTTCTCCAACTGCACCAGCAACTGTGCGTGACTGCACAGCACATTCTCTTAGTGTTAGGGCAGGAATCTTTGCAGAGTACTTGAGACACTTGTGGACTCAGTCCCCTAGTCAGAGAACCCAGTGCCTTCAGCTGCATTTTAGTTGTGTGGGAATTGTTTCAGCACTCTCCTGTTGCCACAGCTGCTTTAGGAAAACATTTAATTAAAGATGAGGGTAAGCACACATAAGAGATGTAAGCATATGGCTGTCACACTGCTGCCCAAGAGCTTCTATAGATATGTGGAGCGTTATGTTATCCAAAGCACTTGGAATTTTTCAGACAACAAAAGCTAACGAAGGCAGCTATTACAGCTTTATGTGGCACTTGCTTCCTGACAGAATTGCCAATCCAGTGCTTTGAATTCTGTGCCAACAGCTTTGACACAATTGAAAAAGCAACCCATGCTTTTAACAGATCCGAATGTTTTGGTTGCAGTGATCACTGCTTTTTCAAAATCGTTATCAGTACAGGGGATTGCAGATGCATACTTTTCCCAAAGTGGCAACACTCAGACAATTGAGGTAACTTTTGTTGGAATAATTGCAATAACTTGCACTGGCAAGCCTTTAAGAAGCAAAACCAAGTGGCATCATCTAGCAACTATTTTACTGTCCTGCAAGTGCTTGTACTGAACAGATGCATAACATCTGGCTGGCACAGTCAGGAATGTCCTGCATTGCAGCTGCAGTGTTAAACAGAAGCAAGCCATGCCTGCTAAATTTCAGGGAATTTGCAGTCCTTTCATGATCGCAGAACGGTCATGAAATTCAGCAAGGAAATAACAATTTTTATGTCTGTGAAGGTGATGGATATAACCTAGAGATACTGGAATGCAGAAGACTGTCTTCCATGAGAAAACCTCTTCAGCCAGGAGTGCCTGAGGTTTCTTCAAAAGGCTGGGGCCAACAAACAATTCTTCTGAAGGTGTGCTTTGGCTGAGGAGCTGTGCCTAAGGTGAGTAGCTACAGGAAGAAGTGGACAGGTTATGTAGTATTCAAGCAAATGAGCAAGAGACAGACCAATTGTTTTAAGAGACACTACAGTCTAAAGGCTCTTTGGGGACTTGAACCTCCATTGTAGTGGAGAAGCTGGATGGACTCGATGGAATGCTGCAAGGTAATTAGTCAAGGGATTATAAATCAAGGATCTGTTAAAGATGAAGGCTCAATATTAGGAAAAGTTTCTTCACCCAGAGGGTGGCTGGGCACCTGAACAGGCTCCCCAGGGTGGTGTTCACAGCACCAAGCTTGTCAGAGTTCAAGAAGCATTTGAACAACGCTCTCAGGCACAGTGCGTGACTCTTGGGTGTCTTGTGCAGGACCAGGAGTTCAACCTGATGATCCTTGAGGACTTGATGGTCCCTTCCAAGTCAGCTTATTTTGTGATTCTGTGATTCTGTGAAGTACATTGTCAATTCTAAACCTTTGCTTCACATGGACAGGATGTGGAAAATCTTGCCACTATATGCTATTTGTCAAAGAAAGATATAGTCCAGACTTCATAAAACCTTGATCCTTGAAGTGTTTTTGTTGGGCTTTGGATGACACATGGTGTGCAGTCCAATGCAAGGGAAGGTTGGGCTGAGGACCCAGTGAGGTTCTGCTTTGAGTCATCTGTTGAACAGAAGCAGGTTCTAGCACAATTCCTTACTTCAGCAGATTCATCACTAAAGCAGTGCATGATCTGAATGAGATGCCAAAAATTCTGGGTTTTCAGCTGGCTGTGAAAAATGATTTTCTTGTCATCTTTTTTTAAGCTTAGTTACAAATGACAAAAAACATATTTTGCAAAATGAAACATTATTTTAAGGTAAACCTCCCCGAGTTTTCTTGACTTTTCCTTTTTCCTACAAGTTTTGCCATCTTTTAGGCAGTAAAAACAATGTAATGAAGTTAGCATAGATTCTCCAGACCATACTCTTTAGGAGGAAAAGAAAAAGGGATTCAGGGAGATTTTACTCTACTGATTTGAAAACCATGCCATAGAGTAAAGAGACTGAATCTTCAGGTGGAGACATTCAATCTGTGCCATTTTCAGAATAATTAACCAAGGAATTTTGCTCTCATCAGCTCCTGCTCTTGTAATCTTTATCTTTCTTTCTTCTTCCCTTCCTCCTCTTTCCATGAATGGATTTCTTTGGATTCAAGCTGTCATTTCTGAAGGTGTGACTTGAAGATTAATACATAAATTAATAAAAATGTTACTCATTATAAAATTCTCTCTGATCAGAACACTTCCTTAGTGACTGTTCTGGCCCAAGTCACAAGCAAAGTACAGAAATAGTTTCTTCTCATTTGTTTAAAAATAAATTATGAAAGTTGGTCTGCATATACAAGGTGCAAAGGAACTCAAACAGAACTGGAGGGTTTGTTCCCAGAATAAAAGACATCCTTTCTGAGCATAGGTATTCTTTGATCCTTGTGCTCTTATACTGTCCATTTAATAGAACCAGAATCTTTACAAGGCTATCTCCTTCAAAAAAATCAGGAGGCAATTTAATGACTTCTCTGTAATTTCCTTACTTCTGCCGTTTCTCTGATTGCAAAGACCAATGATTAATCTGCTGTCATAATTGATAGAGGTATCAAATCAGCAGCTGCTATAATGCACTGACTCTGTGGACCAGGGTGCCATGGCTGCCTAGCTGCACTTTATGTCACTCCTGTGTCAGGCAGGACATCTCTGAGGAGATGGCAACATGTTAAATGTAAGTGGCAGGCAGGAGGTTGGCTCAGGGGTTACCAAGGTCATCTTCTCTCAGCAGAGGATGTCTGTAAATTCACACTGGCCATGACAGCTGCCCACTTCAAGCCATGCAGAACCTAAAATGACCTCGTAATCACGGCACTCACATTTAACTTGAAAGTGTCCTATCACATTTCAGGTGCTGAAAAAGAAAAAGACTTTATCTTACAGTTCCTCTTTTCAGTATGCATAGTATCTTCTCTGAAGAATGTAAGGAGAGGCAGGAAGACTCTGATTACAGACTTAAATTGGGTTTCCACATAGACATTCATCTGCCCTGATTGCACAGATGCTTCTCACTTGTTCGTGTCACTGTCATAAATGGCACTGCCTACTCAAACAGGCCACTTTGAACTTCCACATAAGGTGAGATTCAGAGTGCCTAAGACACCTGGATACCTAGGCTACTCAGAATATCCTTCCTAAGATATACCCTGAATATTCTTCCTTAGTTATCCCTGGTTAGGGCTCTCACTTCCAGGACTCCAGAAGACCTTGTTCCTTAATTTTCTCCTAATGAATTTAGCTATAAGCCAGGACAACCCACTAAACCAATGTGTAAACCTCTAAAATGTTCAATATGTATTGCAACATGGAGAAATCTGGCATTAGGCAAGGCTTTCAAGCTCCAGAGGATACACAAAGTCCATTATTAGATTGGTTCTTCATTAGCCCAACATCTGGCTCTCAGCTTCTCTTATGGTAGTGCTGTGGTTGGGATGCTACCTCAACTTCATTTTCATAAGCAACACTGTTCAGTGATTTATATCAGTCTGCTTTTAATCACATCATGCCAAAATGAACCAACGGTAATTGTCACCCATAGTAGACCGCCTTCTGGAAAGGCCATAAATGAGATTAACTATGAGGGCAGGATGCAGCTGCATGGCTATGAAGTGGAAGAGCAATCTGTGAAGTAGCTCAGCCTCTACCCCATAATGCAAGTGAAAGAGCATGGCCCTAATGGCAGTAAAGGGAGACTGAGGTATCTGTGACTTCGTACTTTCCCCACCTTTTCCCCATATTTTTCATTATGTATATTTTTCAGCTGCAGGAAAATGAAAATATATTTTTGTTTGTTTGTTTGTTTTGTTTGTTTAATTTCTCAACCATTCTGTTTAGAAGATAAATTAAAATATTTAACTCCAAATCTCAAAGTATTTCCTCTCTCTTCCTCCCATAATTTCAGTTTGTCAACAAAAATGCACCCATAAACTCATCATGTTCACATATGTGTGTACAGCACCCAAACCACAGTGTGCTCTGCAGCACAGTGAGAGCTTTTGCATAGCTGGAAGGAGCAGATGAATGGGATCTGGAAGGTAGGAAACCTTCAGAGCATAACTTTTCCCTTTTTGTGCTTCAGATCCAGCACTGACTGAAGTCACAAAGTCATCTTCTAGCAGCTCCAGTAGACTTTGGAATAGGGTCTAACAATGGAGTAAGCAGAAGATACATGGTTATGACATCAACTTCATACTAGTTGCCAATATTTTTTTAACTAGGAAATATTAGCAAATGTGATAACACAGTGAAATGTGGTGACAATAGGAATACTGTTCATATCTTGTTCATCCAAATTATGACACAAAGTAGAAAATAGAATTAAAACCATGTGGTGATCTTTAAAGTATTTGGCTTTGTTTAAAGCTACCCTTTTTTTTTTTTTTTTTACAAGATCAAATGTAAAACAAAGCCTTTACAAATAATTTTGTTAATCAGACAATGGTGGCACAAAGATCGCTGTAAGCACAAAGGGGAAAGGGAGCCTGGCTTTTTTCCTGCTGCTACAGAAATGGAGAAAAAAAAAGGGATTGGAACACAGAAAATAGGAGAAGAAGAGCCTTCCTCTCCCTCATCAGTGATCTCTCTGCATAAACCAGCCATAGGAGTGGACCCTCGGAAGTCTTTCCTGGAGGGAAAGAAAAAGCTTATCATACAGTTAGCTGGCTTTTGAGCTAAAAAGAAAACTGCCACATGAGCCCAGCCTTGAAATACAACCAATATAGTCAGTAATCAGTAACAGCTTTCTCCGTCAGTGGAAGATACAAGAAACCCACAGCACGTTCTCAGCGACAGTTTTGATGCATGCCTTGCTATAAAGCTGTTCAAAGAGAAACTTAGAGCCCAAAACTGTTACAGCTATACTCTATACCCTACAGAGCTAGATCCTATAATCCCATTGATGTATCTTCTTTTTTACTTATGGTCAAAGGTCTGCCAGATAAAGACTGATTTATTGTTTATACTTCTATAATTACCTCATGGAATATAAGCCCTTAGATCTAGCGAACACCTCTTCTTGTAACATCACACCTATTCTTTCCTCTTTCTCTTTTCCTGTCTTTTCACATCTTTGCTTCTCGTATCTCGATCCTTTGATGTTCAAACCACTGTCATAATTAACATGTGCCAACTGGTCCCCATCCCCACCCCGCACCCCTGTGAGCAGGAAGGCAGGGAAGCATCGCCCACTCACTGTTCTTACCCCACTTGTGTAATTTCTCCTTGATGTGCAGAGAAGGAGTGAGTGGAAACCAGCTGGTGTTTCTGCTTGTACGTGTTCATGGATGAACGGGAATAGTCAGTAAAGGTCAAATAGAATAAAGAGTCCCAGAAAAATCCAAAGCATCCTGAGAGAGTATCTACTAACAATAGGCAAAAGCCACCAGCAGAAAAGTTGTGTTTACAATTTCCTCAAGCCATTGGTGGCTCTTCAATATAGAACAACAGCAAAAGAGATTGCTGAAGTTACTGTTATCAATATGCCTGCTATCTCAGGTGGATCCTTTATGGTCATTATCTAAGGCAGCTCTAGATTTTATTTTATGAAGACCAACAAATGAAACTTTGAAGTAGTTTCCTTTTTAGCTGGAAGGATGGACTTAGTGCAGTGATACTTGGCAGATAAATGTGTAAACTGAAGCTCTGCCAAAGCAGAATTGAAAATTAATCTCCAGAACAGAGTAAAATTCATTTAGACTTAATTTGTCTATGAGGAAATTGCAGATAGTATGACTTTAACTAGATTAAAATATGTGATTGGTGATTTTGTACATATGATATTGGATGCAGTTTAGAAAGTCATTGTGTAAGTGAGGATTTCATATCTGTACACAGAAAAAGTCCCCATCACTGAAGCTCTGAGCAGTCATACATTATTCCTAAAAAACATAGCAGGTGAATTTTCAAGGACCCTCAGCACCAGATTAGTCCTGGTTCCTTGGGGCAATTTCTGCTGACTTCTGCTGGAGTAGAAATAGGACAATGCAAACCAATTCTTGGAAGAATTGTCTTGTCTTGTCTCGTCTTAACACACATTCATGTTGTTGTTCTGGCTTTACCCAGTGAGAGCTGCCAAAGGGACAAGTACTGCAAGGGGGAGCCCAGCACAGAAATTCCAGGCAAGAATGGACTATCATATATAAATTAAAAGGTGGTCTCTTAAGCCTGAAGCAATTGAGGTGTCCTTGTTACTAGATAGATGATGTAGTGTTTGGCTCAGGAAATACCCAGCCCCAGGCCTAAGACATGTGGCTGCGTTTTTTAGACTAACAAGTTGCTGAAACATAATATATATCTCTATTTGAAGCCACAGAAAAACTTTGGCTTAATTTATTCAGTAAAAATGGCACACAGAGAGAAAATCACTGAAAATTTTCTAAAGTGTTTTGTCTTAATCTAATTCATAGTGAAAGGTAGTGCATACACAATTTCTGAAGCTTTTCTGGCCCAGAAAGCAGTGTATATTTGGCACACATTTGACAAGCATCTCGTATGATCCCATCAAATTACCTTTTGAAATAGATCTTAATTCCAAAATCATGGGCTTATGCCACATAAGAAGCACACTTTACCACATGGCGTTCAGGATTTTGACAAAGTTTCATGCATATATCACAGAATCATAGGAAGGTTAAGATGGAAGGGAACATCGGACATCATCTAGTCAAACCTCCCTGCTCAAGCAGGGTCCCAAAGAGCATGTTATTCAGGTTTGTGTCCAGAAGAATTTTGAATATCTCCAGTGATAGAGACTTTACCCCCTCTCTGGGCAATCTGTTCAAGTGCTCAGTCACCTGCACATTAAAGAAGTTCTTTCTCATGTTCAGGTGGAACTTCCTGTGCGTCAGTTTCTGCCCATTGCCTCATCTCCTATTGCTTGGCTCTACCAAGAACTGCCTGACTCCTCTTGATGCCCTCCCTTCAGATACTTACAGACACAGATGAGGTCTCCTCTCAGTCATCTCTTCTCCAGGCTAAGCAGGTCCATCTTCCTCAACCTTTCCTCATAAGGAACAGGAAATATATGCAGGGGAAAGGAAGTCACAATTTAATCTATTTCTTCCAAGTAGGAAGTCTTTCACAAGTAACCAATTTATATTGGGAAGTCCTTATTTCCTGACTCTTTCTAATATATTTCAGTTAGAGTGTTTAAAATATTTCTATAAAGTCTTCATCTTTATTATTATAGACTCAGCTGTCAATTGAAAAGCATAGGAAAGCATTCTGTTGCCTAGGAAAGCTCTACTAATTATGACACACTGGATATCTACCACAACATTTATTGGAGAGGCTCGAGAATTGGTGCAAGCTGGTATAGAGCACCTGGAAGTAAATCAACCACAAGGCCTCCAGGTTCTGGTACAACTCTTGGAGTCAGACTAATTTTCTCAGCTGAGAATTGCTCCCAGGTCAAAACTCCAGGCATTGGAGTAAGCACAGCAAAAATATTACGAGCAGAGAGATAATACCTAAATCAGTGATGAGTGCCCAGAGTACATGGTCACCTTATAGTTAAAATAGGAAAGAAAGACTTTTATTAGTTAAACAGTTGTGAGTAATATTTTCAAGTAATGCCAAATGTGTTACAGATGTTGATAGGAACAACTGCTGACTTCAGCATGCCCCAACACAGAGCTGAACTGCTTTGGAGAAATCCAGATCAGAACTTTGCAGCCAGCCTCCCTGTAAATCACAAACAGCAAAACACTGTAAATAATACCAAGCTAGTCCAAGATCCTTCATCCAATTCAAGGTTTTGGGGAATTTTTTAACTTTGTTGACAGCTGCTTGTGAAGGCTGAAGAAATGTTCTCCATCTTAAAACAATATCATTACAGTCTTGTCTTGGAGTTGCATATAGAACAGGGATCTTGTTAAAGTGCTGGCAAGGTAATTGTCTTGGCTTGAAAGACAGGGGTCTGTTAAGGAAGCAGGAGCCTCCCTTGGAATGGAAAATGTAAATCCCCTCCCTTCGAGTTATTATACTTTTGAAATTAAAGGGCTTTCAGGCAAAGATATGAGGACAGGGATAACAATTCTTTACTGGTATGTATAAAAAAACCCTCTGCAACTTAATAGGAAAATAAGGATAAAATGAAGTAGTACAAAAACACTGATAGAGTCAGGGTACAACCTGACACCCTGTCAGTCAGGGTGGGGGTAGCAGTCTGGTGGTGGCTGCAGTCCTCCTGGAGTGACAGATGTGATTCTGTTGAAGCAGTGATCCTGTGGAACAGTGGAGTTTTCCTCTGAAGGTCCAGTGGTGGTGTAGATGGGTCTGGTCTTCCTCTGAGAATCCAGTGGAAAAGAGAAGGCTGCTTGTGGTGTTCCAAATCCCAGATTATATTCAGGTAGGGATGCTTGGCTTCTCCCTCTGGGTGGAGCGTCTCACTATGGGTAATTTTATCAGTCATGCACTGAGGCTCAATGGCCCATTAACAGAAAATATCATCCTGCCAGGAGGATGGACTGTGGAAAAGATAAAGAACACTGCCCCACCTGGCTTTAACAGATGGTAATAGAATACATTTTCATCTTTCTTTACAACCTAGGACAGTAATCAATATGATGTAATAGATTTTATGTACTCCATTAAACTATTTTGCACACCAAACATTGACTGTATAGAAAAGAATCATATTCCAGAGCATGTTGAAGATGATGCCTTAAACGCAAGGAAGCAAAGAGTATATAATTCACCATGTCTTCTTGAGCTAACCTGAGAGACCAACTGGTTTTGCTTCAAGAAAGAACAGCTTGCCAACTAGGCACAGTAAGTGTGACCATTATGATGGGAGACAGACTGTCCCTCATTCTCTGTAAAGAAGACATAAATGGGATATATTTTCAAGTGTTTTGAGCAGTTTTACTCAGACCATCCTGTCCAGGATATATCTCACCAATTCCACTTGGGGCAAGGCTCCAGAGACCAATAGAGCTTATTCCAAAGAAATTGCTTTAAAAACCAAGTCCAAATTTTCCATCTTTCCATCTTCAAAACTGACCTCTTAAAGTTCATTACAACATTATGTCACATGCATAAATTTTTAAGCAGTCTGTTGAGATATTACATCTCTGATTATTGAAATAACTTGTGAACTGCATAAAAGTAACATGAAAAACTAACCTGTCATCTACGTGTCACTCTTATAATGCTACTTAGATGCCTGCTTTTACACCTCTGTAGTTACAATCAGCTTATATTGAGGCCTGGAAATATTTTGCTTCAGAATGGAAGGACTGTAATGCAAAGTGGAAATTCTTGCTTAAATACATGCACACCTCTGATCCACATTTTGGGATGTGGAAGGTTTCTTCATAGTCACTTATTTTAAACTCTTGGCAATATATCCTACAGTCTGATTTCCAGGCATTTCAACTTTGTCACTAATAACATTTATTACACTTTTCATGTGAGCTAGCTCTAATATCAGACACATTCATGTTTTCCATTACACAAGGGAAATATCTGGTGATAATTGGAAAAGCCTAGATAAATGTCTTGCTAGTAAGTCAAACTGTGACAATTACCAATTTTCCAGGCGAGTTCAGGAATGATCAAGAGCATAGCAGGACTCAAAAAGGATTAGAAATGTATAAGGATAATAACACAATTATGACAGATCAGAATAAAAAATAAATGGAAGAGCAGTCACATATAACCCCATGAACTGTTTTGGCCTGCAGTCCTCCTTAGGCTCAGTGGCTTATTGGTGCTCCAGGCAGCACTGGGAGGCTTGGGCCATGCAGGACGCACTATGGGGATAAGACTTTGGTCTGGGAAGAAACTCCTGTATGGAATGTTTTTTCTATAAAGATCTACTATGTATGGTTCTTGGGCTTATAACATCTCGTCAAGCCTAAAAACAAAGTAGTGGACTTAGAAGGTCATGAACAAAAATTAACCATGCTGATGAAGGTGTCAGCCTGTAGCAAGAAGTAGCAAATCACCTATTTATCTGTGACTGTGGAAAAGGAAATTAACTGATAGCATGCCCAGCTAACTCCACACTTCTGGGGAAAGGAGATTTGAAGGACAAGAGGAGATAGACAGGGCTGAGAGAGCCAACTCTTCAGGCTCACACTCAGAAAAGTGATCTTACATTACAAAACCCACTGTGTATAAAGATAATTTCTCTGCAGGGCTGTCTAAATTCTGCTTTACCAACAGGGCTGAGAGACTGCATACGGGCTCTGCTGGGATGAAATAAAATCATAGGTTTGACCCTAAATCTGTGTGTTCCATGCATCTAAGCAAACTTAAGATTACATCTGCACTTGTTGCCATGGAGTAACATGAGTCTCAGAAAAATTGCAGGATTCATTTATGTGATGTATAAATCAATTTACAATAAAAAAGGAATATTACAATAATCTTCAATGAGGAAGGAGTTGACTTTTCCCAGTTCTCTTACAGTTCCAGGATGAAAAATCCAAGACTTGTTGCAAGAAAAACAACTGTTTTGTTGTTGCTGCTGATGCTTTTTATGGGAACTTTGAGTTAATCAATGAAAATCTGCTGCTGAATAAAAACAGTTTAAAAGCTTGAAATGTGGAGTCCTAAATGGCAACAGTTCAGAATTGAATTTTGATGTCAAATTTTCTCTAAATTTCTATTCTAATTCTTACTTGTGACAATGAAAACCAGCTCTGTAAAATGATATTTTATATAATAACACACATAATTAATATCTATGTGCATAAAGCAGAATAAGGAAAGCTAATGACACAGGAGAGAATAATGAATTGCATAACAATTTGTAACTCTCTAACGCTCTGTATTATTATGCTCTAAATAATATGTGGGGTTTGTTAACCCTTCTGAAGATGACAGGCTTTATTTATCTCACAAAATACAGTACATCCTGGTAGCATCTACTATGTCATCTTGTCCACTTAGTTCTACTCCATTAACATGTTCTCATCCTGCTTAGAGAGACACAGAAGACAGAAAGAGGCATTTAAGATTCTGTGCACTTATTCTGGATTGTGAATATTTCTAGCTGTGATAGAAGCACCTGTCTTCTAAAACCAGGAACAAGAATAGCTCCTCATGTGCATATACTGGAGTGCACACTCACACATTTAAGTTATCAACCGTGCATCCTACTGCCACCTCCTCAGCTAAATATTAGCTGAGCAAAAATTCAGCAAAAATTCAAATAATTAGGCTGAATGGCTGAACCACCATGTTGCCAGTGATGTGACCAGTTGTGTGCATATACACGTGTATGTGTCTACATGTATGTCTCAGGGAGAAGAGAATCCTGTAAGTAGGATTCTACCACACAAGATGAGCTGTAAAGACATTGCTCTGTGAACTCTTTAAATTGCAGGATACTTGGCAGACATGTAAACAGCTTGGTTTTTCATGAAAACAGATCAAGGAAGGATAAGAATGATTTCCAGAGTATGGAAATCCCCTTTATGGTTTGTTTTCAGCCTCTTGGTAAACCTGTCACGTCTGTTTATTTCAATGACATTTTGGTGGCTGCTGATACTGAAAAGAAAATGAAGCTGATACATTCTGGTATGTAGATGCATATAAAAATTTTGCTTTTCTTCAGGAAATATTTATTTCTAAGGAAGGTGCAAAAAGACTCACTGGGATTATCATGCAGGCATCTCTAATAGCATTATGTACCACACATGCATGGCCTTTCCAAAAAACAGTAAGTTGTGATATTGCCATTTTAACATTATCCTTGATATTCTATTTCATGGTCAAAATTTTATAGTAAAAATTTTCAGTGTGTGGGACTTTTCCCACTGTTCAATCTCACTGTAGCTTTACACATCTACAAATATCTCTTAAAATCTTTTAATAAGTATGCAAAAGAAACAGACCTGAGAGCCTGGGGAAAATGCACTTACTATAAAGTCTTGAATTACTATATTTTCACAGGCAACATCAGCAGATGGTATCAGTCCATATGAAGTGATCCTGTCTTGAACTCAATGCACAGTCTTCTCCCTCTCTCCCTTGGGCTCCTTGTTATTTTTATCTCCAAGGGATATTCACCTGTGCTGCTCTTGCCCTGCACTTTTGCTCAGTGCTCTGTCCCCACTCACATTTATCCTTCTCGAATTTCCTGCAGGCAAGTGGTCAGATAATGGAGCATGATGGACACCAGTATTGTGGTCATTGCCATAATGCATGAGTTACTGCTCCTAATTTAATTTGCCACCTTGTGGTTTATTTACTCATTCTTTTGCAGGAGCTTTTGGCCTCTTTTGCCTCAGACCCTACATAGTAATAACTGCAGTTTTAATTTAACAGTCCTGTGCTGGTTAGGAAATTTTGCAGACTGATAACTAACTGCAGCTACTCTGTAAATATCACTGCCTCTGATGTGAAAGGCAATAACCCTCAAGAGGGCTAGAAGAGAGCCTGCTGCATGCAGCAAGTCCTTGCAGCAGGCAGAGAAAGTATGGCAGAGCTTTAGGTAAGTGGGATATAATTAGCCATGTTGGAATTTGACCAGGATATCAGGGTTAACACCGCTGCTCCTGTGAGAAGTGCCTTGGGAGTTCCTCAGCAGCAGGCAGCCAGGACCTCTTGTTTTCATCACATTCCAGGCACTACATGACAGCTACCCAAATACACTTTGCCTTAATGAAACAGAAATGCATATATGATACCTACAATTTGGAACCAGGGTATGGACTTTATCCCAGAATGGATTAATTCAGATTTGTGAATTATTCAGAGTGAAAAAGGACTTCTGTATTTTGGTTCTGGACTTTATCTGTTGTGAAATAGTAGTGACACAATCAGTCACTGGTGAAACTGTGGAGCCTACAGGATTCTTGAGCAGCTCGATGTGCTCAAGGTTGACTTGTAAGTCTAGAGGTGGGCATCACTTGCATTGGGGTTTTATGTATTGCCTGCAAAATCCGTTTGGAAAGAGCTGTGGTCACGGGCATTACACAGTGCTGTGGGCTGCACATGGAGATTGATGTGCCGGCAGAAGTCCCAGTACTTAAAGCATCCCAGAAGACTCACCCAGCTGCTTCCTCTGCATGTGCTTTTCAGCTACTTATGTTTCTATCTTAAAGGAGCTGCTCTAGCTCTTGCACTATGAGATAGTTGCCTTCCTGAGGCCTTTTCTAGCCCCAGGTTTTTATTACTTTCCTGTGAGTCATGCATACCACGGATTGATGCAGTTCTGTCCTTCCCAGGAAGGACAGAAGACTGCAGGGACAAACAGCTGCTGGTGGTGGGAGGAATGAAGCTTCTTTAATTCCTACAGTAAATCTCTGTTTGCTACCAGCAACAACAAGAGGGTTATGGAAGTGTGGCCAAGAATTTTGACTGATTAGTGAGTGTATGGACTGAGAGATTTGCTGTATGCCAATGTTTTCTGTAACCCAAATGTGTTAAATTTGGTAAACTGTATTCACCTAGGTTCAAATCAATACATTTGTCACCAAAAATTTTCAAACAATTCCATTATTTTTCCACAGACAAGAGAGTGTGAACACTGGCAAAGTTTAGACCTTACTATTTTATACATGTTTCCATATGTTGGGCATGGAACAGAAACATATCATTTCTCTCCCAAATGTATTCCCTCCTGTGTAATGTGAATGCATTACATGTACTCATATTCCAAGGCAATAAGATTAGACAAATTACTATACTCTAAAAAGTGACATTAAAAATTGCCTCTCCATCTTTATTAGCTTACTTTTTCTAAGTCAAATATGTTTGGCTTACAAGAAAAATTATGTTTTTCATTCTGACCTCAGGCTTTCCAAATTCAAACAGAGCTATGGGTCAATAGCTGAATGAGAAAAGGTTTGTCAGAATGATTCAGATTCATTTTGACACCTCAGCATCTTCAAATTACTGCTTATGTCAGGCATTGGTTATGCCTGACAGTGAAAGGCTGGGAACAAGCACATGGTTCAGATGATGATCTGTGTACAGGAATTCAGATAATCTTGTGGTAGCTCTGTTCCTCTCCATGTGGAATGAAAAAAGAACCTAACTTTTTTTGCCACTGTAGTTAAAGAGAAGAGTAAGACAATAGTCAGCTAATGTAATGAGTTATAAATGTTTTATATTAGCTTTATGTAGCAGAGTGAATGCGAATATTTTCTTCATATTTTGTGCCAATAAGTGTTGTGGACACTATATGTAGGCAATGCATTCCAGGCAAAGGGATTTTGTTACATGGTTATTAAAAAACAATACTGCCACAATTGCTTGGCTAGAAAGGGCTGTACAAAAGCTGTCTTCTTTCTGATGACTTTGGGCAGCAGAAGAAGTCAGGGATTCCACATGGGCTTCTGTGTCATTGCAGACCTGACAGCCCAGGAGCAGCTTCCCAGGTCTGTCTAGGCCCTGAAGAAGGATGGGTGTTTGGAAGAAAAAGCAAATTATCTCATTTTCAGCTTCATGGTAATTTTAATAAAGTAAATTTAAAATTGTAATTTTAATAATATTACATTACTTTTAATAGAACTGAGCTTTGGCCTTGAAATTACCATTACAAGATGAAGAGCAAAAATAAGGTATCTGTAAAGTGGCACATCCAAGATGATTCACAAACCACAGCTGCATCTTCATTTAGACACAGTCATCTCCTGATGTGCTTGAGCTAGCTCCCCATTTCTGGGCACAGAGGGGTATGTGTGGCTGCTGCAGCCTTGCTGCAGGACTGGGGACCCTTAACGAAAAATGTAGGTAGGGGACATCCTGTTCCCCCCTGTGGGGGGCTGAAATTGTGACTACAGAGAGAGGTGTTTGCTCTGGAGTTAGGAGAAAGAGCAATTAAGGAAAAGGCATGTTGAATCAAAGGAAACAAGCAAGTAGCCAAAATAGAGGAACTACTGGTGAGGTGGAGGATATGTTGGCCAGTTCCACACACTGGCTCAGCACTGCTTTACACTGTGAATGGGTGTTTGTGCTTCTTCAGGCTCAGTGGCTTTCAACAAGAGACACAATTGCAGGGACTATTGCTGGCAGGCTTTGGCTGTGGCTGAAGGCAGATGTCCAGGCTGGTGGAAGACACCTGGTGGGTCAGAGCAGTGAAGCAGTGACGTGTGGGTGGGAGGGCCTGGCTTCCATCACTGCTGCTGGCAGGTGGGGGGGTGCCATAGCTGCCCCTCCTCACCCTGGCAAATTCAGCTGACTCACAAGCAACCAGGTGATAGCAAAGCTCTCCAACGTGGCTTGAAATGACTGGGTGGTAACACTTGAAGTAATCCATAGCAATGCTGCTGCATAAGAGGCCATGCGTTCTATTCTGCCTTGGAGCAACTAGCACATGGCTGGAAGTCAGTAAGATTTATCCAACATGAGCTGGTTTTTGTGCCTTCCATCAGGACTCTTTCTCTGTGCTTTAGTTCTTGTTTTTCCATCTTTTGGACACTGACAGAAAGCTGTAAACAGGAGGACCTGTGTTGAGCACCAGGCAGGAGAACAGGAGCTCTCCAATGGTGGTCCATGCTCTGTTGTGGCCCAAGGCAACTCTCTCAGCATGACATCATATCAACTCCCACTTGTGAAAGTGGGAATAATACTCACTTCCTCTTTCCCATAATCAGTCTGTTTGCATGATGCTGGGAAATTCTAAAATTGCTTCTTGAGCTTAATGATATTTTTTTCCTGGAAATCCCCAGGATGACAGCACATCAGCAAAAAAAAGTATTGAGTGGTTTGGGTGCCCCCAGAAGTGCTGTGATAGAAGGTTTTACTGCTGATGGTACTGTCACAGCCAAGGTAACAGGAACAGCATGGGCAAATGAACAAAATACACAGGGTGGGGAATTTTTTGGATGTTGCCCGAATTGGAAAAATTCAGTCCACAGAAATGCTTTTCTTTCCAGGAGGAATATTTTTATGTGGAATTTTGTTCCCCAATTATTTTATGTAAAACTTTTGTTGAAAATGAAAACAACTTAATTTGAAATAGGTCACAGGCACTCTGGGCAAGTAAGTGAACTCTGTTTTAACAAAGTGTGATCACATCAACTCACAGATGACATTCTGAATTTTGGAAACCTCGTTCTGCTTTAAGGTTTAGCACTTTGGATTAAAGACAGTACAGTATAACTTAAAAGATTTAAGAATTATACTCTAGGAAGTCATGCTGTAATAAGCTTTAGATCAACAGTTCATATAGCATCATGGGATTCTTAGACCCCCAAGAGAAAGAGTCCTAATATACTGTAACCTACAACTTTTCCCTTGAAATGTCTTAGTTCTGCAAAGCAATAAACCAGTCTGGACTAAGTTACTGAAGGTCTTTGAAGTACTGGAATACCCATAAATAAGGTGAGTACTTTGGAAGGGGGGGCTCATTTTGTGGTATACATATACAACTATTTCATAGTCAAGTTGATTTGTAGCTGCCTGTATGTCAGTTTCCTGGGAGTAATAAATCTTCATTCAAGCAAAACTAAAATGTCATCAGTATTTATTTCATGCATTTTTTACCCCATCAGGAGAAGAAAAAGTCAGCATTCATGTAAACTTCTATGCCCAACTTACAGCTCTGTGCTAAAACTATGCTTCAGAGTATGAAATTTTTATAAATCTGAAATGTAAACACTGGGTAACAGATGTACCATTGCATGGCCAAAAAAGAGTGGTAACTGTCACTGGAGAAATAAAACTGAGTTATTGTTTCCAGTTTCAAAAGAACAGCAACAAGTCTAAAAAACTATATGTGATCTTTGTCCTTTTTCCACCCTCAGACACCTGCACTCATCTAATGTTTCACTGAGCCCTGAAAAATAAATGCATAGCTTCAGTCTCCTAATCCATGTGGCTCCAGAGACCACTGTTACATGAGAACTTAAACTGATGATGCTGAGCGTCCTAGGGGCAGCTTAATCTTTTTTAATTCAAATCAACTGAGTCCCATGTGGCGCTAGGATGATACTCTATATGCTGCAATCAGACTGACCTAGACTTCTTGTGCTCTAAATGATTAATGAAACTGCCTCCTAGTTTGTTTCTATGGTGATCTGAAACTTGACACGATGTAGGAATCTGCCATTCACGCTGAATGAAACGAGGAGGAGATAGCCCAGGAACAAAACTCCATCAGTTGTACAGAGAAGGCTCAATTTTAAGTCATTAGTCTCCTTGTACTTGGGTTGTTGACTCTTGAAAATAAGAGTGAGATAAAGTATCCAAGTTAATATGGCTTTAATTGGGTAGTTTACTAGTAAATTGTTTCAGTATTAGAAAAATGGGTTACTCTGAAAAGAGCTTTCTAAATTTTCTTTTGATGGGTAAATGTGGGACAAGGCTAGAGCAATAGCTAGAGTTTGCAGTTTCCTATAAAGAAGCTGATTCAGGGCTTTCAAAGCCCTGCAGTGCCTCTAAATAGTGTAAATCATTCTCTAAGAAAAAATATAAACAAAACTTAGGAAAAAAAAATCTACGTTCAGGTTTTATTGAGTCCATGAAGAAGACTTCTTGTATCCTGCATTTTGATACTGCCAAAATGCACAACATAACTGCCATTTCAAATAAGGAGTGATTTACTTCCCTACAATGCTTTGAGGCTTTCAAAGCAAATAAATGACTTTAAATTTCATTTCCAGAGGAAGCACATTACCAAATTTTTAAATATTTAGTTTCAATACTAAACTAAAGATAGTCCTGGAACCACTGATGAGTATCTTTACCCACACTTAGTGTTAAGGTAAAATCACTTGAAAAATTATCAGTAAATTAGTGTAGCTGCCACACTAGGCACAGCACCATGAAGCCCAGATCAAACCACCTGCCTGAATTTTTACTTGGAGGGCCAGGATAGGAGGCCATGCTGGATTCCAAGAGGCTATTGCTAAATTGTAGGTAGTGCTGGCATTAATTAGTTCCTGAAGTTGACTTGGTTGTGCTACTGCTGTATCTTGAGTGCATTCGGAGCAGGCCTCATCTTTGCTCCTTTCTATTCCCAGGCAAACACATTTGAGCACTTGCTGATCCAAACCTCACATCTAAAGATGTACAAAAGCAAATGTTTTCTAAAGACAGTGAGAGCAATGGAGCCCTACAAGGTCTGAAATAATTTGGAGTGCTCTTTCTGCCTCTGTCACCTAACACTGCCTTTATTGCCTCCCTTCCAAACTCCTGAGCTCTGAGTACACCACTGTTTTCTGTCCTTTCACCAGATCCTGGCTCTCCACCAACACAGTGAGAGATGCTGCTGCTCTTTTCCCTTCCATGTCTGTTTAAAGGGAGCACTGTTGGTTATGTATTTGCCTCTGGTGAGGCTACCCCAGCACTGATCTCACTGCATCTCTCAACAGCTTTTCAGGAGGGCACAGCACACCCAAATCATCTCTTCACTTCATCTGGAATCAATCACAGTAGGTCCACTGATGTCAAGAAAACTATGCTCATTTGCATCGGCACATGACCTGGTCCTACCTCTTTGTGATCTTTAGATCAACAGTGCTCCCATTGGGATTCATGATCTCAGAGGAATCTAAACCCACTTTCTAATGTATTTTATAAGTATCTGCCATTTTTCTTTCCTATAATAAAAAACATTGTAGGTACTGACCCAAATTCATAACAACTAAAATACTTTTCATATGAATCTGAGGCATTTTTTAATATTGCACCCTGCATTCCAAGACTTTAAGGATTCAGACTTAGCAGAGGGTCTAACTGATACTATATTTCTTAATAAATCAGTTACCTTTGCAGATGTAAAATACTTCATGTCCAGAATATTGAAAGGAATCTCAAGTACTTACTATTTTCAAATATGACTTGATAGGCATTGCCTCTGTATTTCTTCAGCTGTTTTTGAAAATCCTTGTTTAGGTAATCGCTACATAAAGATATTATGGTGCAATGGTTTGCATTTTTACCAAGTTTTATTTCCTGGGATCAGAGAGTACTGTATGTACTTCAATTATCATTTGTAGAAGAAAAGACAGAGAGAAGCATAAATCCTTTAGGATTCCCCAGACAACAAAACCTGTACCATGCTGCATCCAGATTCCATTTTTAAGGCAATTCTTATTTGAGGAAAGAGTTTTAACTAGCCTATAACATATTTGATTAGTAATAATAACTCTGTAAGTACATGTCTCACTAGGGCTCTTAGAAGGATTATTGGAAAAAAAATCCAGTTACTTTCCTTTGGAAAAAGATTTTTTTTTTTTTTTTTTTGCAAGAAACAGAGAATAGTTCAAACAGAATAAGAATATTTGATGGCTGTACAGGTCTCTTTGGAAGTGTGTGAGAACATGTTCCTGTGATGCCTTTTTGAGAAAAGCTTCACTTCATGAGTTTCTGCATACTAGGCCTTTGGATTCTGTTAATTTTGCTTCACTCTTACAAAAATAATTTATCAGACCAGTGGGAGAGACACAGTGGCAATCTTCTTAACAGTGTTCTCACCTGGGATGCAGGAGACCCAAGTTCAACTCACTGCTTCAAACCATGTGGACCAAATTCCTGCAATTTGTGTCTCAAGAACAGCCCTTCTCAGATGAGGATTTGGTGACCATAATGATTACAGGCCTTGTCTCTTTTGTGTATAAAACTGCCCAGGAAGGAGGTGAGAAACTGAACAGCACTGTGATAAATTATTTTGGCTCATGTCATTTTTTGGAGGGACGTCTGCGTGACAAACCTTAGTGTCTGTCTGCCACTGCCATTCCAGGGAAGCATGCTTCCTGGGAGGGTGAACTAAGCACGCTCCTAATTTCTCCATGTTTGTGTTCTTTCCAAGCAATTAAACTTGACCCTCTAGGGCAAAAATTAAGAACTTGTTTACATGGGTGAGTAGCAGAATCGCCTTGCTGAGGATTTTGCCAGGGCAGCCAGGTGAATTTGATGCCACCTGCCAGAAGCCACGCTGCCAGAAATTACCATTCTTTTAATTTAAGGCCCAGGCTCATTTTGGAATAAAACAGCGCACTGATCAAAGTATCAGTGGGACTCTTCTTTTTACATGTGGCACATTTTTGGGAAACAAAGGCTTTGCATCCTCTTAGGCAGGAGAACGCTCACTCTCCTGGCAAATGCTTCACAATGCAGTGAGAGCCACAAGCTCTCCTGGGAGACTTTAGCAGAAGACTATGTGTGCAGAGGGGAGGGGCAAATCTTCATGTTTGGGAGATGTGACAGGTGTTGAGGTATCTCACAGCTGGGATATACTTAAAATTCTGTAAATCTGAGGAATCAGTGATCACATATGAGTACAGAAGCTGGCAGTCTGGTTAGGAGGGGGCATTGTATACCTTTTTTTTTGCAGCTCCTGCTTGCTCCCACTGGCAGCTGAGGAATAGCCTGTGCTAGCACATGGATTTACGGAGCAGTGTGAGGATTTGCAGTGATTAATTATTTGAATATGAATCAACAATGCAACACTGTGGCAAAACAAGGCAAATGCTCAGCATTGAGTCACATTAATAAGAATCTCACGCATAAAAGAAATGAGGTAATTATTCTGCTCTACTTCACTTGATAAGCCTCTGTTGGAACGCTGCATGCTGTTGTGAGCGCCACATTAAGAAAGAAATACATACTAATTGGAGAACACAGAAGAGAACAACAAAAAAGAGAAATTATTTTGAAAATAACCCTTATGTGTATGACAGTTCATAAACACATGAAGTACCATAAAAAGGGAGCAATTATTCTTATTATCTTAATTCTATACTAATACAGTCATTAAATATGGAAGGAATTGAAATGGGCAATGCCAGGGTTAGAGGCTGAAATGCAACATAGAAACAATACTTTCAGAGCAAGAAGTCAAAAAACCTCTTGGTATCACCATTTGTGGAAACAAACTGAACTAGCCTGGACAGTAGGACTGGCTGGAGGACAATTGATTCCATTCTCCAAATGTTTCTGAGGTTTCCAAATTTAGCTTCATGTCAAATCAGAAAATGTCTCCATGCTCTATAGAGGAAAATGCTATGAAAATGGCACATTAAACAAAAGTTTTCTGTTTGACAAAATGTATTTAAAATGAAATTATTTTCTATTTCATGCTATAATGGAAAGTGATGTGGAAAGGAAAAAACAAAATAATTATTCTAAATGTGACAGAATGGAATATGTCCACAGTATCCTCAGGCAGGAAAAGGACATTAAAAAAATTCAAAAGCATGACACAATAAAAAAATTCAACTTTCAGTAGAACATTATTTTTAAATTGAGTATGTATGATTTTTTTTTCATTTTACCTTATTTTATTGTACCTAATTTTATTTCTTTTTAAAGCAAACTTTGTGAGTCACATGCTCACCAGGGAAGATTTAGGAAATGTATCTCCTGTTTTGAGACTTGTAAATTATTGCATAGCAAGGAAAACTAAAGAAAGTGTCTGAGGGTAGCTCTTGAAATGAGAAGGTGCTTTTGGAGACTCTCTAAGTTCAGTTTTTGACAATTTGTTTCTACTACTTGTAAAATACCCGAGAAAGCACACAGATCTAAATGCAGTGCTGTTGATCAAATGAGCATTTTAGCATACATCGTGTTAGTTTTCAGCCCAATTCAAAATTTCATTGTGGCTTTTTACATTTGTGTAGGAAAAAGCTGATTTTTAAGCTAAAAGCCAAGCTACTAGAACAAACAACGAGAAAGGCAATATAGCTGTGTAAGATGTACACAAGGTGCTGCTTTTTGGCCCTCATGGTTATGCTGCCCCTTCTTTACCTTCAGATTGCTACATTAGCAAATTGCCCATCAGGTCTCTGAGCGCGGCACTCAGCCTCTGCAGCCCTGGGGGTATCAGTAACACGAAGATTGCCCCTTGCCAGTGCAATGACCTGCACCCTACAGCTCTATCTATCACATAAAAATGTACTGCTTCACTACTGTCACTTTTCGCAGCTCCATCTCAGTATCTCTCTTCAGGTTTCCTGCTGACTGACAATGTCAGTTATGACATTTCACACAATTTTTCTTCTCTATGTGTGAAATTACATATCCAAGAACTGTGAAAAGAGAATCAGCAGGTTCCTGGTGCTCTTTCTCTCTGAGGAAGAAGAACTGGCCATCTAAGAAAACAGCACAAGGCAATAGCTTCAGGGGAAAAAAATTATGAATGCTTGTTCATATTTTACAACACATCTGCTATGATTCTCTTCAAACTATTTGTTGTAAGAAAAGAAGGCCCACAGACACTACTTACCTTAAGTAATTTTAAATTATATTAGCAGAGATTAATTCCCGAATTCTCAATTTTCAGTGTTTTGACTGGAAAGATGATTCTAAGAATAGTATTTTTCCAGACAATTCCAAGTTTTAAATACTGCTTACTAACAATGTACAGACTAAGAATTATTTGCCTGATAATTTCTCTCAAGCAAATATGGCAGGTTTATAAACAACTCACATGAAAAAATGGTGAAAAAAATTATTTACAGACTACTATTATCTTATTTCTTCTGCTCAGCAAAAATAAAGCGGCATAGATGTTATAGCCATAGACCCACACCTTTTTGTTCTATGTCACTGACTTAGGAAAAGGCAATAACTTGTTAAACAAAATACAACCAACCAATTTTCATTCTGTTCGGTGAACACATTGCACAGCTATTTCTCCTGACTCCTGGGGGAGAGGCCAGGTGAAGGTACTGAGCGTGGTGAAGATATGTGAATCCCTTGCTATGTCTTATACCTCTGGCTCAGTTTTTTGAGTCATTGAGATCATGCCTTTTGAGCTACAGTGTCAGCAGAGCTCCCAGTGATGGGACTACAGAGACTCACAAAGGCTAAGAGGTGCTGTCCACACGTACCTTCTCTCACATACTTCCCCTTTGCAAAAATACCTCCAAACAACCAACAAAAAAGGAAGGAAATCAATACAAGCAAATCTGATTTACAGTTAATTAGAGAGATGGAGCCAGGGCTCACTCCAAAAACTTCCTTTCTCCTTGTAAATCAGCAACCAAATACCCACTTAGCAGGCATTCATGCCATCTACCTCAAATGCTTACACAGAAAAAACAAAGGCAAGAGGGCATTTTGTTTATTCTTTTTGCTCCCATTAATGCAATAGAACATCTGGGAAACAAGGACAAGAAGCAGCTTCTTACTGATGGGAAGAACTTATTCTGGAGATGTTTGACCCAAATCTGAAGAAAGGAAATGTTTGCTCACGAAGGAGTATAGTGGGAAAGGAAATGTATATGCCATGCTGAAATGGCATAGATACATATCTGTAATGTATCAAGCAAGTGAGGTCAATGATAAAAACAAGTGCCACATAACAATTCACCCC
>VWZN01014366.1:337006-387006 GCA_013396955.1 Regulus satrapa
ATGTAAATTTGATTTTGTATAATTTTAAAATTTTATTTCCTGCTAGCGTTTGTTCTTTTCTTTGCCCATTTCCTAAGCAGTCCCTGCCACTCAGACAGCGTTCTTATGCCTAAATCATGCTGCTCTTACCATCAAATTTCAGGCACTTTTTAATTATGAAAAATTAGATATGTAATCTAGAGCTTCCCCAGAATAATCTGCGTATGTTACCAGGAATTAACACACCAGATCAAAATAGATCTTGCAGTCCTTGGAAGAGATCTGTGGTCTATATTTTTACATGAATAAACTTTTGTACACTTTCTCCAGTCCATTAACATGAGCAGTCTCTTCTTTAGAATTAGACACAGAAGTCCCCCCTGATTTTATCTGATTGTCATGGTGATGTATTTAATATATTGTGTGCTTTGTAACAGTTTATGTCCAAGTCTTAGAAAGTAGTAAAAAAGATTTTATTTGTATTAGCAACAAACACAGTCAGTGGGGGTTTCATATCATACTGTGGGTTTTTTTCCCTTGCAGGTAACTGAAGTTCAAAGCAGAGCTGCAGGACAATTCAACCCTTCCTAAACATTCTTGTGTAAGTTATTGCCCTGGGGGCCTTAAAAGTTCAAGTGCCAAAGGCAGCACTTGAATGTCTCTAGAAACAGAAATATTTTAAACTCCAGAGACCCATTCAGGTTACAGATGACCTGACACACTGTATTGGTAGATTTTTATGATGGGTCCCAAGATTTGGACCTTCAAATCCAGTTTAGCCAGGACTTGTATCCAAAAGTCAGTCCAGGAAGGAAAGGTGTGTGTCAGTTGCATTTTCTAGCATGTCCTAGTCACTGAGGAATTTTTATTTTGCCTTTTGAAAACAATGAGACAATTATAAGTTTAGATTTTGTATCTATTCCCTCTTATACATGGGCATCCAGCATTGAAAGGCCGTCCTCTATAACCACTAATATTTAATCTTTTAAATGTGAGCATTTGTTGCAGACTACCATGCTTCTGTGCTGTGTAGGATCAAACTACTTGGCAGGGCAGCAAATTTGATTTGCACTAGGAAAGGGATATTATGCATATAAAATTTCACAGTTCATTTTATATCCTAATCATCAGAAGCCCTTATTTGAGGTCTGAACCATAGGGATTTGCTGCTCAGAAAATCAGTGTATCCAATATCAAAATATTTCAAAAAGTTAATTTCATTTCATCCTTCCAAAGTCAGTTAATGAAAGGTGCAGTTCTAGTGGATAGTCTTTGGTCACAAAGCTCTCTGAGTCCTCTTTAGTTTCATTAAGAGAGTGAATTAATGTAATGTTAGATGCTGACATTTAAGGGTCAATGCACTCCTATACATTGCAATAGAATGGACACCCATTAAAAATATTATAAGACTAATTCTGCAAAGGGTGAATCAGAAGCTGAGGATGCTCAGGCCTCCTTAAGAGCTACTGATTTCTAGGCAGATCTCTAATGACTCAGCTCTGCTCTGTCCTCCATCTTGTTGTGGCTGCTCCTTGGTCCTGGCTCACTGTAAGCTTCACAGGGATCAAAACCCTGCCTTCAGTGATGTGCCTGAACCCATATTCATTTCCATTGAAGAAACAATGGCTATTGTCAGAAAAACTCCTGTTACTCAAAATTAGGTGAGGGAATGTCCCCTTTTACCTTTGGTGAGATGTTTCAGAAGAGAAGTGGTTTGCAAACTGTGAGGCAGACATGACAGCATTTTTCCTCATGGTTACAAACAGCCAGGAAAAAAAAGAGCTGAGTACTTGAATGAGATTAATCTGTCGTGGTAAGAGTATTTATTATACTAACCTAAATCTTGGTTCTCCCACCTGTTCTCTCTACGGCTGTGGGACATTATTGTATATCTTTCTTCATTTATAACATTCTGAAGTAAAATATCCTTAATGCTGCTGATTTTTGGGACTGAGTGTGTCTGAGAAGCTGTGCCACTGGCAGAGTACAGTTTGGTCTTCTGGTAGAACCCACTCAACTTTTGGCTCAGCAAAGACTTAAATTGCAACACCCCCACACTGGGTTCAAGGTGCTGCAGACCTTTAGCTGATGCAGAGGATGATATTCATAGAGTCAGTCTGAGGGCTGACTTCAGTTCTTTTGCCTACATTAGTGGGTGTTTTCCCTGGGGCTGCTGACAGTCAGTTTCATCCAGTCCCGAGACTCCCTCAATGTGTCACTGAGAGATGTGTAAAAGTTGCTGGAAAATATGTTCTGTTTTTATAAAAAAAATGTAAAAGCTTCACTTGCAGGTCTGTATTGGTGCTCTTCTCAGGTGTTACACACCCAGCATGAAGTCAGCAGTTCAGGGTGCTCAGACTGTCTTCTGGCTGCTGCCACTGGCCTCCTGAGTAACAAAACCCCCTTTGTTCAGAGCTCCCACCCAGACCTGCAGTACTGAACCTCAGAGCCCAATCCTTAGTTAAAGTCCTCTTAAACCATGCACAAAAGTGGCAAGGGGAAGCTGAGAGCTGGATGCTGACCTGAGAGTCAGCATGGACCTGCAGCAAAATCCCAGGGCAGTCACTTCATATTCAGTTGTTCTCTCTGTACTGATTTCTCTCTCAACTCTGAAGACTATGACTGAGAAATGAATGTAGGCATCAAACCTGAATACCAGCCTTAATAAAACCCTAACTGAGAAGAAAACAATTAAAACCTAACTAATATCTGTACTTTGACACATACCTATGGGAAATTATTAGCATTTTAATTATAAGCTACTTTGTGTTTTAAAATGACAAAATAATAATGTTTGATTGTTATGATCCATTCAGTTTTAAATCACAATCCAGTTGTAATTAATTTAAACAATATGGGTCTTGATATAGACATTTAATAGGGCAGGAAAAATCCTAGATATATTTAAAACTGCAAGTTACAGAATTTGTTTTGTTTTATCATCACATCAAGTTCCAAAACCTATTGTGTTATAGAAAAAATATTACTTATAATATGCAAAGTTCTAATAGTTTTAATATAATTCTCTATACTTTGGCACAATTCAAGTCTTTAAACCTCCCTAGACATTGTGGTGTACTGATCAAGAGAAAATAAACCAAAACAAGCTCATCTAGGAGTTTCCAAATGATACCTGTGCTGGAAGATGCAGTCCTTTAGGTTCTCTTGGTGTCTTACAGTATCATTGATAAGCCCAACTTTTGAAAGAAATGTCTGCACATCCTGTTTCAAGACAGGACAACCATTTCAGCCCAGGAGCCAGAAGTTATTACTAATAAACCATGAGTCTCCAACCATGACCTCACAGTTCTAACCTACTGTTGGAACAGTAGTTATGCAGAGGAGCAGTAACACACAACAGACTCCTGGTCTTCATCAGCACCTCTCCGTTTCCACTTCCACTCCAGTCCCTTCCTTGCACAGGGATTCATGTTGAAGTAGAAGACTGAGCAGTCGTTCCTTGCAGTCATTTCTGCCTCTGTCATTGTATCAGCAGAGTGAACTGAGGAGAGCAGATACTTTAAGTTATTTTAGACAGGATGTCAGGAAGTTACATGACCAGCCTGGAAGAGAGGCTGCCTACATCAAGCCAGAATCAGGCCTGTGTTCTGTTGTATCACACTTACCTCTTTTATCTCTGAAGGTTGTCACAGCTTTGAAATTATTGTTAACAAAGTGGAAAATAGTAGCCCTAAATAGATATTTACATCTAGAGGACAATACAAGAGAACTGTGCAAAATACAGGTCATCAAGATGCATAAATCAGCATCAATATTTTATTGCCACAGCTTGTGTCCAGCTAATTTTACAGGCTTCGGCCAGCACTTGTAATGAGTCATTGACAACTAGCAGAGGAAGTTCACGTCAGTTACAGGCCTACCAAAGAGGCTAAGTATAAGCTCTTCAAAAATCCGTGAGATTTTGGGACAAATAATCACACGCTGGGAGTTCCATCCATGATACCTTGGTCTTCCAGTTGAGTGAAGGTAAATGGCGTTTTTCTGCTGCTGTGACCACAGCAGGTAACCTCATACTGTAACCACAGATGGTAGCACCACCCCTTCAGAGGAACTGCTCTTTCCTTCTTTCTTCCTCATACCTTTCTCTCAATAATTCTTACGCCACAAGGAACATTTCCACAGGACTCTGTGGGTTTTATATATTGAAAGATCAAAGCCTTGTATGGAGAGCTATTGGATCAACCAGGCTGATTTTTACAGTCCTTGAGCATCAAATTTCAAGACTTATTTTCCAAGCCCTTTTTCAAATGGGACACGGGAGAGTTTGTACAGTGCTGGTATCCTCACAGTTCAAGCACATATCTGAACAGAGAAAACATTCATCCTTTTTGTTGCAGACACCCAATTGGATATGCCATGTTCTTTCAACTGCTTGATTGCTATTTGGCAGTAGTTTCTGAACAATTTCAAATTTAATGGTTGTGTGTATCAAATAAAATGCCTGCAGTAAAGCAGACTCCAAGGATATGCATATTTTATGCTTAGATCTAAAATTAATACCTGCTGTTCGTGCAAATATGTAAAAGAAGTAATATGTCATCACTGGACTTTTGTTTAGACTAATTTATGTGATATCTGCTCTACATCAAGCAATACAAACATTTTTCTCTCCAGCTCCAATATTAGTACATACATTTGGGTTGAAAATAGTATGACAGGAAAAGCAACCTGCTGTGCTTTTGATTTTGACTAAATTTTTATTTTCCAGGAAAAAAAGAATTTATTTAAGGTAATAGAGAAACACTGTTCTTTACCCCAAGAACTTCCAAGGCTCTCCTCTGAAGCCATGGGGATTTGAGAATAGTCTGGGTTGATCTGTGGGTAGGATTCAGTGAGGTGCAGAAACTACTCACATAGTAGTGAAACATATCACATGATGTCCATCCATCCAGTTCTTCATCCATCCAATCTGAAAGTCACAATGCAATACTAGAGAGCTGCTCAAAACTCACCAGACAACTTGAAATAAAGGCACCAGGTCTTTCCTCTGCTTTCAGAGACTCATAAAATAAAGCATTGTTAATTCAGCCAGTGCTGATTTTAGCAAAATCAAGTGAGAGGTGAGGCAGCAACCCATACCCAAGGAAACAGATATTTGCCACTGCAGTAGTCTTGTCAACAAGCAGGAAATGCACAAAGGAAAGCCTTTTATGTCATGGAGGTGGCTTCACAGAGCCTTACTGTGCACCATTTCCTCAGAAAGCCCTTCAGAAACACTTCAGACACCCATATATGATATTCAGTGAGATCCTTGGCAGAAGACTAAAGTTTTAGTTAACATAAATGAGTGCTATATACAGCAACTAGCAGGCTAGTCCATGGAGGGAGAAGTAATTTTTTATTTAGCCCCAAACAATACCTGGGGCCTTCTTCAAACCCTCTTTCTGACCATAAAGCACTTGAAATCAACATTCCTTTAGCAGTGAACAGCCAAAATTTTATTTTCAGAAGGAGGAAGTACATAAAAGTGAGTAATCCTGTTAAAATGGAATTTAAAAGGAGAAACAAAAAAATATTTTGTGGATCCTGTATTTATACACACTATTATAGTTTCAGAGTAATTGTATATTAAATATCTAATAAAACCCTCAGAAACCAATCCTGAAAAGACCACACAAAAAAGGCAGCATGAGTGTATAATATAGTAAGGGCAGCTAATTGAGGTAAAAAAAAATCCTTCAAGCAGTGGGGCTCATGGGAAGCAATGAAGAAAATAGGAAATAACATAAACCATAATAAGTCAAATGTTAATTTGTAATAAAACTGGTCAAAAAGATTGTAAGGAACAGCACATGAAAGGAAAAAAAAAACCAACAAAAACCTTTTTTTTTTTCCCCAGAACATTAGAAAAAATTCTGTCGGAGACTTTGTAGGGTTGAGAGATGATTGTGCTATAATAGTAGCGCTTATGAATGACAGTAATATGCATGGGGCAGGGAACCCTAATTCCCTAATTCACATACTGTTGTGGGTAGTTCAATGAAAATGTCAGATCAATGCCTAGCAGCTACAGAGTACCAAGCACAATCCTAGAAATAATTGAGAAAGGAATATAAAAAAAAGTTTAAAATGCTGAATAAAATTTACAAAAAAAGAAAAGCCTAAACTTTGGGTTCATGGTGCTATGTATTCCTGGGGAATGGTGGACTGTCTGTGAGGATTAAATTCAAGGCTCCTCTTTCCATCCCTGAAAAACAATAAGTCTGGGGTGATCTCAGTGATATAAGCTTGGTTTTGCTTTTTTAACAATAGCTTTTATAATTTGTGCAATTAACTGCATTAAATAATGCTGTTACTGAAAAAAGGCGATCACTTACAACCTTTTTCTCAGCTTGATACCACCATATGTTTAGTCATCTTGCTACTTAGGAAAAGGCATTTTCTGTTATTACAAGCCAAAATTACTCAACAATTGCTGTGTGGAGTCAGCTTACACCAGGTTTCACAGAAGCTACCCTCTTTAGTAGAGAACACCCTGGTGGAGAGCTGAAACTCCTGCCAAGGACATCTGTGGTGTGAAGACTCCCAGGTCAGGTGAGAATGCTCAACCCCAAACCTCCCATGGTGGGAGGTGTCCATAATGACTCTCACTTCCTGAATGTGGCTGTGTGAAGGGATAGCAACAAGCCCCCATTTCCTTCCTAAAAGGAAATTTGAGCAATTCCTTGTAGAACATGAGATCTAGATTATTACCTCTCTTGCCTAAAACAATGTTCATTCCCAGTAGATTGTCTTTGACTTTGACTGTATTTGGTATGATCTGTAAGATATTCATAGGTGGGATACTCCAATTTCTTCTGAAGAAGGCTATGTCAATCTGTCTAAAACATTAAATATCAAAGAATAAGAAAGAGGACATGATTCTCTAGTCTGATGCCTGAGTCACTTGTTGGGGAAGGTGAGGAGATCTGGATTAGAAGTGTTGCTCTTGTTTATACTCTTACACATTGAAAAGTATCCTATCCAATAGGTGACAGATGCTTTTTCACTGTCTCCATGTATCTGAGACCTTGAATCTGAAAATGTCTTCCTGCCTGGTATTTGAGAACTTCTCTTATTCTATCCACTTAAGAATGGATTTGAGTTCTCTATCTGTTAGTAGTGAGCATAGCAACCTACAGTAAATACTGATTAGTCTTCAGGTCAGCCTGCTTAGTGCCATCATGGTCTGGATCCTTCTGGGTTGGTCTTTCTGTGTTAGGGGAAGATTCATTTCAAAAATGCAGCCATCTGCACATCCATAGGTATTGAGAACTTAGACACAACAGTGATAAGAAGGTCCTCAAGTTGTTTTGTGGATTTATTGCCTACCTAATTGCTGTGACCAGTTTCAGTAAAGGTGATCCCAGTGGGACCACCACCTTTTTTAAGATCCAGCTTTTAGGTCACCCATTGTAAAGCCGACCATTTTCTGATTATTTTATTCTGAGTTCATGCGTCTTGAATAGCTTAGTCCTATTTGAATCTTCATCTTTTTGTTTGGTTTTTGACAGTATTGAAAGGAAGTTACAGAAGAATTAACCTGCTGGAGTGGGACAGATCTTTTGGAAGCCGGTCCAAGACTGGAAGGAATACTTGTTATACCAGAAAATCCCCAATACCTCTTTAACTTCTCTTCCAAGTGCAAAAGAAACTCTCCCAACCTCACTTCTCTACTAAACACATAATAAAACATCAAAAAGGGGGGTTTTACACAAATCTGTGCACAACTTCTTCTTAGGGAGAGAAAGAGAGCAAGAGCCACACGTGGTACATTGCTTTAAAGTGCTACTGGATAGCCATCTGATCCTGCTAATGAAGGGTGTGGTGCAGAAACCAGAGCAAACCAGAAAATGAGACATTGGCTTTTACATTAGAATTTTGTTTGCCTTTGAAGAAAAACCAAATGCAAGTTAGAGAGTTCAGAGGAAGAGATCTATTTTATGGTCTGTACCTTTGATTTCCTTTTGAAAGCAAGTTTGCTTCCTTTCTAAGACTTGACATTCAGGACAACTTTTTTTGTTGCATGTTGTATTTATCTTCCTCATTTTTCTTGTCCATAGATAGGCCAACAATATTACAGCCTCTGGAATTCTGGAATCTTTGGCACAAGGAGTAAGTTATTGTACAAATTTACTCTAATAGGCCAGAATCTCAGCTGGTGTGAATTGCTGTAACTCCACCAGAATGTTGCTGATTTACACTAGTAAACAATATGGGTCTGTTGCTCTAACTGCCAAAATTCATACTTCCTTCAGCTGAAATACCAGGTCCCATTAAAATCCTTCAGTTGGTTTCTGCAGGAGGAGCAGAAGCCCTGTTGCTCTGTTACAATATCTAATTGCCATCTGGAACCAGTAGCAACCACATGAGAATGTTAAACTGCAGCATTGAGAAGCCTGCCTCTGTTTGGGCTTGATTCACTGCTGCAGCGCTGGGTCTGTGTAGCTTCAAAGAGTTGAGTGGAGTCCTGAACGCTGAATTCAGTACCCTGTACTTGCTTAATCACAATCTTCACTACTATAATTTTTTTCTCATTTTCCTAAGCACTTATTTCACATGTTTTGAGGGAAGAATGGGCTTTAAAGGAAAACTGAAGATTCTGTCTCTTCTGTAAGATTAACGTTTCCATCCTCCATTGACCAGCCATATAAAAGCTGAATCATATTTCCTCTACATGTCTTGATTGTTTCTTTCTTGCTGTAGTCATTCTCACTCTAGGATTTTTTATTCTTCCTACGAGCTACCATTTCTATGAATTCACCTTTAAATTCTTCCTCTTTAACTTCTAACTGATCCCACATGATGTTTTGTGATAAATGCAAGCACATTAGCAGAAAGGAGCATTAGGATGATTAAGCTTCGTGTACAGAATAGGGCAGGCCAAAATATTTGCACCAGTAATTATTTTCTTTGTTCAATCAAAAGTTATTGTCCATATGCACATGTGAGGAAAATATCTAAACTTTAAAGATTCAAAATGGGGAATTCACTCTAGGTAAACTACTTGAGTTTGGATAGGTGTTTTTGTGGGGTTTTTTTGTTTTGTTTTGTTTTTTAATTTAATTTTTTTAAATTTAAAAAATATTGACATGTTATCTTCTTCAAAAAGGAACCGATACAGTGTGAGTAACATGGGTTCTGACATAAACAACTTCTCTAAATCTGCCCACTGGTGCTTACCCCATGAACTACCAGTTCTATTGCCTGGAGTGTTCACCTCCCAAACACATGGGAGCTGCAGTATCTGCAATATCTGCACAAAATCTTGGCATGTCCCACACGAAAGTGTGGTTATTGCCCCAGGCAGCAGACAAAATCCTAAATCCTCCAGAATCTGTAAGCCAGAACTTCTCAGGATTCGTGCATAAAAGTAAGTTCAACAAATGGATATTAGTGTAAAATATCTGTACTATCAGACCCCCAGCTTCATGTGGTGCTGAGTGTTTTTAAATGTTGCAGATGAAGATAGGAAAGAAAGACTCTGGAACCAATAAAAGCAAGGCACGGTTCCACTAAACATGTCCTCAAAGAGCAGAGAACAGCAATAATTTAAGGACTCTGTGCATGAGATTTCAGCACCCTCCAAAAAATCTGGGAAAGGTGAGAAGAAATGTTTCCCTTACTGTAAAGGAGAACTAATCTTTGAATGAACTACAGTGGTTTTCTAAGAAAGAAATAGCATATGTTCAGGATTATTTCTGCAATGTCTAGAGTACCAAAAATGCAATACAATTATGGATGCTAACAGCTCTAGGTTCTTCTTATTAGTCAACCAAGCAGTACATTTCATCCTTATGAAATAATACCTTTTATAATATCTTTATTATTTATCCAGAATTTGCTTCCTGCTTAGTCATGTCAGAATTTGACCCTTCGGACTACTCAGATAATAACTCCTTTGCTGTGTTACAGAATGAGGACAAAACTGGAGACTGACGGCATTGTGCTGCAATGGAAATGATATTATTATTTATTAAAAATTATATAGGCTGAATCATGTAACTAACTTCTCCTCCTGCATGTAAAATAAATTTATTTCCATAAGTTAGTGCGACACCAAGAGGTAACAATAAAATGGAACCAATATTAGGGAGGATTCCTATCCTTGGTTTCCATGCCTGCTGTACAGTGGCAGCTAGTTAATGCTAATCATAGAATCCTGAGTTGGAGAGAGTCCACAAGGAAGTCCAACTTTTGGCCCCTGCACAGAACAGCCCCAAGAATCACACCATATGCCTGAGAGTGTTGTCCAAATATTGCTTGAACTCTGTCAGGCTTATTGCCATGACCATTTCCCTGGGGTGCCTAACCACCTTCTGTGTGAAAAACCTTTTCCTGATTCTGAGCTTAAACCTTCCCTGACTCAGCTTTGTGCTGTTTCCCTGGCTCCTGTCACAGGTCACCACAGAGAAGAGATCAGTGCCTGCCCCTCTTCCTTCCCTCACGAGGAAGGTGTAACTGCAATGAGGTCTGTCCTCAGTTTTCTCTTCTCCAGGCTGAGCTGACCAAGTGACCACAGCAGCTGTTCCTACAGCTTCCCCTCCAGGCCCTTCACCATCTCCCTTGCCCTCCTTTGGACACTCTCTAAGGGCTTTATTTCTTTGTCTTTATATATGTTCATGCTGCTCTCAAGACTTACATCACTTGGACATCTCTTGAGACACTGTGTGTCCCAGACAGAATTTGCTGAAACATCCCAGATGTGGACTTTCACAGCACCACAGATGCTAAAACCAACTCACAATCAGAACAGAGAGTGTTCCCAGATCTCTTCTTACCCAGCTGGGAGGGTTCTGGGAGCAGGAAGGATCTGAAAAAGGAGAATCAAAAATGAAACCTCCTCAATGCCAGTATTTCTTGAATTCAGTCCCATTACTCTGTACTTCAGAGAAACTCAATCAACAGGTTTAATGTCATACACACCAAAAATTATAAGTGAAATGAAAAGATTTTTCAATGCACTGATATTCTCTTTCAAATAATATATCTTGCTGACTTGTTTAGAAGAGGAGTCAGTAATTCCCAGCAAGCCCCCTACTCAAAGATTGAGTTGTAACAGTCTGTGACATCTGATTTAACTTCACTTGCACATAATTTTTTCTTCTACTGTTATTCTGTGTATTTGAAGAAAATATTTTACTTCTTTATGTGTTTACTTCAAAGTAACAATGTGAATACAGTATAATCTTGTCTGCCCTAGGACTGAGAATAACATGGAACATACTCAGAGAAGTATAAAATACCCTTTCTACATGGGTGTTATATTCAGGTTTTATTTGCACATATTCCCTATAATTATAGTTTAAGTGGGCTATTTTCCATACCCACATAGGCAGTATTTTCCACATAAAGGTTCACATTGGCTTTAGACCCACCCACAAGCTATTTACTTGCATATATACATATAATGATCAAGCTCATAGCTACTGCAGCCAAACCTAAATATTTTAACTTGTGCCTCTTTTGCCAGCCATTTTCTCTTGAACAAGTTGCTTCCAGTTTGCACAATTGCTTTTATGAAGTTTCTGGTGCAAAGCGTTTGCTCTTTCATGAGGGTATTGACTTCAGTCTCAAATTCAAACACACATTATAAGCAATCAAAACATGAAAGTTTTCACAGAAAGTTTTGTTTTGGCTGTTTTCCAATGTGTAGGCTGTTTGCAGATGCTGGATTTCACTTGAAATTCAAATTTTTAATCTCCCGAAAGTTCAGCAGAACTAAGTCATACAAATTTTCATTTTCATTTCATTTGTTAATCTATTGGACAGCAACTTGATTCTAATTGCCAGACATTTTGAATCTGCAAATATGAGAACAGGCAAAATACTAAGCAGCAGCACAAGCCATAAACCCATTTCCCACTCAGTTTTGGACCTCTCCAACGAAACATTTTCTCAAGCTGTTCCTAATGGCATTATTGTAAACACACTCTTCTCCTTGGATTTTCAGAAGGAAAATATGATAATACTCCAAACTGCAAAACAGCATGGAGTGCGTGAGGACATCTCTGCAACAGGCAGATTCCCAAATAAACATCATCTGCATGTATGTCCTTCAATCTCAGGGAAATGTCCTCTCAGGCTTGAGAAAATTTCCAGTTCAGAGCAACCCCCAAGGTTATCACTCTCTTCAAAGTGGACCATCAGTGTAAAATGAGCATTTTCTCAAAAGAACATCTCCTAAGCACAGGAAATTTTTCTAGGTAGAGATATTCCCAAACAACATGAAAATCCTCAAAGGGAAAATACCATGGAATATGAACTCTAGAGAAAAAGAAGCTAATGTACACATATATGCATACGATGTGAAATCTTTCAGGGAAAACATTCTGTCCAAAGTAATATGTGAAGGATTTTGTTTTGAAGAAGCCACCCCCTGCTGTGGCAGTAAGCATGCATGTATGATTACTAAGATGTCTAATTAAATTATCCTTATCTGAATGCCAGCTGAACTTAACAAAGCAGATAATAAGTTCCAGAACCAGATACCATGTGGGGGGCAACTAATTTTACTTCGAAAAACTGGAGCTTGAAATTAGAGATGTGTAAATAATAGAGAACATGGTTTCCCTCCACCCCCACTGTCTGCACCTGAATTGGTATTTCCAACAGACAGATCACAGACCTGAAAGTGAGCTACTCTCACAGCTCTGCATCTGCAAAGAGAATGTAGTCTGTCTTCTAACTCCATTTTTAAAAGTGGGTTTCCTGCAGATTTGCACATGGAAATGTGGGAGCAATACTGTCTTATATTCTTGCACAAATTAAACATCAACTAGAAATAATCAGAATATTATCAACCCTTGATTATTTTTCAGAGTTTTATCTTGGCTGCAGATCAACTGCATCATGTGTGGAGAGGCTCCAAAGATGGTTTTGCACAGAACTAATTCTTCTGGATGGTGGGAAAGCCATCCATTGGGGTTCTGCCCAGCACCTCTGGAGTCTCAAGATACCTTTGTACAGGGACAATCAATTCTTCCACACAATAGTCCTGGAGAACACTGAGCTTTCTACATTTCCAAATATATCTGATATGTGCCTGTGTTAACCCATCACTGACCCTGCTGGATCAAAGATAGATCCTAAAATCCATTGGATCAGACATTTCCAAGCACTTAATAGACTTCTTGAAGTGCTAACATAGATCTGATGCAGCACCTGAGAGAACGAGTGCTCCTTGAACCTGAAGACCCAAGGAGTACGCTGCAGACCCCAGATTATTTTTAGCATTAACACAAGCCAAATACAATCAACAGGAGACAGGGCTAGTTAGCCATTCTAGATCTTACAACTAATCTCTTAAGTTTCAGTCACTTTCCCCCTTAAAGTTTAAGGTGACTAATTATTGACACACTCTACAGCGCAGGAGTGGTCCAGGCTTTTGGGGGTGGTGCCCAGTCAGTGCCCAGCTTTGGCACAGAGGAATGCTTTGCTAAGAAGTGTTTTTTACTCTGAGAAAGTATGGCTTATAGGGCAGAAGAGGGAACTTCACTGTTTTGACTTAAAGCCAGTTCAGGCCTCTTCCAAGGACTGCAAGCAAGCAGCCAAAGAGGTTGGGAATTTTGGCACATCTTGGACTTGTTAATGCATCTGTGGAGCCAGCAAAACAATGCAAAGAAATGTACTTTTTAGTGCACTATGATAGGTAAGATCAATACTAGAAACATTATGCCATGTGAGGTGTGATCATCTAAACACTCTCATGGTACCTATAGAAATAACCTTCTACTGATTCTGCATGAAATTCACTGACCCAGGGAGCTTTCTGTTCCTTGCTTAATAGCAGAACATATAAAAGGGGATCAGCCCATTTATTAATCTGAAATGCTAGAACTTGAGCTGAGCCTCAGGAAGACCTTTCCAGGGGACAAGGACAGCTCACAAAATCATCAGCCCTAAGGGAGGGTTCAGACAGTGCAGATTTGCAGTTGGTTGTTGCAGATCATGAACTCATGTTTCTATACTGCATTGCTGAGCTCACACCAGTACCAGCTACATATCAGTAGCAGAATACCCCTGTGGAGAGCCAGCAGAAGCTTCTGTCCTTGCCTGACCTACCTGGTCAAAAGTTGGTCAGGGAAATTTCTTCATGCTTCAGACACATTAAAGACAGCAATATCAGTATGTCCTTGGAGGAGCTAATAGATCTAATATATTACACATTATATCTGTATAATGTGTGTAGTCTATATGTTTGCATGTGTATTATCACAAGGCATATGTTACATATACAATATATATTTTTATGTTGACAGTCTATATATGGTGATATAAATAAAAAGGAGGAGCATTTAATTTATGAACAAAATGTTATTTTCTCAATTTTTTTTTAAATGTGCTGCAACAGTAAACATACAGGAACAATATTACAAGACTAACACTGTTGGAGTTTTATGTTAGTATAAACCAGGATACATCAGGAAACTAATTTTCTAGGAAACTCTTTTTTTTTCTGTGAAGGCTAATATAATAAATCACATAAAATTCACTTTTACCTTGAAATTCTAGTGATGTTGTGAATGGTTTTAAAGAATAGATTTGGCTGCAAGAAACATCTACAGTGAAGGTAAAATTCCTATGGAACAAAGGTTTTCTTCCTCACGCTGGAGGCACAACCGCAGTGCAAAGTCTTGGTCAAGAACGGTTCATCATTCCTTACAGATTTCCTTTGTAATATTGCCAAAGCCAGCTTCAAAGATTTCATAGAAATTATGGTCGGAAGGGACTTTCAGATCATTCAGTCAAACTTCCTGGTACACCACTAGTCAGGAAGCACTAACTAAATTCCTTATAACCACCTAAGGAACTTGGATGTAACAAGTATTTCAGAAGTCCAGAAGACTGGAAATATTCAATATTAGAACAATTTAAATACTAGAGCAACAACAGACAGATGCTTTTATGCCTAAGGAATTTCAGATGAGATATCATTAGTGAAAGAGTAGAATTGTGGTTCAACAAAGAATTAAGAACAAAAATAAGACTACCATGATATATTATGAGCCCATGGAAATTTGGCTTGACCAGATGAAGTTATTTTTTTTCCTCTCTTCATAAAATTACTTCTACTTACAAAAGACAACATTGCATTGCTTTATTATACTTTGACTTCTCCAAGATATTAGATTTAGAGTCACATGATACTAGAATAGAAAAGGACAGGTTATGTTGGTTAAAGCAGGATTGCAAATGTGTCTGAAGTGTAGCTGATAATGAGGAAATATCAAGGTTCCCATTGAGAGCTCCTGGCACAATATTATTTTGTATTTACATGAAAAGTCAGAATAGTGTTGTAGAGTCCTTGCTGAAAAAAAATCTGTGAGGATTTAGAGATCTCTGAGTAAAAAAAATACTGAAAAGGAGAAATTACTTTTGCATGGTGATGTGGATCATTTGATTACATGGTCATGACCTGACAGGGTGCTTTTTCATACATCTGAATTCCAGGTATTAAATGGGAGACTGAGGAATACAGTCTCTTCTTAGAGGATGACAGGTTTTATCCTACAAAACAACGACTCAAAGGAGGATTCTATCATTGTGTATAATTGCCTCAACAGGCAGCCTCTGCACAAGCTGCAGCAAAAAAAACTAGTGCACACCTTGAGTTTGCAAGAAAAGTATCAGGGAGAAATAGGAATAGGATGCCTTCTGCATCCTGTGGGCAGGGTCCTGGTGAGGTGTCAATCTCTAGATCCACTGCCAGGTCACGAAGAGAGTGGCTTTAGATCCCAGCATCGCTGCTGACTGGGCTGCACATTGTGGGCTGGAGGAAGGATGCTGTAGCTTTCTGCACATCTTCCCAAAAATATCTGATCCCAGGCCCAGGCTGTAGAGCAGGATTGCCCCTAGGGTTGGTACAACAAGCCATGGCAGCCACAGGTGGGGTTTAACACACTTACCTGCACTGCCCAGGAACACTGTGCACCTCAGCAGATCACCCCATGCAGGCTGAGAAAAGCCTTTGGTATTTGGTCATTTTCATTCACCCTACAGTGAACAGTAGCAATAAATTACAAATGTGGAATGGATTTTGCTGTTTGTTTTGCTGACAGGGATTTTTTTAGTTACATTAAATTTCAATTGCTTTCCAAAAAAGCAACTTGTGGCTGACCTTGTATTTATTCTCAGCGCAAGAACTAGTTGCACACTAATTTCTTGTGGGTTTGTAATTTTTCTTTTTTAAATTTAATAAGAATAAGAATTACTATACCTGCTAGGAATTAAAAGTAATATCATAACAAATAGGCTTCTGCTGGAAGAAAAGAATTGTAAATCATTAGGGACATGTGCAATCCAGGCCTCTTTCCTCTCAATGCTTCATTGGAACAACATGTAGAAAGAAACAGCCAATATTTTAGAAGCAACAGGGAAAAAAATCTGTACATCATTTGATTTTTTTTTTCTATAACAGCATCTTTACTTGCATGTGACCAGATTATTAATCAAAAAACTGGCAATACATAGCTATAAAACTAGCTTTTCAAAGATTCATCATTTTGTCATGCACACAAAGAGATGCAACACATTTTATGTGTTGGAAAAATGCCCTCAGCAGCAAATAACGTTTATACAAACTCTGAAAAGCCAGAATTCCATATCTTGTGCTAATGATGTTTAGTATCTAACAGAAAGCCTGAGAAGGAACTTGTATTAATAATACTGTGCATTTTAGGTAGATATTGAACACCCAGCTCTGGTGTGATGAATGTACACATAAACTTAAAAATTAGTCTTAAAAGCATATAAACCACTTCAGTTGTTAAGATTTTCTAAAACCAGCGTGTGTGGGTAATATCACTAAAAGCAGGTATGTTGGATAAAAATGAATGATGTCCCTTTTCCAGTATAAACCCAGGAGTTCATCTTCCAGTGTTGTTTATAAATAGAAGAGAGTCAATTTGCTTAGGATCTGCAGGACGTTTGGGTACTCCATTTAGATAATGACAACATTTTTAACACAGCTATCACTCATTAGGTCAAGAGGTTGTGATTAATCAAGAAGTGTTTTGGTTTCGTCTGATAGACATCTAGTCTCTTTAGTTTACAGTTGAATGAAGATGGCTTCAACAGTTTACAGAATAAGCTGCAATGATACATTAGACTGAAATTGAGATGGAAGAGAGATGTGTGATCTATTTTAACCATTCCATTTGCATTACAGTGTGCTGTGTGTGAATTCATCTAGGCACTGCCAGAGCAAATGAAAATCTGCTGAGAATGTGTTGAATGCATTACACAACAGGAATGTTCTGGCAGATTACAGCTACAAGTTTGCTGAATGTTAGTAGGTGATATTGTTGGTGTTTGAACTAAAAGAGAAGAGTATTTTAATGACGATTGGCTGGTTAATGGCAGATCAGGAGATGAGAAAACTTGAGACAGAATGAGTTTTGACAAAAAAGTATCATTATAAAGTCTGTTTCCATGGCATATTTGGAAAATCCTCCAGACTGAGGCAGTACAGGTCCTGCCACATAAACTGCAGGACAAGGATTCACACTTCTGGGTGATTAACAGAAGAGAAACAAACCTGCAAACACTTGGTTGCTGTATGAAATGTTTCAAGATACTATAAAACCTCAAGGTCATGCTCTAAGATTATCTATCAGCATTTTCCTCTCACCGAGCTCTGATCCAGGTTTCTGGGGTACTGTAAAGGTCTTTGCTCTTGCGACACCTCTCAAGGAGCCAAGAGGAGTATATCCCAGGGAAGCAGACTGCTGTCAGTAGGAAATGAGAAGTATAATCACCTGTCCACATCATCTGTGAATACACACCTTGCACCCACAACCACAAATCAGATCTGCAATCCGCAGTCAGCACTTCTTAAAACCTTTACAACGCCTTTGAAAAAAAAAAAAAAAAAAAAAAAGCCAGAGCCCACATTGCACAGAGGGTTTTTTTTTTAGCTGAACTTAGAATAATCAAGTAAATCAGGTGCTAATTCAATGTAAAGGTTGTAAAAATAATACATAGCATTACAGTTTATTACTTTTTCATAATATACGTACATTGGTCATTAGAAAAAAAGTGGGTGAAATCGCTGAAACTATTTTTCTTTTTTAACACGTGCACTTTGGAGGATGCAACCTGAGGAAGTGCTGTCACCTTTGTACCCTTTCATATGATAGCACATATACATACAATCACAAACATGCATGCTTATGAACTTCCTTTCACATGATGCTGACAGGCTGAAGGCAAAGTAGCACCAGGTGAGCAAATAGAAATCCCCCAAATTTTTTTATAAAGGCAAATCCCATAAATTTCACTCTTCCTCTTTCTCTGCAGATTATCTAATTATTCTGTGCTAAGCACTACACACATGCTTGCTTGCTTTCTACAACCATCGAAAAAAAATGAGTGGTTTCAAAATAGACACACAAGAATCTGTGTGACCTCCAATACTGTTATTGATTGGAGACATCTGAAAAAATACAGTAATGACATGCTGTTGTAATTAGCATTACAAATTTCCCTGGTTTAAATTAGAGAACATGCACTAGAAAGTCCAGAAGCTGCACATGAACTGCTGTACGGTTCTGACATGACTTAACAGCTATTTCCACACTTGCCAAAATCTAGCATGGATTTAGAAAATCGAGCAGGCTCTGCTGATCCACACTACCCACAACCCTCTCCAGACTGAAACACCTTTCTCAGGCAGGGAATTCCTCTATGAGATGTTCTTGCTGGCTCTCTCCCAGGGGACACACTTGTCCTGCTTTTGGCATGACTCAACTTCTTGTTGAGTCGACCTTTGCCCCCTTAAATGAAAGGGTTTCATGCCCTGGAAACTGGCTCTCTTAGCAACTTCCACTCAACTAGAACTTTTTGCTTCCACAGCAACACCAAAGAAATACAGTAAAATACCTGCTTGAATTATTGAAAAAATAATATACTTGGGAAAAGGAAATGCCGGGCAGACCTAAAGCTGCTAAGCAGGCTACATCAAAGGGTGCATTACACATAGCTGGAGGATTAATGTCCATTTATCTAATTAATGTTTTTATAATTTAGCATGCTATTAAAGAGATTTTACAGAGAACAATACTTTCAGATAAAACCACAAATCCTAATCATTAGGCAGCTGCCTCTCCTGATCCTATTATTAAAACGCATATCCTAAGTAATCTCTGAAAAGTCAGTACTTTCAGAATATACCAGGAAAGCAAGATGTTATTTTCCTCCTGATTTTCAAAAGAAACCTATGGAGAAAGAAAAAACTGTCTATCAAGAGCTACAATGTTTCCTGAACTAAAGTAAAGGAAAAAAACCCAACCAAATTTATAAAATGCTTTAAACAATTAAAGGGAAGGATTTGCACAGGAGAGAACTTCAGTATGAAAAGTGAATAAAAGGAAAACAAGCTAAGAAACAAAAAAGTAACTGAGGCAGCCTATTCAACCTTGACATAAAGTTTTTCTAATATCTCATTAAGTCTGGTTATTGATCGTGCAACAATGCCCCCATTATCCACCATCGAATACGACATCAAGATTTTAGCCAAGTGTCTGAACTGCTAAAGTTAAAACAATGACTGCAAAATACCGAGGAAAAAATACAAGTTCAAAAGCAACAACAGAAAATTTGAAAGTCCTTACATTTCCAGGTTGGCTGTAGAGACAGGCTCTGTCCTTGCACAGTTGCCCAGGCAAACAGGTGTCTGATGCTGTAATTCACATTAAACAGCTGTCACCTATCAGGGCTCTAACAGGTTGTGCCAAACTCCCCTCCCGCTTGTGGCTGGTAGAAAAGAAGAAAACAGATTCCTGTTTATTGTGAAATGTCTTGGAGTGTGGAAAAGGATCAGAAGTCCTAGCAAAGCATTTGAGGACCGATCCTTAAAAATACACAAGTATCTTATCCCTCTGTGAGCTAATGAGAATCCAGCTTCAAACCTGACCCTTGCCCCCACTGCACAGCACATTTGGCTTTTGCTCCTGATCTGGTCTGACCATGTGCTCCTCACAAAGTCCTTCACTTCAGAGATGATTTTCCAGCATGATACTCTAAGTAAAAATACAGGCTCCTCTTTGTAAAGGGGCTTGGAATGGAAATTTGGTCCTTTGATGGGGAAAAGGTACTGAACATGTGCCTGAAGCCAGGCTTCTCTCCAGAGGCCAAGGCAAGACTGGAGCAGGGGGCACCATTCCCATGCCTTGCAATGAGGTTGTTGGATGTGGAGGCAGTGGGGCATTCACAACCCCACAGTGGTCTGCTTGAGTTGTGCTTCAGGGACAGCAAGGTGTTCACTGCAGTGACTTAGCATCAGCAGTAGATACAAATTAAAATATGTATCTTAAGGGAATATATTAAAACCCCTGTTTCAGAAGTTTAAACCCGGGAAGTTATGTCAGCAGCTGAAAGTTCATGTGATTTTTAGTTTAAAACATTTCATGGTTGTCTTTCTTGACATACTGTTTGTGTCTAGAATGACACTGAAAAGAAGAAAAAGTACATTGGCTTACAAACACAGAATTGAAGTAAAACAACTCCAGCATCTCCAAAACTTTCTAAATGTGGCCCCAAAAGCCCTTTGCAAATATTAAAGAAATAACCTTTATATCATCAACAATATGGTGTATATCTTATTCTTATTTTATGGAGGGTGAAAACAAATTAGAAAAGAGCTGCCCTTGATTAATGTTTCTGTCTGGCATTAGAGAGAAGTTACCTTTTCTCCCACACTCTTTAGTGCACAATGATACGTCACATTCAGCCCGAACCTCAAGCCCTCAAAAGAGAGCCTTCAAGACAGACAGACTCCCCCTGTGCTGACCCAAACTGCCCATGACACAGTGGGACAAGATTCGGTCCTGCCTACACAGAGGACTGAGCCAAAATGACCATCTACTCTCCAGATCTAGCTCTGAGAAGAAAGGCAAAGAAAAAGAGCTACCAGTAAAACCATTTCTTGCAGCAGTGTTCATTTATGTCTTGGAATCATTTCTGGGGAGCTTGTGTTAGCATAGCCCTTGGGAGACATGGTGTCTGCAATCCTATTTTTCTTTTTCCTCTTTCCTTACTTCTTTTTCTCCATTGTCCTTCAGCTGCTTGAACTCAGTGCAAAATGTTATTTGAAGAGGTTTTGGGCATTGCTTTCCACAACAAGCACTGCACAGCTGAGTTAGGACTTAGTGCCTGTACAGCAAAAAAATAATCTAGGCTAAGGTTTCTTCAGTTCAGCAGTAATGGAGTGGGATTTCTTTTAATTTAGTTAAATACTGTTGCTTGACAGAATGAAATCTGATCTCTAAGGTAGAGATTAAAACTAGTGGACCTAGTGCAAATTATTTGGGGTTTTTAATTATTCTTCTGGTGAATTATCCTAATTAAATTTGTCAGACAATCATAGGATATACCGCTTGTGTAGAAACTGATAATAGCAGGCCATTTTTTCCTGTCTAGTAGCTATTATATTCTCTAGATAAAAATCACATGAAGTGGAAAAGCAGCATTCAAAATACTGAAATTAATGCACAATCACCTAATTAACTTTTTCTTAAGCACTTGGGAAAAGACGGAGTAAGGGGAGAAACAGTGTAATGTACAGAGTTTTTGCCAAATGATGCTGTTGGTCACACCCAATGTTGTACATGAACACATTTTGCTGGATGAAGGACCTGGCACAAGATATTGTTTGGAAAGGGGAGCAGAAGGAAGACAACTCAAGGCAAGGCGATGCAAAGAGCTTTCTAACTTTTTTCAATTTGTGCTAACAGATAATTTGCCATCTACTGGACAGAATATTACTTCACCATCCTAATAACTTGGCTGCACATAAAAAAAATCTTCTCATGCTGCAGCTTGGCTCTGAAGCACTAACTTTTTTCTTGATAAAAACAATAAAATGAAAGTCAGTCCACAATTAATTCCCCTTACCAGACTTCAGCGACCTAACATATGTAGCCCCCTTTGGAATTCTATTAAACTCAGTGGTTTTTGATGGATATCATTTATGCTTCCATATATGCAAACAGCCACTCATCAAGTTTTTGATAGATACTATTAGGAATTTAAATTGTACATGTCTAAGCTTACATTTCAGATCTCTGTGGTCATAAAGAAGAAAAGGATTTTTTTACCGTATAAACTGTCATTTGCAATTTCATACACCAGCTTTAGTTAGCAAATAGGTTTCTCAGTTGAATTTAATTTTTTTTCTGCATAATAGCCAAATGTCTGTTACTGATAGAGATACCAGAAAGCAAGAAGTAAGACCAGATTAAAAAACCTGAACTTAACTTCTAGTTAAGTTCCTTGATGGAATGATTTTTGAAAAACAGACATTTTAAAACTGCCGGAAACACAAAAACTCCACGTGTGTTTGAGAACTGCTTTCTTTTCCCCATGCAGGATGCCAAGAAATATGGCATGGCCCTCTTGACAGTACCCTGTAGCTCCTCCTGAGCTTCCAAGCCATATTTGTGGCTCCCAGGGAGCATGTGCTGTCCCGCTCCCCAGCCTGTCTGCAGGAAGGCAATGAGACAAGGCATAACCCTTCTGTTGCTGCTTCAGCAATCTAGGAAGACTGACTGGAGTCAGAAGATTTCTCTGAGCTCCACTAGGAGAACAAAGAAGTGCCTGGAGGGACACTCCAGAGACACTGCAGAGTAAGGGAGGTGTAAGGGTAGCTTTCCATGCATGACGTGGCAGCTCTCCATGGATGCTTGCCCAGGGCACGTGTGTTGTGGTTTGAATCCAAAGAGCAGCAGTGCTCTCACACAGGAACTCACTCATACTCCCATGGCAGGGTTGAGGAGAGAACTGCAAGACTAAAATTGAGAAAACTCACGGGTTGAGAGAAAGAGGTTCAATAGGTAAAGCAAAAGACACACATGCAAGCAAAGCAAAACATGGAGTTAATTCACCACTTCCCATTGGCAGGTAGGTGTGCGGCTGTCTTCAGGAGAGTAGGGCTCTAGCATGCATGATGGTCACTTGGAAAGATAAGTGCCATCACTCTGAATGTTCCCTCTCTTCTCTCTCCTATTCCCAGCTTTATATACCATATAGCATACAATATCCCTTTGGTCAGCTGGGGTCAGCTGTCCTGGTGTCCCCTCCCAGCTTCTTGTGCCCCTCCAGCCTCCTCTCTGGTGGGGTGTTATGAGGAGCAGAAGTGGCCTTGGCTCTGTGTAAACTCTACTCAGCAGTAACCAAAACATCTCTGTATTACCAACACCATTTCCAGCACAAATCCAAAACACAGTCCCATACTTGCTACTATGAAGAAAATTAACTCTATCCCAGCCAAAACCAGCTCAACCTGCCTTTCACCATAGTCATTCAACTAGACCAGAAAATATAGCTCCAAATGTTTATTAACATCTGCAAACTGATGAGCCATTTTAGCTGTCCTGAGAAGTACAAGTTTGCATGCTCACTCAAGAATTTAAACCTTTTTCCATCCATTTAGTCACAGAACAATTACTGTGGGAGAGTGAAGTGGAAGAGTGTTGATTTCTGGTTTCTGTTCCCCACAACCATCATGTGCAAACAGCTCATCAGTGAAATGCATCACAGCCATGGCATGGGGGTTGGGAGTGGGATACCTCCCTGGTGCCCAGGGCCAGCCTTAAGCTCCCTGCTCAGAGTTTCTTACTGCTCCCAGCTCCTGCTGGGGCAATGCAGGTCCACAAGGGGTGTGTGGGGCTGTCAGTGGCCTCAGCCTGGTGGTCCTGTGTGGCACAAGACCTCACTTCCCTCTGGCTAAGCAGCAGGAGCTGTGATTGTGCTGGTGCTTTGCTGGCCCAGCTCCTGCACGTCCCAACCAAGGCTTCCCAAGGCCAGGGGTCTGCAGGCTCTCAGCAGTGTGAGTGGCCAGCTGAGGGCAATGAGGCTCAAAGCTCCTGACTTTCTATGTCTCTGGCAGCAAGACACCTTGTGGCTTACATATGGACAGTTCTGAACACAGGGAGAAGGCAAACTCTGGTCATGCTCAGCTGATTTAGTCCAGTGCAAAGGTACTTGCTTGGTGCCTGAAGCCTTAAGAAAGTGAGGACTGGGTGTTTTTATTGCATTTCTCCCCACAGACACTCTGTGTCATTCCACCCTCTCCTTCTTCCTTAACCCTCCCTTGTTTTCAATTCCTTCCCAGAGACCAGAGACCCAGCTCCTGGTGTGGTCAGAGCCATGGCAGGAAGGAGAACGACCTTCACGTTCCCAGATACACCCCTCTCTGTACAGCACAACTGCACTGGCTGGTCATGCTGTTAGATCATATTGCAAATTCGTGTCTAATTTGACCCCGAGGTCTCCTCCAGCATTGCTGCTTTCTAGGATTCTCCCTCCCTTTGGATGTCTGTGTTTCAAATTACATTTCCCTGGGTGTACTGTGTTACATTTTCCCATGAATGCCATTGTTCTTTTCCAACTCAATATTTTAAATCACAGTACTACATTTTAATCACTACTACATTTATTATCCCTGTTTTCATTGATGCACTCCCTTCCTTCAGATGTATGAGAGTAAGGACTGTGAAAATAGAATTTTAGTACTATCCGCAGCTTCTTTCTTTGCTATTGCAATTGTCCAGCACCTTTTCTCTCCCTCTGTGCTTTATTGAAGCGTTGAAGACACCCAGGAAATATCCTCTATATGACACAAGCTGTCAGATTGTAAATTTTCAACTTTGTTTGTATCTCTTCAGCATCCCTTGCCTTTAGAGTCAGTTTTTAACCAATCAAAACAGTTTAATCTATTTAAAAGTACTTGAAGAAAGAGACCTCAGAAACACCATCTGCTGATACTTCAATGAATTTTACACCGTGAAAAGTCCCTTATTTTATTAAACTGAATCTATAGTGATTTTAGGATATTTTGCAAAGGAGAGTCCTTGTGTGATGAGTCATCTGGTTTCCACACATTCCCAACTCAGGGGTGATGTCCCCTGAGGCCTGGAGCCTGATGCACCAATCAGTTGCAGAGACAACAACCTGGTGAACCTTACTAGGACTGGACACCAGTTTTAATGAAATTAAACGCTAGATTGCTGTTGGCTTAACTGGCAATTACTTTGTCTGCAGCTGATTTGACATTAGGCTTTCTCTCAGTTTTCATTACAATTTTGATTTAATTCAATATTTATATTTCAGTAAGAGCCCACTGTCTAAGTTAAGAAAACAGTATTTTCTTTACTCTGAGAGACAATCCTGAAATATTTGTAAGCCTCTGGGGTTTTTTTCTGACTAATCAGAAGGGGATCTCAGGCTACATCTCCCTTGTCTTCTATAGGATCAAAATGCTGTGCTACTGAAAGTCACGGGCATGGTAGAGTTACTACTAATAAAGAAATTCAGAACAGATGTAACATTGTATTCTTTAAACAGAACTATTAAGGCAGCTTTACAGGACAAAACAATGGGGTGGGTAAACCTAAAATATATGTAACAAGTTTTAGAAAACTCTGTGAGTATTATACAAGTGGTACTGAAGGGAGGGATAAGAACTCAACTATGTGTTCTGCGCAGATCCTGTGTCTGACATCAGCCATTCTAGAAGCCCCAATATTTAGAAGAGTTTAGAATTTGCTGTTTGTGAACAGTCCCTAGATCAAACACGCACTCAGGGCAAGCTTCCTCTGAGGTTTCCAGGGCTCCTGAGAGAACTAAAATCACAAAGAAAATAGATTCACGTAATGCATTGATTTCACTGTCTCAAGGTGCTTTCAAATTTTATCCCAGGTGTTCACAGAATAAGTTCAAATGCTCCTTGCTATGATTTCAGTCAAAATTTTCAGTTGAAAATTCAGCATGACAGAAAGTAAATAGAAAGTAATTATTTTGGAAATAAATTGTAAACAAAAGCACTGATTTCTCAACACCATATTTTATGAACATTAAAAATCCATCATAAAAATATTTTTAAAAGCCATCCTTTCATCAGACGAGTCCCAAGAAGCTATCAGTTACCTCTTGCCCATGGTAGTGCTCAGTCCAGTCCCATTTTAAAGACAACCCCATGGCTGGTGGTGGATGCTGGTGCACTCTTGCTGCTCTATTCTAGTTTTTCCAACACTCAGCAGAGAGAAAGTATTTCAGTGTTCAGGCTCTCCTCAGTGTTGAACATGACTGGGAAGACCAGCAGTATAATACAGCACTGGTGGCAGTATTTATTGGTGTATAATCATCTGTAGTCAGGTCCAAATCTCATAATGCGTAAAAGCATCAGAGGGCACTCACTGGCTTTGCTTTTCCCAAGAGTCAAATGTTTTGTTCCTAAAGCAAACATAAAAAAAAAAAAAAAAAAAAAGAACCACATCCCATGATCCCATTCCCACAGGCCAGATTTTATTCTCATTTGCTCTAAAACCAGGAACATCAATAAAGTGGCACCAGTCCGACTGTGCTTAGAATCAAATTTCTAACCTTGTACTTTCAGATAGCTGACAGCATTGAAATAATGCAGTGGTAACATCAGGTTAAATCCTGTCTCACTCAATTTTGCCAGACTATTTTCCATCACCTTCAGTGGGGCCAGGATTCCACACAGAATATTTTGCTTTCTTGAGGGGAAGAATTTGCATTCACTCATCTGAAGGAAAGTACACGAACTTGCTGAAAGTACTGCCTGTGCTGAGCACAGAAACACCAACAGGAAACAATCGGCTGCATTAATCCTCACTGTTGGTCTTTGAAGTAAAGTTGCAGAGTCTTTTCCTGACTTTACTTCTCATCTTTGCAACAACCTAGACGTGCTTTAAACATAATCAGTGTGCAGAACAGGGTTAAAATATAAAATATCATAAACCCAAATCCCTACACTGAGAGACCAGGGACTCGGGGAAAGAAACTGCTAAACTCTTCTTGTCAGTCTAGAAATTATTCCATGGCTAAACCTGCTCATTTCAGAGATTTATATTGCTAGAAAGGATTTTAATCTTCACATTTCACTTCCTCAGAGGAGGCAAAAATCTTCCAAGTGCAGAGTCTGCAGCAGCGGTGAATCAACTATTGTAATATGCTGCCTCTTAAAATACTTCAGGGTAGTCAGGCATTAGGAAGGCTCCTATTTTGTGTGAACTGATCAAATGCAGATGTTGCCAAAGAGTTGACCTTATTGACCGTGACTTAACTAGAGATTGAATGGCAGACAGACGGTCAGTAGTAGGGTGAAACCATGTTTTGGTGGTAGGGTGTAAATGTATATACAGTTTACAGGATGTGAATGACACCAAGCAAACATCTGTTCTATTGATAAATACTTGTTTTACTTCAAAAAATTTTTATCCCAGGGAAATGTTATGTGTGTGTATATATATGTGTATAACACATTCTGCCCAATATTGTTAGGTGTCTCGTGTGCATGCCATGGTTCTGGAAAATCCTTGAACTAGAGAAATATTAAAAATTGTAGTAACTTTTCTTTCTCCCTGCAGTATCAGATTTCATATAAAACTCATCAGCTGAGGTGGGTATTAGTCTTGATCAATGGCAGGAAACCAGGGGATCAAATGTTAATAAATCAGAAACAGATACCTTTACTTGAGCAGAGATATATCACCAACCTGAAAAATAGGGCAAATTATTTGACAAATTTTATATGCATATACCTAGAGGGAAAAAAAGCTTTTAATAAGATTCCTTGAAAGCTGAAACAAAGGACAAATGTGGAGAAAAAGTAACCTAACGAGGTAATGAGCATAGAACATGAAGTCAGAGTCCTAAAAACACCTATGTTTTCTTTTGGACTGACATAATAAAAAAAGATTACATGAAAAAGCTTTTGCTAATACAAAACCAGCATATTTCTATTTGCAAATTAGCTCTGTCCTACTGCTAAGCACTCTTCAGGTGAGGGTAGTGAAGTAACAGACTAGGCCCAGTTTAGTGTGGCATTACCTTTCCTCAAGAGCTAAATAGTAACATCACAATTATAACAAAAAAAGGTACACCACGTCTGAAGTGCTCAGAAAGACACAGTGCTTCCAGTACCTTGGAAGCTTGTAAAGGCACAAGGACTAGCTTTAACTTTAATATTTTTAAGGTGTGATGTTTAACTCTGTTGGCTCAAAGCTCCTTATATTAATTTCAGACAAGTGCCCTTGGAGTGTGGTCTTCTCTTCAAATTGAAACTATTTGCTCCTGTGCATAGCCTACTAAATTTAATTAGAAAGTCCTGGTAGACCAGCAGGACAAAATTTCCCTTCCTTCCTATTTTCCCCTTCCACAATATATCACCTAGAGTAATTAGGACCAGCGAGGGATCATCTTCACTGGATTAACCTTAACTAAATTGTATGCATTCAACATGTGCTCTTTTGATTAACTTGAGCCTGGACTGCTGCCTGTGGTACACCCACCTTGTAATTCTACACACTTAATTAATTTCAGATGAACGGCAAAAAGGATAAGCTGAATTCTCCAATTAATAAACTGATATTAGTTAATGTATTTTAGCTTAACTTTTAATTTTCTTCTTGTGTAGGGATAGAAAAAACAGAAAATAGGAGAGGGGTAGAAGGCACCAAGCTTTTCCAACAAGCTTGTAATGACTTTTCAGGGCCTGATCCTGCAGCAGTCTAAGCAGATAACTTCCCCCCCGACAAGGATAGGAATTTTGGCAAAAGGATTTGTCCCTAAATTTGAAGTATAAAATGCAATAGGCAGGAACAGGATTTTTTTTTCTCTTTCAAAATGATAAATAAGCATTATTTAAAACCTCCTCACCTTAACTCAGTTTTCCATATGGTTTCACTCATGCGTGGGTTTTTCTCCTTATTAAAAAAAACCAAAAACCATAATGTCACTGGCTATGGGCCCAATCCTCCAGACCTTAGTCCCACAGGCTAAGCTATTTTTCTCTTCTCTACTGTCATGGGGAGCTGCGTAACAGCCCCATCCTAGATGCATTTGCCCAGATAAGTAATTTTGCTTTTGAATATAGCCCTTGTGAATTCAATAGTATTTATCAGAGGAATCGAGTCACTCATGTAGAAAAATATTTGTAGGAACGGATCCTAAAAATGTTACTGAAAACACAAAGAAACACCCAAAGAAAGACGTGAGGGAAAGACTTCTTCCTAGTTCTTTTCAAACAGAACTAATTCAGTTGCTAATTATTAAGCAGGGCTCTTAATCGGCTCTGAGCAAATTGCAGTGAATATTCAGTTTCTTGTTTTTAATGTGTAGCTCTGCTGAAATTTCTCTCACACATTGGCATATGTAGTTTCAGAAAATTTTTAGGATTAAAGTGAAATCTTCATAAAAATATTTTGCTGAAATGAAAATTGGCTGTTCAGTGTCTTACAGGATTGAATATTGAGTGGGAGCAAAAATCAAGTTCACAAAAAACAAGATATATACAGTCAGATGTGGTTTTAAAATTAATTCTATCTCTGTAAAATCATTCACTGTTTTTCCTCTCCAGAAACCAATATTCTAACAAATGCTGCCAGAAATATACAACAAATATCAGCGACATAATTCTATTGGAGATATTTCTAAGGTAGTTATCAGCAGGCTGTTTGTGCATGATTTATATTGACTGCCAGTGCTTGGTTTTTCTGCTAATAAGAATAACAACAAATAGCTGTAAGCAGTAAGACGGCCTAGCAAGACTTTTTGTTTCCTAATTACTACTTGACTACTTCATCAAGTCATCAAGTAGTATTTTAACATTTATCTACTATTAAGAGATAGTTAATTATTTGTTGATTATTTGATTTATAATCTTTCAAAAAATCACAGGAGGTTTATTAGGTAGGAACATTTTATAAAATTTTTCAAACATCTAAATAGTTAGTGAGTCTTTGTCTCTCTGCAAAAGGTGCTTTGACACCCTAATCACTTCAGTAATCTCCCAATTCTTGTGGATACCTCTGACAGCTTTACCTCCCACCTGTAATTCTTTAAAAAGAAATCAGACAAAACTGTTTGAATAGCAAAATCCCTCATGAGAAGGGAGGAAGTAATGATAGAGAGTCTTAAAGTAAAGTTGTCAGTATTTTGGGTCATTTTAAAACTATGGAACATATGCGATTCCTTGCAAATTTCCACCATATTTCTTCTGATAAAATTTATTTAAAGGAGAAAAAAAAAAGCAGAGAAAAAAAGCTTACATTTTAAAGTGTCTGTTTACAAATACTTGGGAAGATTCAAAAAATGCTTGTGATGTAGAAAAAAGCAACTGAGAGGGCAGAAAAGTAAAGGATTGCTTAATACAGCCTTACCTTGTAGCCAGTTGGTGTGCTAGAGATCTTCTGGCCAAATACATTGTTTTTATTAGTGTCAGGTACTTGATTTAAGTGAGACCCTGTCACCTTCCAGAGAGATATTTTCCTGGAGTATATGCACGTATCTATTTATCTATTGAGTGTGAGTGTGTATATACACACACCTAGCAGTAGGCCTGGTTAGTGTCGGCTTGACTGAGAGAGGATGTTAGTAATTACTATTTCTCTAAACACTACTTTAGCACAGTTTAGTGTATCAGCTGGCTTCTGCTGCCAGAGGACCCATGCTGCCTACTGGAAGTGGCTGGAAAGCCAAAAGCCACAGTAAGAGCTGTTTCTATCTCCAAGGAACTCAGTGCACTTTGCTGTTAATTCCTGAGAATGGGAGTGTGCTCAGCTGTGTTTCAGGGTGTCCGTGGCCGGTGGGGACCATCTTTGGACAGTGTTGTGTGAGAAAGCCCTGGACTGGTGTCCAGGTGGTCCATCTCACCAGATGGAGAGACTGGAGCCTTACCCAAACCACTTATGCCCACTGAGCCAGAGCAGTTGGTCACAGAGGAGAAATTAAGCTTTGGCTGATGCTGAAAACAGCAGTAACTGCAATTCAGTAGGACCTGCAACTTTCCCTACACCTGCACAGGGATGCTTTTGCAATAGATTACTTCTGGTTCTCTATTCCTTCCTTGTGAATACGTTTTCCAAGGGTGACCCCAAAATGAAAAAGGCAAGCTGAGAGCTGTTAATCTAGCAGCTGATGCTGTAAACTCTTACACAACTATTTTTTCCCTTTTGCAGGCAACATTTCTACTGTTTTACAAACAGATCAAGTGAAGCTCTCTGGAACTGACACTAAGACAAAAAGCAGCCTGTGTGCATTAGCGGTAGAATGAGTCCATATTAAGAAGAGCTTCTGGTCTTATATTTTATGAGCCCAGTAAATCAAGAGCATTAAGGGAAAATAGGACATTGCTGTTTCATGCACTGTCTGCAACACAAAAATTTTCTCATGCAACACTAACTGAGAAAAAAAGAAAGCAAACTTTCCCCTTACATTTAATATTTTATAGTTAGATCACTTTTGAATCTCTCTTAGCTCTGAAGAGTTCCTTGAAACAACAGGTCTGGGGTGCTTGTTTTGTTTCGGGTTGTGGGGCTTTTTTTCCAATGTTTGTGTGGTCTCTATAGTACCTTTCCCATGAAAAGGTAAAGCTTGCCTGGTGATGTGTTACACAACACTCTCCTTTCCCATGCTCTGTGTGTGTTGATTTTCTAAATCAGCTCTTGAAACTCTTCTTTATGTGCTTGAGAGGCTTCCATGATATATCACCAGCTGGAATGTTAATAATTTTCAATTTTTACCTTGAAGTATTCTTACATCAAATCATTAATCTCTATTGTTCAGTTTTGACTACCGTATTATTAAACAGTCTATTAAGTAAAAAAGAGACCTAGGGAAATTATAAGAAGGCACAGTATTATTCTGATGACAGCTTCCTGGTGGTCCATCATATATAAAACCAGCTATTAGGAATACGTTTCAAACTGGCATTGTAACACATATTTCATAGTTGTTAAATTTAATTGTATAAATAATTACTGACTGTATTTGGACAGTTTTAAAAAAGTGAACATGTAATATATCACCCCATGAAAAACATTCATGGAACATCCTCAACAACCACAGCTAGGAGATGACCTTAATTTTTTGTCAGTAGTATCTACAGCAATTAGCCCTGATATTGAGCAAAATTAGAACTTGATCCTTAAAGCATTTATACACATGAGTAGTCCCACAGGGACCAATCAATATCCTCTGCAGTCATGGAAATATTCACATGCATATGATCAATCACGAGTATATATTTTTCAGGAATAGGGTGTGTGCTAACAGTGAGCCATTTTTAGGGTTCAGTCCCGCTTTCTCTAAATTTTGGTAAAACAACCCATGTTAGTTAGTGTAGGCTTTTGGGTAAATGCAGAATAAATTCTGAAAGCAGTAAACATATTTTTCATTCTAGTGCAGCTACTGCTCTTTATATTAAATCCTCTACTTGACATGAATAACCACCTAGCAGGGCGAAACACAACACAGGATAACTCAGGCATAAAGTGATTTTTCTGCAGCCTACGTGGTTCTTTCAATATCGACACACACTCTGCACACTTTCAGTTGTTTTCTTAAAAGTGAAGATAATACCTTGGTTAGGTGCAGAGTATTCTTGCATTGTCAAGAGCCAGTGAAATGCAGTACCTTTTGCAGTAGACATTTCTAAGCTGTAATTCAATTGGTAATACTTATTGAATGACTTCCACTGAAGGTAGAAGAAAGATAAAGTTGTTGCTTTCAATCATGCAATCAAGAATGTAATAAAGCAAAATTGTAGGTGTCATATCATAATTATATTTTCTAAACTGTGTCAAACAACAATAGTATTTGTGCTAATCACATTTTAGAAGGCAGCTATTGTAGTTGGTTTTACTACAAAATGGAAAACAATTAATTATAAAGTCCGCTGACCTATCCCAAACCATCCTGTTTAATCAACTCAGTTCTAATCATTGTTGGCTTAGACAGTAATACAATATGCTAGTTCCTCCAGATTCTCTGCCATCACTATTTGAGAAATCAATATTGAAGCTAAATCAGATTCCTAATAAGAATTCTGCAGTAATGACAACCTTATACCCATCCTGCTATCAAACATTGTGGCTTGCTTTAAACTCATCTGTTGCATTCACAGTTACCAAGATCAAAGCTACAGGCCTTTTGGACCAAGGACTTTTAAGAGATTCCATCTTTGTAGATGTTTCAAAGCTCTGTGACAGCTCTGGATGCTGTTGAGAACAGCGCACTCTGAAAATATGTTCTGGTCCCATCACCTGAGTTGTCTCCCCTCCCTCCTTCCCCTAGGAGACTTTTCTCCCTGGCCCTGCCCTCCTCCAGTGAGGATTCCCAGCCCTGCCTACTTAACCAAAAGGGATGCCCATCCTGCCCACCTGCCCCTCCTGGCCCCACACAGGTCAGCCCGTGCCATCCCAGCTCCAGAGCAGTAGGCGCTGCCACCTCCCCTGCCCTCACGGGGACAGGCAGCACGTGTACAAGTACCATGAATAGTCAGTGTAGTGTGGGCTCCAAAGCCCTTGCAAATGTCACCAATAATCTCTAAATCAGGGCAGCACAGAGAACATCTTGACTACAAAGCTGGCAAAGAACAAACGTGTTTAAATATCAGTAGGAAATCCACGGTATAATTGCTCATGGAAATTGACAGCTAGTGAATTAATCAACATGAACCTACTGCTAAGCAAGGAGTCGGAATCAGATGATCTTCATAAATTACTAAAGGAGATTTCTCTCCCTCATTGCTTCTCCTTGAATGACTGTTTGAGTTAGTATGAAACTCTTTGTCTGTTATCCTAATTAGATCCTCCAATCCTATAAAAGATATTACTTCTGAGAGAAAGGCATGTGTATAAAATAAAACCATGCATTTTTCACCAGTAAAGATAATAATCAAAATGGTTATACCTTTTTAAAGTCATTTAAAACATTCATGGAAGATTAAAGCTAGAAGATATTAATAGTTCAAGATACCAGAATTTCACATATTTTCAGTTTGCTATTTTAGCAAAAAATAAAAGTGTCTCGACACAATGATGTTAACTTACATTCTCATTTTCCAGAAGTTTTGGTTTTGTTTTTTTCCATTACCATTTCCTATAAACAGATATATTATAAGTAACATACTTACACTTCAGGAATGTCTTCATTTTTATCCTGGCATTCACATCTGTCCCTGTTTAATGCTCTGCTGGTGGTCTGGCTCCACGGTATGCCCACTGCAATGTTCATCTTAAACAATATTTACATTGATTAGGGACCCCAGTGCACTAGAGGCACTTACTAGAAAATGAACACAATACTCTGGGATACCAGTGAACATCTAACAGTTTTATTTTGGAACTTTTTTTTTAATGTATTGTTTAAGTGTATAAAAAGTGCCAAAACGGAAAGGTGGTGGAGAAGGACACTGTGTGAATGCATAATATAAAAATCTGTGTGGAAAATGTTCAGTTGATAAACATGTAAGGAATGGACACAGTGATGTATTTGGATTCGAGTTATAGTAGTATGTATTGCAAATATGAACATTTTCTTCTATGTGTATTCCCAGTAAAACTCCTTCCTGACACTAAAATCTTATAAGCTTAGTAACATAAAACTGGAGTAGGAAAGTCTATTTTTAAAAAAAACCGCCAACAAACCTACAGCAGGATTCAGTGTTTTACCTTACATGGCATAACATATTAGTGGCAAAATCAAAGCTGAAACACACATTTTGTTCTGAATATGAAGAGTACCATAGGGATATAAAAGTCTTTTCAGACTGAGGGCCTGAGCTGCTAAATTTGGAAATATTCCAGCTGAATGATACTATGAAAAGTCACGACAAAGCTCTTGCGCAAGCAGGCTGAAAAAATCAGAGGGTATCTCGGGCAAATTGCTCAAAGCAGACTTGATCCCAAACTTCCAATTGGGATGATATTCACAAGGTCACTGAAGAATAGGGAGAACAGACCTAAGGAGGAGCAACTGCACAGACTAAGAGGATACTTGAACAATTATTATTTTTGGTTTCCCAAAAATCTAGAATTTTCATATCTGCCAACAGAAAAATTTAAATGTTGCTGTGTGGGAGCACTGTTTGGGTGTTCAGAAGCACTCAGAGCATAAGCAGAGTAACAATCTACAAGGAGTCAGCGAGAAGGGTTGAAAAATAAGGGGGTATTGTGAAGCTCAGAATTGGTCAGTGGGTTTTTTTCTCCTCTACCTCCAGCTTCTTCTGTCTCCAGTTGCATCCTGCAAGGAGAAAGCAAGCTGGAGGATAGAATTACAAGGATCATATATGTCTTCTTCATGTTCCAGGTTGCTGCGAGGCTTCATGTTCATATTGAACAGGCCAGTCCTGAGAGCAGCCACTTCTCTGGGAGCTCACAGGCAAAAACAGTGTGTGATCTGAGAGGAAAGGCTGAAGCCACAAAGTCCGAGCCCCGAGCCCCAACCTGAGCTCAAAGAGAGCTTGTGTCCTCAGTGTGCCCTACCACAGATGTCAGAGAGCTCCAGTAAATTTAGAGTAAGGAGGAGCCAATCTGTCATTGTAATTGGGGTATCATATATATGAGAGATGCAGGTGATATCTAAAAGCATTAGCAAAGTCTGTCTTCTTAGACTCAGAATAGCAGTTTCTGTCTTTTTACAAAAAGTTGCTGGTGCAGTTGATGTTCCACAGAATTTTACTCCCCTTAAGAAAGACATTCTCTTTCCAGGTTTCTCCTTGGTTCAGAAAGGGTTTGAGGTGATCAGGAAAGGTGTTGGGGAAATTCTTAGTTGAGAACCACAGTAGTAGGAAACACACAGTCCTTTTTCTAAGACAGCTTATAGATTTGCTTTTGTGCATAGAAACTATGTGTATATGTGTTTATACCTGTTGAAATCTGCACAAAACCTGATCAATATATAACTATCTTAGCAAAGCTCTTGTCCTGAATTATTAGTTGAAGAGTAACATGCCTTCTGCTGCTCTTTACTAAAATCCTGTTGATGACAATGGAGAGGGAGATAGTTTATTTTCAGCAAAAGATGACATCCCCCTGAAAAATTTTCTTTTAAATTAAATTATGCTCTTGCATTTTTTAATATCTGAACCCTCTACATACCACTTGAATGATCCCAAAAATTTGGGGATGGGAAAGAGCAGTTATTAAATGCTGGGAACCAAATGTCACCTTACTGCGGTATATGAGTAAAAAATCATCTGTCTAAAAAGTGATTGATTCTGATATATGTGAAGTAGGTATAAGCAAATAAAAAGTGATCCCTCTAAATTTTGTAAATTTTGATCCCTCTAAATATGTAAAATAATGCAAGCTATTTAAGATGCAACCCAAATTAAATACGGTTATGTTCAATCTGTCTGTGAAATGAGATCTACTGCTACTTATGTCACAGATTTCCTAGGACTGTTTTATGAACTTAGTTTATGTTTTAATTTTGAAAGATGGAAAAAGGCCTCTTTCTGTTTTGCTGTTTTCTACCAGTGAGTCATGAGTCCCTTGCTGCTCTGAGAGGAAAGTTCTTTCAGTAATTCTGGAAATAAACTTACTGCTGAGTCAGCGTCACAACAGAAAATGGCCAGTTTCAAATTAAGAAACACATTAGCAATAAGAAGTAATGGTGTATCTCTCAGCCTCCCCTGTTAGAACTGGCTGGCTTGTTAGGAGCTGATTTAGCAAGTGCCATATGTAGTAGACATGAGAAAAGTGTATCAGCAGGAAAAAAAAAAATCTGGTTCATTTAATGGGAAAGAGGATAAAAGAAATTGAGGTAAAATACAGAGTAAATATGGAAGCAGCCCTAAATATTTTACTGACTATGGCACTCCAACTTGAGATGCTTAGATGCATCCCTAAAGCAGATCAATATAAAGAGAATTTTGCTTTCAGTTTTCTCTGCTAGGGGTTTTCAAACAAGCAATTTTAATAGCATTTCTAAGTCAGTGTATACTTTCAGATAAACCACAGGGACTTTCCTACTCTGATTATCTGGGATTCTAGATTTTACAGAAAAAAATAATTGGAAACAAAACATTTCCCAGCAATCAGTCTACTCTTTCTGATTTGCTAAACATGTCCATATGTAGTTATTGCTTGTATTTGGAAGACTGGTAGCAGTTTTAGAGGAGAAATATGCTACAAGTGCAAATTCAAGTAGTCATTTGGCAATCACAGGGNTTCAAAATGCAAATTTAAGTAGTTATTTTGGAAACACAGGGGGGAGCCTTTTTTTTTTTTTTTTTTTTTTTTTTTTTTTTTGGGAACTCAGGAATTCAATCCTACTTATACCTTAATATTGAACAACACTATAAATGGCATAATTTTAGTCTGTTAGAGTAATACAGTCAATTTTTCAATCACCTCCACAGCCGCCATTGTCAACCCTTTGTGGTCTCTGAAATACGAAAGAGCTTTTACCAGTGACTTGTTTTGACAAGATTCATAGGCTAGTGAAACAACCATGAATCCTAAGACTTATTTCAATTTAATCTGAATTTGAGTAATTTAAAAAAAAAAAAAAAAAAAAAAAAAAAGCCCCAACAACAACAAAAAACCCCACTCTCTGATAGGCAGAATTTCTCAAAATATTGCAGTTCTCTGATTAAAGCTGGTGTTTTAGCCCAGCAAAATGCTCCATATTTGCATGAAGTCCCTCCTGACTGTACAGAAGCTCTTGACTGGAATCTTTCACTGTCTTTATTTGTTTCCTTTCTGTCTTAAAATATCTCACTGAAGAACAGACCTGAGGCTTACTGAAGTCTGCAAATGCATAAATATTTCCCACTAGTAATAACATGGTACTAAATATTGAAATGACTTTACATTAAAAGTGTCACTGTGACTTAAGCTATGAAATTTTTGCAGAAGAGAAGAAAATATTAGTATTAAATAATGTGCTTGCTAAATAATTTTATACAAAGAATATTTAAAATTATAGCTTAAAAATCTCAGCATTAATATTCCCTGGGACTTTTACTACCAAGTGTCACTATGAAAGATAATGAAAAAACTTACTGTAAAACCTCTGAATCCTTTTTGTTTTCTTTCAGTCTCTCTTGCTGTAGCATGAATATGTGCTGAAAAGTCAGAATTGTGCAGAAGAAAAATATTCCAAGGCACTGTAAGAGCACCTTTCCCTTCCTCTCAGCCCGAGGGAACACTGACTATTTCAATAATCGGTACGAACTTTTTGGTTATGATTTCTGTTTCCTTTCTCTGTTTCTCCCTCCCTCTCAATTTTTTTCCACCATCCTATGAATGTTTTCTCAATAAAGGAAGCAGAAGGGCTGCGTGACAGCATTTATTGAAAGAAAATACAAAATGTGTATTAATAGGAGAGAGTTTAAAAAGAAAATATGAAGCGGGAATTACAGTCTTAAGAGAGGGGCGGAAAGATGGCAATTACTACAAGAGAGCACATGATAAATACTGAACTTCTGCTCAGCATGAAAAGCAGCACCTATAGAGAACAAATTCCATGCATTTTACCTTCATCCCAGCTTCACTAGGGATCAGTGCTCTGACTGGAATAACTGTGAATTATCGTCAGTATAATGGAATCCTGCAATTTACCAAAAGGAGCAGGAAAAATGGACTTTCGCTAGAACTTTCATACTTTTCACTCAACCTTCACTAGTCAGACATATGGACTATGTTAACACTTCGGGTTACTGGCCCAAAGTCAACACTGAAAATTAATTTCCCAGAAATACAGAAATTGCCACTTTTCACACCTTAGGTAAGGAAGGCCAAAACAAGTAAAGCTAAAAGTATTCAAATGTTAGTTGTGAATCAGTTTATTTCCTCTGAAATAGCAGCTATACCAGGATGACAGAAATTTTTGTTTACAGAGGCATGTGACCCATTGCAAACCTGGTTATAATTATGGATTTCAAAACACTATCTAATAAGCCGAAATCCAGACAGCAGTGCACAGCAGTGGAACACGTCTAGTATTCATTAAAGATGTCCAATCTAGAAGTCCAGGGTTTAAAGACAGTTTTCAGACACAATTTTCCCACTTGTCTCAGGAATAAGGTAGAATAGCAAAAACAGAGGTAATAAAACGTGGTCAACCTCAATGACTTGGCATGCATTCTTGGCAACAGCAAAATAGAAAGACCACAGCTTAGCTCTGAGAGTGAACTTGCAACACCCTGAATTTTGCATCCTTTTTTTTCCTGTGGCTGTTTTTGTTGGACCAAAAAAATAATCCATTTGCCCATATTTTCAAAGATGACACACCAAAACCTCATCTACCATAAAAATACACTTAAATGCTCCACTGTCTCTGAGAAATAGCACCTTTCTCTCTGGGAATGATTTTGATTCACCAATTATTACAAAAACTGGAAAGACATAGTGATATGCAGTAAAGATGGAAGAAGAATTATGGCATGGAAGGATAAAAATCATGATCCTTTACTTGACTTTTCTGTTATGGGTTTTGGGCCCATATGAGAACACCTCTGGCTAGGTTGGCTGCAGTATCTGAACCTATATACCCTGGATTTGAAAAAAGGCTCTTGGAGGTAAAAGGTGAAGCCCATTAGTAAATGGGCAGAGCAGACTTGTAAAATTCCATATCTGCTATTGCCACAAAGGGGGAACATGTCCCAGTGCCAGAGTGGGAAATATCCGGATTAACGATCCAGCTTATGATTGCCAAAATGAGAACCAAAAGTGCAGTGTGTGAGTACATCCATACATAGTCATCCAGATGAGCTTTTACCTTTGGGTTTCATATTTGTAATAACTTGCCCAAATGTCAGTATAATTTACAGTAATAAAGCCATATGCATTTGCTATTATATAGTCTTAAAAAAAAAAAGCATCTTGGACACATGACAGTGGTAAACATTACCTCCAAATGGTGCTTATTCATAGGGAAATAGCCTCTTGTTTTAAGAGACAGGCATTTTCTGATGAAAGGATATTTTGCAGATGTACCTCTCATTGAAAAATACCCCATTTGCTGGCTGTGAAAAAACCAAGGCTGACTGATTAGGAAACAGATTATTACAAATCCATACTGCAAAAAAAACTAAGGAGATTGTGACTTTAAAAGAATGAGTTCCATTGTTTGGCTTCAGCACAGTGCGAGAGGGATGCAGAGGGTGAAGTCTCTGGATCATATACCAAAATAAACATTTCAAATCTAATATACACACACAGAGAATTGTTAAAGTGTAACATTCCCTAACCTAATATAAATTTTGGTACGACTTAATCTGTTAGAAAGAAAAAAAAATAATCACCATACTTATAATATGTAATCTCTTAAATTGATTAGCAATATTTCTCTGTACTGAGTAATTTCTGGCTTCTGAAGGTGCACAGGTAATCTGTATCATTCTGAACCATGCCCAGAACCAGGACTGTAGGTCAATATGTACCAGACCTGTGACATGGTGATCTTATTCTTATGCTTGGAGACCAGAGGCCTTTTCCAGTCAAGCACGGCACAGGATTGAGAGCAGAGGCCATGGTGATGTGTAGGTGCTGAGTGAACCACTCGACACCTCAAGAGGTCAGACTGCAATGCCCTGCAACCAGCACAGCAGGGTGCAACATCATAAAAATTAGATTGGCCACCCAAAAAGGAAAAAAAAAAAGCAAGATGTGACTCACTTTCCCTCAAGTTTAGATATGTCAAGGAACTAAAGCCACTTGGGTCCTCACTAAGCCACCATGGCAATATCTTGAAATTGTCCCTCAAAAGCAAATCAGAATTTTTGCCAGGTTTCTGGGGAAAAGCATGAAATCCATTAAAGTAAATAACTTCCCATTTTCCTCTCTTTCACAACAGCTTCCTTCTTCTTGTGTTGGAGTCCTGGGGACCCACGGAAAACTGGGGCCATCTGCCTCCTGCTGCGTGCCTGTCCAGCTCTGCCCTTGCATGGCAAAGGTCCATGGGGATTTGCCAATTTGCTCGCTCTGACAAGATGAATATCTCAATTACAAATTCTCACCAAGCAGCCAGAAACTTCTGGGGTTTTTTTGTTTCTTGGTGTGTGCTGAAGAAAGTTTAAGGAAAGAAGAGAGAGACAGAGAGATGTGAAGGTAGACCAGTGCTTGCGGTTTTCAGGCAGGGATTTGTTGCTGAAATAAGTCCAACTTTTAAAGTGCATAGCTTGTATTTTAACAGCTAATGAGGTTTTCCTCAAAGTGAAAGAAAAACTCCTGAGTATCTTGCAGAAAATTCATTTTTGTTGTCCTTTACCTATGATCTCCTGAGCTGATTCTCATTAGACGTAGCAGCAACCTGCCCTTTCTATTCTTCCAGCTCCTCTGGCATCCGCTCCTCTCTCCCATTGCTGATATACAAGACTGAACTAGTGCCTGAGAAGGCAGGGTGTTTGCTTTCAAATGGGAAGAAAAAAGGACAGAGTCCATCTGGGGTACAAATTTAACCATGGCTTCCTTGTATGACTAAGTGTGACTATGTACCATCCTAATTTCCCCTTGGAAGTATGACACGGATGGAGGCTATTGAATACACTCATGCTTGAAATGAATTTAAGCAACACTGTGCTAAAAGGCAAGGAGAGCTTCATTTCAGAGGGAGGTCAGATGCTCCTGCTATCCTGAGTTGTCATGAGGAACAACTGAAAATAACTGCCAGGAGTGGATTCCTCATTTGCTGTGTACCAATGAAGTGGGACTCGGCACGGCTTGGGTCATGTATAGATGGTGGTGAATGTAAATGCAGCCAGGCTCTGGCATCCCCCCTCCTGAGAAGGCTGAGGAGATGGGCAGAGCCCTCCAGCTGTGCTGTGCATATGCCTCCTTTCACCCTTCCTGCTACAGATTGATGCTTCCAGTGCGCACTGGTACGGGGATGGATGGCATCCAGAATGACTCATAACAAAGAGCATATGGCAGGACTAGATGTAGCCATCTAACATCTGTTGCACTGCTTATTATTAACATTTCTCACTTCTCTTGGAGCTAGTAACCAAAACCAATAAATATCGTCTTCACAAATCCTACCTGAGGAAATCCCATATCCTCTTGGTTTTTTGCACCACTAATTGTGTTCAGTGCAAAAGATGAGAATTATTTTATTCTTCAGGCATTTTAAATAATCCAGAATTCTCTCACTCAGAGCTGTTTGAACAAGCTACAATGAACAATGACTCGTCTTTTCATTTCTCCCTGTCCTAAAGATTTAAATTCCACATCCCAAAAGCTGAAGTTTTGTTGTTGCTGCACTAAGTAAAGGGGATGAATAAAAAACAAACAAACAAACAAAAAAACCCAACAAAAANAAAAAAACAGGATGAAAAAGCATCTTCCAAAAGAGTAAATAGAGTGTCAGCTCATTGTATAGTGTACCTTATAGTATGGTAACAGCAGCTGTACCTAACAAAGGAACAGTTCCTGAATGAAGTAAGAAGAATTACCTCTATCTAATTATTTTTTTCTCAGATCCTTTTTTTTTCCAGAGAGAAGTGGGTCTGCAAGCACAGACATGTAAAAATGGAAAGTCAGCTGATGAAGCAGCATGCAAAAGATTTGCAGAAGAATCACTGAGTGATGAAATGAAATATAGTGGGCAACCCCTCAAAAACAGAGATTAAACCATGTATCAAAACTAACACTTTGACCATAAAAAGGTATCCAAAGAACAGTGTTGTGACTGAATGATCTAAGTTACTCCCTTTCAGACGAGAGATGGAAATAGTTGCCAACAAAAATGTTAGGATTTGACAAGACTTGGCAAATTGCTGGGATATAAAATCATGTTTTGTGAGTTATAAGGCCTTCCAGGAGATGTGACAAATCCTGAAAAAGGGTGGAAAAGCATGCACAGCCCACAGAAACTTACTCCCTTTTCATGGACCTGCCAAAAGAAAGGAAATGTGAAAAAAAGTACACAAGAGACTTGCCAGTGCCAGACTTACCATTTCATTTAATAAGCACACTTCATAAAATGTTGAAAAAATTATTGTAGTAAAGACTATGCATATTATTATAAACAGTGACTAGTTCAGAAAGCAAAAGTGTTAAATTTTTGCCCTGGAGACAGAGAAGCTATTGATATTGGGATCAAATGTCCTAACCTAAAGAGTCACACCTAAAAAAGAATTAGAATCCCATTAGTGGTTCTCTCTATTATGTATAATTTTCCTCCTTCCCTATCCCTTAAAAATTGGTCATTATTGATATTCCAAACGTTAATGGTAATGGTAGGAGCCATTGACCACCATTGTCCCAACTCTTCCCAGGGTGGATGAAAACTAGAGGTGTGCAGAGCAGCAGACCTGGAGGAGAAGCAAGAAAATCACTCTCAGGTGTGTGAAGTACTGGATGTTGTCCTTCATCTGTTCAATTGTTGTTCATAACAGGCAGGAGTGGGAAATGAGGAATCAATTTTGTGCAGAGCATGAGTGTGACCAAGCTGGGAGCCACTTGAAGATTTAAAACACAGCAAATGTGCAGTAACTCTCCCCAGCTCCTTGTGCAGGTTACACGCTCGTGGTTTTCAGAGGATTTCACCCTGTTGGTGGCATGAGCAGAGAAGTGAGCCAGTGACTTGAGCTAACCAAACACCCTCTGCAGAGCTGCCCCAGCAGAAAGGAAGGGTGATGTGAGCATTGGGCGGACCCAGAAGCAGTGAGACAGCTCTAAGGGTCTGAATACGAGAAAAACTTTTTGTGGCAGAGAGAGCTTAGTAGATTATGGAAAAACTCCACTACAGAAACAGTGCCCAAGATCCTCACTTTAGAAATTTAAAATTGAAAGCATATTACTCAGAGCAATTCTGTCATGGCAAGATGTTGTAGTGGATGGGGCACTGGTACCATTTTTAGCAACTTCCACCATGCCACCCATAATTTTTGGAGTTCAAATGCAGAGGAATTTGTCTTAAATAATAAACAAATGTAATGGAACACTTCAAAACTGATCAAGTACAATATTTTTAGCAGAGATTCTACATTTTAAAAGACCTTAAGTAAAATGGAACTAATTGCTAAAAAACTTTTCCTTCCTTTGCTTTTTAAAAATGTGTCTCCTTTAATTTCCTGAGATAAAATGTGACATTTAGAATATAAGGTTGCTCATACTTAAGCATTCTAACATACATAGTGATGGAATTTATTTAAAAATATTGCCCTCTGCGACTACCTCATGGGATACATATCCTGTTTTCCAGACAGTAACAGGATGTAGCAGTTGTGCCATTATGATTGGATTAGTGTATTTAATTATGTGAATGGCTATACTAATTTTCTATTTTGATGTGCATCATCTCCCTAGTCTCTGATAAAGGAGACCTTCCATAATATTATGTGGAGCGCAGTTGTTTCAGAATGAGCCCTCAAGCACAAATTTAAATTGGACACTTGCAACACAGCCAATGTGCGGCTTAGCATACCCCTGATTCCTCACGCTGCCTTCCCAAAGATCTTCTTCACATCTCAGAGGACACAGGAGAATGGCTTGTACCAAAATATCCTCATACACTCATCCTCAGACCTTTTCAAACTCTTCTCATTTTATCACTTCAGAACTGGATTAAAAAAAAAANCTGTAAAACAAGTTTTCCAAATCCTTAAAAAATATATCAGATTCTCTTCAGGTTTGCCAGGACTATAATTACTCTATCAAATGCATTTTGTTCCCTATTTACCCTCTAAAAACTAAATACATATCTCACTCTCAGCTCAGGTTGAATACAATTCAATAGTATTGAATAGTTGCCCTTCCCTTTTCTCTCAAGTGATATACATATGTAAATATATGTACGTATATATGTGTGTACAGTAAATATATACTTGTATACACACACTGAGGCAGATAGAGAGAGAAATCTAGAAAATTACCTAATTGTTTACATAATTGCTTGCATAGTGGCCTGAACTGCCATCTAAGAATATTTTCCTTGTTTCATTTTCCACATAATCTAGCTTGCTGTAGCTTTACAGAACTCAAAATAGTTCCTCAAGACGCAATTACCTTCTTCTAGAAAACACACAGAAAAATGTAGTCCCACCACTTGCTACCCTAGTATCTAAATTTACACCTAATTGCATTGCATTTCTGAAAAAGACACGTTTTTTCTTGAAGAATGTGCTCTTGCATGCCCAAATATGCATCAACATCCACTTGTACAATCATATATATGCAGGTCACTAGAATATCTGAACTAGGCCTGAGCTCCAAAGTAATTATCTTCTGGCATTAATTTGTTTTTCAGTCAATAATAAATAAGACACAAATTGTGACTGATGTAATCAGAATTCAAGTTTCACCCCTTCAATTGAGATGTCAGGTCTCTGAGAGAGTCATGCTTCAAGCTTGCTGCCAGTCATCTCATCAGCAGTGAATTTCTATATCCTTCTTTTGACATGTTCAACTCAGAGAACAAATTATAGAATATAGTAAGGTAATGAACATGTGGTATATAATATGCTTTAATATATGAAGGCTTAGCAATTTGAGAACTAGTACTTAGCCTTATTTTGGCTACTTCTGTTTCTTACTATTCTCTCTCAAGGGTTTTAAATAATGTCCACATGAACTGCAGAAGAATCTGACTTTCTCTCTCTCTCTCTCTCTCTCTCTCTCTCTCCAAAATCATATCCTGTCTTAGAGCTGGCAGGAAATTCCTAGAGGAAAAAATAAAGCACATATTTTTAATCTTAACCCAGTACAATTCAGTCCATAGCTACACGTTTCTTGTACTGTTCTCAAAATGGCAATTTTCTCATTAATTCTAAAGCAAAAGTAAAATGATCCTATGAGGTTCCTCTCAAAATCAGAGCTGGAATGACCAAGTGCCATTATAATTTCAAAGCATAATGTATTTTTATTGTTGAGATAGGCTCATATATTTAAAAAATGGTAAATCCCCGAGTTACTTGTTCTCTCATTGTAGACAATTTAGTTTCCAAGCAATAATCAAAGTCAATAAGGACAATCTGATAATTTTGATTCAGACCTGAACTCCAATATTGGATGTCCTGATGAGTCTCCCTTATCAAGAGTACATCAAATGTTGTTTTAGTATTAGAATTGGCCTTTACCCAAAAGCAGAAACATGTTTTTGTTGTTAAAGCTCTGAAACTGCTTGTACAAAGCAGCAGAAATATCCCAGTGTTGTGTTAAAGGAGCTATACCAATGAGAACATGAAATACAGGCTAGGAATTGTCCACCAGGGATTTTAGACAGGTAATGGACTGCTGATAGGCATGGAACTGCTGCTGGGAGAATTTAAAATGAAATCATTTGATATTATGCAAAAGGAGGGGTTTGAGTAAAATTCCTAGATAACCCACCTCAGCAATGGATTCCATCACCTCCTTTGCTTTTTATTCCACCTGTGGTGAAGATCAGGAGAGGAAGGAACAGGGTAACAGGAGAGAAAAGACATCTCTTGTTAGTATCATGTAAACTTTTCTTTCAGAATCACAGAAAGCCCTTAAAACCATCCAGGGTTTTTACCCTCTAAACAGCTCAAATATGAAGTTTGGTGAATGCAAGGAATCATCTACACAAGTTTTCTTTAACCCTTCCTGTGATTAAGGTAATATTCTCAGGTTCTTTCAGCAGTAGCACCCAGCTTTTCTAAATAAACAGGATGTTGCATAAGTCTAGGGCCTAGATAGCTAAAACTAAGTGATGCCAGGCTAGTCCTCAGAGGCATCACTCATCGTCTTTCAGTTTCAAATAGTGTTAGAGAAGATCATTGTGTTCAAACTACAAACAGAAATAGTTCTGAGAGAGAAACCCCTTTAATGGAGGTCTCTGCCTGCAAAAACCCACCATCAGGTTATTTTCCAAAGTTCTAGTTCTACTGATCCAAAGCAAAGCTACTCTGCTGCACCATCTAGTGACAATGAGAATTGCACTTCAGACAATTGATTTAATCAAAATATTACCCCTTCCCTCCAGCCTTATCTTTCATTAGTTGCAGAGCTAAATCCCAGTGGCCCTTTGAAGCCAGAGGAGACATCCTGTTATCTTCAGTAGGCTGAGGATACCTTGAGTGCTCCTAAAACACTTCCAGTAATGTTGAAGGAAGAAAAAAAATCTAATTCCAGTGATTCTTTCTGGCCATAGTACCACCATTCTGTGCAGAAATGATGCTGAAGCTCAAAGTCCTGATGGAAATACAAACCTTCCCAAAGCTGTGGTTGCTCAAATCTCATGTTTTGCTTTGGGAGACTCCAAGGCTCATTAATTGAAGTTCATTTTACCTTGGCCATTATATTAGGTTTTGCACTAGGAAGCCTGTTTCTTTTATTGCACTCTCTTTACAATCAAACTGAGACACACAAAATATCTCTCTTGGAAGGAGGTCTGCGTATTTGTGACTTTGAGACTGAGTTTCTCAGAAAATGCAGTACCCCTAGTTGGAGATAATAGCTTTTTTAGAACTTAGCATTTGGCTTAGTTCAATGGAAAGTCCTTGGATTTCTATAGGATTTTTGTCTGTCAAAGTTATTCCACAGACAGCTGGATTCTCTAGCTTTCTCTGGACATCACATCAGGATAGTTTTGATGATGACAGGGCCACTAGATAAACAGCTAGCTGTGTACAGTTTATATGATCGATATAAGCACATTTAATTCATGTATTTCACTCCTGATTTTTCTCAGCTTATTGATTATAATAAGCTCATAAAAATATATAAGTTTTAAAATAGTTGGTTCTACAAATTTCCCCAGTGTGTAGAAGAGGTGATTTGCTAAAGGGCTGTTTCATACTTTGCCTAGCACTACGAGTGACATACGCTGGGGATTGGCTAGGTGGCACTGGTGCATACTGTGTGGTGGCACCACACAGATGCGACTGTTTATAATGGGGTATTTGTTGGTTGCATTTCCTGGCATGTAATTGCTCATCTGGAGCTTGATGGTGCTATTGCTCTGTACTAATTATAGCACTGGTAAGAAAGAAGGATGCTTTCACTTAGTTCTCCTTGAATCTTTCACCCTGAGTTCCCTTGTTTTGTAAGCTGAATGTCTGCTTACAGGAGGAAAGAAATCAACTACTTCATATATTACAAGCCCACTGCTTCAGTGCTGATGGTTTCTATGTCTTTTATAAATTTCTAAATATCCAATACGTTCTGCAAGTTTTGGCTCTGTATTATTTTTCCACACCTGAAATACAACTAAGAGTAAACTGAGCAGCACTCTTGGCTCTGTGCTGTTTTATGCATATCAAAAGGCAATAGTGAGTACCCAAAGTTTCCCTCTTTTGTTTTTGTTTTTCTAGGAATAGCAGTGAATTTTATTACAGTGGTATCTCAAAGATATTTGTTCTCTGCCACTCAAACCTGTTCCATGGTATAAAGGAACCAATTTCTCCAATTCAGAGACAGTGAATCTACCAGCTAAAGCTTTGCTGTGCTGTAGAAAGCTGTAGGAACTTGTTCTGATGTTACAAGGGACTGATTAGAACAGTTGGTACTATATTGGCCAGGTAAAAGATGACTATATGTATGACATTTACATACAGTGGCATCCATTATCTCTGCTGGGTATCTCTCCCTCTCTCCCTCTCTCTTGCATCTGTGACCCACAGAAATGGATTAAGAGTATGGCATATGCTGGACTTTGTCCTGAATACAACCTCGGGAACTAGAGAAATACACATGAATATATAATAACAATAAGTCATTATTCAAATTCAGCAAATGAAGAAAATAGTTAAAGGTAAGCTTACATGAGTGATTGCTGCTGAATGCAGAACTAACTGCATGGAAAACTACATTCAGGAGGAATCCTTAGACAGGCCTGCAGAACAATTCACTTTCTACTCCCCAAAATAGCATTTGCACTGTTCCCATACACCAGAACTAAACTGAATTTTAAGGAGGTTGGAATTACAGTTCTGTAGGATATACCCCAAAAACCATGGAGTGATTTTGCATTAAGAATGGGATGGAGTGAGAGATGGAGGAAGAAACAGGTTCAACTGTCAGCTTCCTGCTGCCAAAGGGAAGCACAGCTGCCTGGTCTACTAAGCCACAGTATTTGGGTAAAAGCATTTTGGAAATCTGACACTCATTGACATCGTCAATATTGCACACTCAGGTCTCCATGTGGCACCTGGGGTCCCCTCTCACTCCCTGACTTTGAGCCAGTAGCTGAGCTGTGCTCTGAGGACTCCTGGGAAGTGATGGTGCTATGGCACATGACGTGAGAGAGCAGGAAATTCCTCAAAGAAACTAACTTGACAACAGAACAATCTCATCTCAAAATTACTAGCAAAAATGCCATTCTGTGGCAGCAAAGTAATTGCATATTCTTATGTCTGCATTGATCTATTACTCTTTGCCTCACATAGTGCACCCACACAGCTATACACTTTCTCCATGCTCCTAGGTTCTGTATTTTGAACTGTGTAAAATTTTTCCTTGAGTTTTGCCAAAGACCAGCTGACTACATGAAGCTGTTTAAAGGTCCTCATGAACTGCACTGTTCCTGTTTTTGCATTCCTCTCTGGATTCCTCCAGCAGTGATAATTTTTGAGGCTGTTTACAATCTCCCTTCATACTTCCTTCTTTCAACATCTAGAGGCCAATTCTTGCCCCCAGCTCATGATGCCAATTTCAACCTTCTGTTCCTTAGATTTTGAATAAACACCTCTGCTTTTTCCCAGACTGTCTCTACAGTCTGGGAAACTGTAAAAACTCTTCTGGCTTGGAGGATTCTGCCTATTGGTTTCTGCAGAGGTGCTTCCACATAGCTACGTCCTCTTGTCACTGAGAGAGTTCATATAGGTAATAAAACATATGAGATACACTCACCCATCAAGAAATTATTCATAAAATTCATAAAGGAGAACATTAATTTAAATTATACTCTATGTAAATGCGGTGTAACAGCTGAAATCTAATCAGCAAAGTCATTATCTGAGACACTACTTTTATGATTCTTCCAGTCCGTAAACTGTATTATTATGAAATAATGATAAGGTAGGCTGAAAAACTAGCTGGTATTACTTCTCCTAAAAGTAAAAAGAGGTAACTTACAATGAGAAGCCAAGGTGGCTTTTGCAACATTGCCTCTCACAGGACTCTCCTGGTTGTAGTAAAAACCTATAGCTTAAGCCTTTGATTGAGTTTGTTGTTTTATTAGCATCAGCACATCATTCTGACACATCAGGGGATGTGAATGGAGGAAAATAAAACAAATCCTGTTTCCCTTTGCAACATGGAGAACTATTTCCTTCAACCAGAAGAGATTAAGAATTGCCA
>VWZN01014366.1:392006-420750 GCA_013396955.1 Regulus satrapa
AGAGCATGACTCTGTCAGTCCTGCCCCTCCCAGAAAAAACATACAACCCTTCCCCATCTTGCCCTGCCCTGAAGCCTGGCAGACAGAAGTTGCTGGAGCCACTGAAGCTCAAAGAGGAGGTAAGGTATCCCTTCTACATCTTCTACATCTGTATTTAGGAAATCTGTGTAACAAAACAGACACTGCATCCATTCACACAAAACTGGGCACTAAGTGCTGAGAAGATAAGAACCCAGCACACTCCAAGGGGGACATTCCATGCCTGAATTAGGGTATTATTTGTACCTGAATTTTACATTTGTTAATCAGATAAGGTTTCTCTCTCCGCTTTTCCTAGAGAACTGGCACACAAAATAGTCTCAAAACCTAGGAAATCCTAGACATGCATTTCTGCTTGGTTATCAAAAATGTATATATCAGAGTAGAAGGGAAAAAAAAAACCTACAAAAAGTAGGAAACAGCCCATTCCTGAGTTTAGTTTCTGAGTTGAAATCTATTTACAAGGGAGCCAAGGGGACAAACAAACTGTCAAAAGATATGCAGAGGATGAGGTTTGAAGGAAAGCTGCCACCACCAGGATACCACAGGGGATGCTCCCTGGAGGTTAGGAAATGTGCTGTGTGTTGGAGCTCTTCTGAAACATCCCATCTCACTCCATAAAACTGCCTGCCAGCACTACCCTCCTCCTTCCCTTGGGTCCAGAATCAGGGAAAATCTAATGGGCTCAGTTCTCCCATTTGGGGCTGTCCCTAAGTGAATCCTGCTGTGACAGTTGTTTCGGGGTTTGGTTGGTTTTTGGATTTGGGTTGTTTGTTTGGGTTTTTGGGCTTGTTTGTTTGTTTGTTTTGGTACTTTGATATAAAAAGTTTCCAAATGCTGTTGGAATATTAATTTGAAAGGCTGAAAAGGAGACTGTAGCTCAGGATACTGCAAGGGAGAGCTGCAAAATAGAAACCGAGAATCAAAACAAATGCCTCCTTCTGTGGGGAATAATCACCTTCAAAAATTTCATCCTTGTGGACTATTTGGGGTTTTTAAACTTACAAAATGGTATCCTGAAAATGTGCGATGAAAGACGAGATGAGATGGAGAGAGATGACGAGATGGAGAATAACTGGATCATGTATCATTAACACAAAATATTTTTTCAGGAATGGAGCAATTTAGTCCATTCCCTGACTTCTTAGGACCTTTCAATTTTAACAATTTCTGAACTATTCAAAATAAACTCATGTCTAGACAAACATTTTCTTAGCCATCTCTACAATGAAAAGGAGTTTTCCTTTTTAAAGGCTGCATGTATTTCTCTCCTAATATTCTTAGGCACAAATATCTGCCTGTTTTAGGGATTTACAAATTTTCTATTACTTGTATCTGAACTTCTAAAAAAAAGACTTACGGTGCACATCTGAAGTAGTGAAATCTCATTTCCATTTAACAGATGAAGAAAGAAAGAAGGTAAAATTAGATTCTATGTTTTTCCCAGATCTGGAAGTCTACAGAAAAGTCCAAGGCTGCACTAGACTCCTGAAGTATCTTTTATCTCTGTCAGCTCAAAAGGGATTTGGAATAGGAGTTATCCAAGATTTATAGGAAAAGCAGCCCTTGTTATCCTAAATTTGGATTCTCCCTGTGGTACTACAGCCCCTGAGTTTAACCTTTATTCAAGTCACACAAGTGAAAAGTAAGCCGTGTATTGAGAGTCATTACAGTAACTCAAAGTATACTGAAGGAGAGAACACCTTTCCTGTGCTGCCATTCCCTGTTCTACAACTCCACTTACCTCTGTCCTATGATGTTATTTTTTCTCTTTTTAATGTAATGTGAGAAGCAATATAGAATGAGAAAAGCCAGAGAAGAAAAGTTGCAAAGACTTTTTCAGAGCCTCAAAGGAAACATGGTATAATAAAACAATACTGAGCACAAGAAAATATGCAATGTACACGTGTCTATAGTAATGGGACACCTTAGGACCTAATTCTTCAGTCCTAAGAAAAATAATCTGTTTTCTCTTAATGCATTAGGAGTAAGACACAATAATCATAATAATTCTGAATGTAGAGTAGAAAAATGGGAAGGATTGCCATGATAGGAAAAGCATTTCCTCTCTCAGCATTCAGAGAAAATGCTACCAGGAAGATGGAGTATTGGGATGCTGATCCACTGCAGACACCACCCACACCTGCCTATGCCTTCACACAAATCCCAGGAGTACAAAATGCACTGCCCAGTCTACACAAGAGGTGTGAGCATGGCCAGAACCATCTCAGAGCACAGACTTCAGCCAGAGGAGGTGGATGTCCTGCCAAAAGAGGATGTGGAAGACGCACCAAACTGTGGAGAAGTATCTGCGTCCTCAGCTTCAGCTCGTGTGTGGTTAAAATTATCACTTTAGCCTGCCTCAAGATCCAGGGCGGAGATGCCAGCCCCATTGTGTTTACTTCTTCAGTGTCTGACAAAATAAATTTAATACCTAAATCCACTGTGCCCTACAAACAGCTAACCTTGGAGAATTCCCCAGACAAAACAAGGGAGAACTGCCCACTTCAACCTACCATCTTCTGCAATGTGTGCAATGCTGCATCTGTAAAATACCTCATCCAGATGGGTAAAAAAAATTAAAAATCGAGACAGCATGAGTGTAAACATATTCCAATAACACATGAAGTAGGGACAAGTGGACAAGTACTTGACTATATGAGTTTCACAGCTCACTGGGTGTCATTCCAAAAAGCATCTGTCACCGCCACTGGCAATAAATTTTGAAAACAACTGCATTTTGCTTCTCAGTTTAACAGGATCACACAGCTGCCGACAAAGTACCTAAGCCGAGAGACCCAGGAAATGTGCACCTTACCTCCCCAGATCTTGTCCCTGGTTATATTATCAGTGACAGGAGTGACAATATTGCTAGGATGGTGTTAGACAGCACATTCACACACAGATCTGACCTGTCAAGTCAGTACATTCTGCCTGAACTTTTACACAGTTCTATTAAGAGTATTTTTTTTTTCTTCATACTTAACGTCTCACTTGAGGTTTGTAAACTTTTACCCATTTCAGTAATTCCAGAAGAGCAAGTACAGGATTAGAAAATATACTGTGTCTTGCCAGAAAAACAGAAACCACTTGCTCCTGTAGGTACAGGAGAGATGTTTGTAGCACCTAAAAATCAAAGAGGAGGGGGAGGAGGTCAAAGACAGAGGCCTCCTATACCACTAGGAATTGGACTGCAATAGCATTGGGATTTACTCCTCCCTGCATATTAATCTTAGATGTGAGAAACTATTGCACTGAGGGCCATATTAATGCATAGCAAGACAGAATCTCATAATATAAAAAATGAAAATTTTATAAGAAAAAGGATGGAGAAAGAAACAAGACACAGAGAGGTAATTTGACTAGCTTGAGTTCAGTGGTCAGAAACAAAAGCCACATTTCTCTTCTCCAGCATTCATTCTTCTCAAATAGGTCATTCTCTCATACAGACCTGTTTGAGGGCTGTCACTGAACTGTGCTGAGGAGCTGTCCCTTAGCCAGAGATAAAGGAAAAAGTTATAATTTAACCAGGGACAAAGTTACTGATTTAAGCTGTTTTAGTCTATTATAAAAACAGAACATAAAATTTCTATATTAATTTAAATATAATCTGAGTTTATCCTTAGCAGTGTACCTGCAAAATTATTGCTGAGAAAAAAATAAAGATGGGCCACTGTTTTTCATAAGAAAAGCCTTAATTAAATTTGTACATTTTTATCCCAAAGACCCACTGTCTCCTGCAAAAAATGTTATTATTCCTATCACCTGCTTTGGCTGACAGCACACAGGGCTGCTGGACAAGGAGTGGGCACAGGCAGTAACCTCAGGGTAGGTTTGTCCAAAACAGAAGGGACAGCCCAGGCAAGGCATCCTGCAGTCCTATTAACTCATGTGTACCTTTAACTGTCCAAACACCCTGATCTATTTTTGCAGTATCCAGCTCTGTGATATTTTGGCTCTAAATGCAGAGAGGTCCACTTAGATGCCTGTGAGAGAGAAGAAAGAAAGGAATTGAAGAGTCAAAGGCAGCAGTGAGACAGCCTGGGTTTATTTCTACTCAATAGTCCACACCTTCTTGTTGCAAACACTGCTAGAAGGTGACACAGTTAAGGGCTGAGTTGTGGCAGTCCAAGGGCTGTAAAACTGCCCACACACTTGCACACATCTCTGTTTAAAAGGTTTGTTTTCATTGCTAATGTTTCTTCTCTTACCCACAGTGTATTCTGGTTTGATCTTGATTTTGGGCCCAGATGGGAATTCAAACACCTACTTAAGCATATCTTCCCAACCACTGTTGTAGTAACATCAGTTTCTACCTTACAAATAGGAAAAATATAAAACTTTAATCATCCCTCTATCCTAAGAGCCAGAGACACATCCCTTTTTAATACAGAACAGAAAATATACTTGGTTTTGTTCATTACTCTTCTAGGCTGTGAGGCATTATTGCCTGTTTAACATAAATGTATGTTAAAATAAAATAGTGTACTGGAAATCTAAGTAGTAATTTCTGGAAAGAAATCTTCTACTGGAAGATCTTCTACTCTTTCTACTGGAAAGAAATCTTTTTCTTTCCATAAGCTGCATGCAAGTTAACACTTCAGTTTTTCTTAGAGACTGTCTGCATTTATTAGAGGTCTTTGGCTAAATTGTGACAGAAAAAGTAGGTTAAAAAAGAATAATCTCTGCAGAAATGAAAACAATGTTTGCAATAATTACCTAATGATGTTATTTTCTGCTTCTGTGCTAGCAACTGTAGCTTGGATTATACAAATGCTTTACAGGGGGGTAGTAAATTGTCATTCTCTCTATGGATTTAAAATATCAATCTTGGTAATTTGTTAGTTACAGTGTATGTAATGTGATATTATTGCTCATGTTACACAAGAGGATTACACGGCTTACTAAATAAAGCAGTGGTCTTTCCATCAGGGACCGTACTTCCTTCCAGACTGATGCCAAGACAAGTGAAATTAGATTGGTGATCTCAGCCCTAGGACCATCTCTGGTGAATATAGATTGAGATCCTCCAACAAATAAATGCCCAGAGCCAATCACTTATCTCCCTCATCTTGCTCCTAATGCCTGGATTCCAGATTGTTACATTTTGTATTCATTAGCCGTTGAAACACATTAATGCATGGTTTTCCAGAGCAAGATTTACCTTGTCTCAGATTTGTACCTATGTTTCTGTTAGCTTATTAGAGGACCATGACATTTTATTCAGATTGTATAAGGGCATATTCAACTAGTCTGACAGGCTTCAATATTTTGCAGTTTGAAAATCCATCCTTATTTCATCTCTGACTTTCAAGACAAGAAGATAATACAGAAGTCATAACAGAATAACAGAAGTTGTTACTGTGTTGGATGCTTGATGCAAATAAATGAATAAAAATAAGAAAGAGCTACAAAAATCTGCTGTTTTATTTGAGTCCAATTTTATTCCTTAAAACACTTTTGCTCTTAAGTTTCTTTCTGTGATATTCTGCTGCTCAACCTAAAATGGCTTTTTAAAAAAAAAATTCACTGTATCCTCTCCTCCCACTGTGGTGTGGTACATCCAAGGACTGGAAGCACATTACTACTAGTCCCACAAAATCCCTCATCTTGATTAAGGACTCATCCTTTCTTTACCTCCTGAAAGCTTTTTGTGGGCCAAACCTGGAAAGGCAAATCATCAGTCCATCCCCCATTTCAGCAGCTTTGCTTGCCTCAGACTGCTTGAGGACATTCCTTGGTGGAAATCCTAATTGCAAATGAGCCCTAAAACCAAACAATAGAAATTTTGCATGTGATTTATTGCACTCATTTGAAAACAAAACTCAGCTCCAGCTCCAGCTCCATTCTGTGCAGCCTTTTAAAGTTCATACATATTTCTGGGGAATACTGCTCCATGGCGCAACCAAAATAATTGTACATTTAGTTGTACAATAGTTGTTGTACAAACAGACAAACAAATAATATATGGCCCCTGTTATCTTAACGCTCTACTGAGAGAGGCAGAAGAGTACCACTTGCTTGAATAAGTGAGCTTTTTAGATGAGAGAGCTGAATTATTGGGAATGGAGCCGTGACTGCCTATTTGTTTTAAGTGGACAATAATGTCTGTTAATCACTAACTTCTGGTTACCACTGACCAAGACTACTTGAACAAATAACCTGGAGGTCCAAGTATCTGCGTTCCATTACCAAGCTCCAAAAGCCACTTAATCACTTCACCACAAACACTGCAGCTGCCTTGCAATGTGGCACAGGCAGATCTAACAAACAGTTTAACAGTTTCAACAGCCTTGGTTTGGCTTCGTGCTTTGCAAAAACACAGGCATGATAATGGGCAAGAGATGGGCAATTTGTGAATTCTTTCTGCCTTTCTTTTTTTTTTTTTTTTNAACTCTCAGTAGCTGAGATCAGCGGAAGCAATACCAGCCCACCGGGCAGAGGCAGTGTGTGGCTGGGTTGGGGCTCTGGGTCTGTGCTGGTTTATTGTGGCTGCTGTCACTAGATCATCCCTCCATACAGCTGGAGATCTGAGATTACAAAACATAATTCCAAGCCAAAGGAGATGACATGGTCCTAAGTGTCTCTCCACTTCCCTCCTGTCACCACCTGGAGATTGTCTCTAGAAAGTGGCACACCCAACACAGGACCAGGAACTGTGGGAGGCTGCTCTGAGGGGCTCTTGGAGGGAACTGTGGCTGTGCCATACAGAGGAGTCCCACTGACCCCATCATCCAGCGGTCACGGCTCAGAGGCAGCAGAGGTAAACCCTTCTTAGACACCACTGAGCGTATTGGTGATCCCCAAACAAAACAAATGTCAGGGAGAAATGGGGAGGATAGAAACCCACTCCCCAGAGATATCTGCTGAGGTCTGACAGGAGCGATTTCCCACTGTTTATTGCAGACAGAGACCCCACCTGCCCATGTCAGATAGCAGGAAGAGGAGGAGCAAGGTCACTCCTAAAATCAGTTCTGTAAAAGGATTATTGCTTTATGCAGAAAAGATGTAGGAGTGAGAGTGACAGAGCTCAGGAGTTCTGCCCTTTGAGATTTTACAAGGGAGCAATGAGCCAGTGTAATTACTGGGCTGAAGCTCAAAACAGAACTTATAAATTCATTGTCAGTGCTGTTGACTCCATTCCCAGATTCTTAACTCTAGTTCAGTCTTTCCCCTCCATTCACAGGTACAAATGCCTCTGGCTTTGTGGAAGTGACTAGAACAGAACTGACTTGCTACTTTTTACCCTAAGAAACTGTTGGTAGCCTACAGGTAGAAATCAAAAGCATGTCAGTTGAGATTTGGTAAAGTAAGACTTGTACAGCACTAAGGATGTTTAAGTGCTCAGATCTGAAAATTAGCCTGGTCCTTCTACTTCTCTTGCTTTACCAAAAATCTAGGGTGAAACTTGCCATTCTAGGTTATTTCACCATCAATCACATGCACAAATGAGGCTTTGGGCACACGCCTTGTGGGTTTTGTTTTTTTCTTTTGCAAATGGTATCAAAAAATATGTGCAAAGAATCAGAGAGCAGGTATTGATAATTTAGAAATCACTAATAACAAACCATGTTAAGAAACTCAGTTTAAATTAGTTGATATGGCACCAAAAAAATGCCAGATTCTTTTTCCCGTGGTGTATTGGTGATTAATATCTTAGGAGAGGAAACATACGTTACAATGCAGGCAGTATCATTTAAATAATGCTATGGTATTATCTTGACAATGAATGTTCAGGAAAGTTTACTTATTGTGAAATTATCTACAACTTTGGGTTTTGATAATTGCTTAGTGAAAACCTTTGCACTATAAGATTGGGTTCCATTTTCAAACAAAGTGCTGCTCATAATCAAGCACAAATTATAACACATGACTTGACAGTAGTTCTTTGTGGGTTCTACTGGGATATAGAAAAGGTGATGTCTCCAAGATGGCAAAAAAGCTTCTAACAGAGACAAAAAGATATGTCCAAAGGCGCCTTTTTATTTTTTTTTTTGTGCACCAGAGAGAATCAAGCTGCCAAGACTAGGCAGGTGGGATGAGAAAACCTTTCCCTCCTAAAGGCATCAGGAATCATTTTGGTCCATGTATCTCAGGAGACTGACATGAAGTCCCTTTGAATCAAGAAGGAGATTTTTATTCATATCAGCAGGCATTTGTTGGGAAGACAAAAGCCTGTGTGAATTAAATCAGTTAATCAGAAATGGAAGAAGATGGAGCCAGGCCCAGACTGGACTTCAGGAAGCTACAGAGTATGTTTCAATCAAAGGAATGAAGGCCAGAGCCCCAGCTTCAGTATCTCCCACTCTGTAATCCCTTTGTAGGCTGCTGCAGTTGGATACACTAAGGGACTCAGCTGCTAGAGGTGAAAACAATAGTTTTCCCATTCTAAAAAAACCTACCAGCCACTCCTGTTTCCCATACCAGGAACTACGTCAGTGGTTCTCCATGTCACAAGCAGTATCCTATGCTCCATTTCCAGCTAAAACACTCCAAAATACTGATTCCTTTCTAATTTTCCAGAGGGACCACAAGGAAGCATGCCACAGCAACATAATCCTTCATAAAATTAGGCCAAAAATAATATTTTTGAAAGTTTTTCAATGGTTTGTTGATATCTCCTGCAGAAAAAGACAGAGAATGACATGTTCTAAACAGCAATAAAACCAGCATGAAGTACAGTGAGTTTTTAAGGGAGCGTTTTATCAGCCTTCTTCCCTCTGCCTATTTTCCCAGGAGATTGAAAAAACCCCCACAAAGATATAGAATGAGAGGACCTGAGGAGAAAAAGGCAGATCTCCAAGGTATTGCCCACCCGAGCCCCCTGCTCCATGACAGCTCCCACCTTACCAGGTGAGGTGGTGGGCTCCTCATTGCTTCCCAGCCTGCCTGAAACAAACACATCAGCAGATTCGGTGAGATCCCATCTCCTGTATTTGCATGGGACAGGCTGGACCAGGAAGCTCAGCACGAGTCTGAAGGTTGAATGTTACCTTTCTAGAGCATGGTGCTGTTCATTTACCCATCCACTATGGAAAGGTAACTAATTCCTGGGAATCTGCAAGCTCCAAAAGGCAAAGGCTCTCCAGAGTCAGAAAGGCTTCTTTTCTAGACACCACGGAGAAATCTGGTGTAATGGCATAACCAGGTATAAATGCTATAATAAACCCTCAAAAGGCAAACCTACTTTGTACTGAACTGGTTGCAAATGCTCTGAAAACACTGTGGAGCTTTAAGCCACTCTCAAAAATTACTACTGAAATTTTGGAGTTATTTTCAGAAATGTAAGTCAAACACACTTGACTAGATGGAGGCAGCAATACAAAGTGCATTCTCATTTACATTAAATGTAATTGCTTTCCATAGTGGAAAAATTATGGAAGCGAAATGTATTGTTTAAGACTCTTGATTAGCTGAGACAGATCTTTACATGTGCCAATTTTTACATTTCACTCCTGAGATATCCATCTTTACTAGCAACATATTTTATGGGGTTATTAAAAATATCACATTGTCTTATCCTACTTAGCTGCAAATAATTCAAACAGAATGTTGGAAGATTTCCCTTGCAGCTTGTAAGAAAAAGATGTTATCTTTCCAAAACAGTTGTTTGAGAAAAAATCCTAAATATTTCAGAAACTATTTCAATAGTCAAGCAAAGACTAACACACAGTGAAAATACAATTCCTTAATACTTGTGGATCTTCACCTGACAAGTTGCTGTACAACAGCTTCCTCTTTTTCAGAGGGGCTCTCTGGAAAAGCTCTAGCTTTAGAGTGCATTGAATGCCATTTGGCAGCAGAGCCTACCCACAGAGGCAACTCTCATGCCTACAGAATAGCAGAAAAGTTCAATTCCAATCCAAATATTTTTCCTTTCAGGCAAGGCATGTTAGATTTTTTTACTAACATAAATAAATAAAAAAGCAAATACTTCTGTAAAAGAAATCTCACATCATCAGAATTAGAGCTGTGTAAATGACTGGATCTTTTGGTGTAGTCAAATAAAAATACTAATAGGAATAAAAATAACAATTAATTTTCAGTCTTGAGAAGTTTATTTACTAACGTACTTGTCACACTTATTTTCAGAAGATCAAACCACAAAACATCAGAATTTCTTATTCATTGAAAACTTTGTGTTCATCTGCTCCATCCATGACACAGTAAATACAGCCTGTGCTATTCTTAATAAAGCTCAGAAGAGGTAATCACCAAAACAGGATAATTTTAAATACTCCTGTTGAAAACACCTTTCATTTGAACTCTGAAACTCTGAGATGTGAGTGCTGTGGTTAATTTCAAGTTTACTGATTGGGAAAGAACTTCTAAATCATGCCATTCATAAGGAATAAAAATCTACTTGAAATGAGTCCAAGACAAATGTTTTTTATATACAGACTCAAATCTAGATTTTGAAATCATGCAAGACCGTTAAGTCAAATCAGTTATTCCTTCCTCACAAACTCCACTTTTCAAGCATAATTTCATTCCATTTTATAAGTCTCCCAACATTCAAAAAAATTTCTCTCTAAATATATGTTTAGGTGATATGAAGACAAGTATGGCATTTATAGGTCCATTCAAGATTAACTATATGAAATAATTAATTTACAATGAACAAATGCAACCCCAAAGCTGAAGGTCAGACCCCATTAAACATATAACACTTCATACTTACAGAAACCCCTGTTAACTTGTACAGGATATCTGAAATTTTTGCTATCTGGTCCTCACAATGTGGACCAGGAGTTTTGTGTGTATTTTAGAAGTTAATCAGCCTTTTGTGGCAGTAACTCTAAAATACAGTGTCACCTGATGTGCCAGGGATGTCCTGTTTTCTTTTGAGAGGAGGCTGCCAAGGTACAGCATTACCATCATGTGCCTTTCATAACCGCTCACTATTATCAGCTTCTCGTTTTCATCTCTTGGATCAGCAGCAATTTCTGAAAAGTATTTCTTTTCCTCACTAGCTCAGCAAAGGGCTGTCACAGCATGTTGGATTACACCAGCAAACAGGCCCACTGGAGCAGCAAGATTCTCATCCCTCCCCAACCTTCTGCACCCCTGTGTGGACATTGCCTGGGAAGCATGGCTGAGTCACTCAGAGAGGAGTAGGAAAGTTGGAATACAACTTTCCATGCCATCTGCTGCCATGGACAGTGCCCATCCTGCAATGGCACTGCCCAAGGGCAACTAAATTGGTGCTGTAATGCACTAGGCTGCAGCAGACAGCAGGTAGGCTGGCAATATTTTTCCCAGAGAAGGATGATTCCATTGCCTTGTAAAAAAAATATTGAAATATTCTTCCCTCCACTTTACAAAACAAAGAGCAAAGGAGCTAACCAAAAGGACCTTGCATACTCTGTACCAGGCTGGGGAAACCTTTGCTGTCACAGCTGCAGAAGAGGACAGCTGAGAACCCACACGCAAGTGCCAGCAGAGAGAGCTGGAGTTGGTTTGGGAGAACAGAATGCAGTCTAGGCTACATCTACTGAGACCTGGGGCACCCTCTGCAGTGCACTGCCTGCTTGGAGGCTGCTGCCTCTGGGGACCACCTGCCCCAAGAACTGGTGTGCTCACCTCCTCCATATCTGTGCTGTTCACTGTGCCAGAAATTGCTCTTCTCCCATCATCTCTTCACTGCCCATGCCTGGGACACGGGTTGAATTAGCAAGAGCATAGCTCAATTCCCATTGGGAATCTCACCTATCAGCAGCAGGCAAGACAAATGATGACTCTGCTCTTGCAGGCAATTGTTCCACTGGACAGATTTCTAAGTGAAATCAAAGCCTTAAGTAGGGGCATCTCAAGGCCATTGCATGGACTGCTCTAAAACTGAGAAAACTCTTAGGGTCACATGGCCTCACCAGCTCTCCTCCACCTAAGAAGTGAATTTAGGACTACACCTGAAGGTTGTTTCCCCAAGGTCATCCCTCCGTCCCAACACCCACAGAACAAATCACTCTGCCACAACCTGCAGCCCAGAAGACCTCAGCAGGCAAAGAAAAACTTTGTATATTCCCAAGAGCTCTTGCACACAGCACTTCAAAGAAGGTAAAAAACTCTTCATCTCACTGTTTCAGACTGATAGCTGTCACCACCACATGCTCTCCGTGTAGAATCAATTAGTAATAGCCAGTCTCTGGTGACTCTGTAGAGGCGGGCTTTCTTCCTCTTCTGAAATGCCGTCAAGGTTTTCTCATCAAAGGATTATGCCTATGACAAGAAAGCAAAGTAATTTAATATAAGCTGAAAGGGAAATGGAAAACTCCCCCACCTAAGGCTGAAGCAGGGACTGCTGTATCTGAAAACACCACTATAATCTCCAAAACGATTTCTCACCTCTGCCTCAAAAACACCAAAACAACAACAACAACAAAAAAAAACAACCAAAAAACACCCAAATCCTTTAAAAATAGCCTTTCCATACATGTGTAAGGAGGTAAATTGTCTTGTCCACTAGGATAGGTAATTCCCTATTTCAGATACAGTTTTATTTGTCCTGTACAGAAAGAGGAAAACCACTGTAGACATAAGTAAGGCTTTCAAACCCTGCTTAGACTCTTCCTAGAGTCTAGACCCTCTTTTCAGTTGTTATAAATTAGAAGTCAATGGATCTGTGTATTTACAGCAGTGGAGTTTATGACCTACTGAGTCTAAAATGGGAAACAGGTCTATAAGATAAATAGCCACAAATTTCCTATTACTTGGTACATTTTTTTTTTCAACATATGCATTCTTTGGTCAGCATACCACAAGCATTATGTTCTGTTCACAAATATTTAGTGAAATAAACATTTAAAAATATGATATAATTTCTGAATGACCATGGACTCTTTGGTGTGTGTCCATTCTTTCAATTAGTCTGACCAATGGCTGCATCCTTTTTTCTTTTTTATCCCCCCCTTTTGTGGTCACACATTTTATTTACCAAATTAATCACTAACTTTGGGAAAGTTGGAGGAAAGGTACTCTCTGTGCTTTCCTCACACAGAACAGATTCCAGAGACATTTTAGTGCAGTTCAGAGAGCTTGGCAGACCTTCCCTGTCACAGTAATTCACATAGGCTTAAGACTACCACTCAGACAGAAAGAGAAAAGCAGGTAAGAGGCTGCTTTGGCCTTCTCAGACAGAGGAACATACAGAGCACTCCCATCCCCCATGGCACCACTACCTTTTGCGACACAATTTTACATGATAAAATGCCAAATCAGTATTAAAATGCCTTGTTGTTCTGAGGTACTTTTTAAATCAGACTTTTTTTTTTTTTTTTTTTTTTTTTTTTAATGGGGAANTTTTTTTTTGGGGTTTTTTTAAAATCAACTTTTTTTTTTTTTTTTTTTTTTTTAATGAGGAGAAAGAATTGTCAATAACTTTGATTCTAAAGACAAAATTCAAATTCACCAAAGACTGAGTATTTTCAGATCTGGATTATCTAGATGCCAAATAAATCCCAAACTTGTATAAATCCTGAATTGAACTTAACTGAGGTTTTTAAGAGTTGTCTTCTCCTCTGTAAGAAGCAGCTCCAGCTGAAAGTACCAAATTGTCACCAAGGAATTTCTCTTGCCATTATTTCAACCTTAACTATAAGCAGAAAATACCAGAAAAACTTAATTAGATAGCTGGAGAAATTAAATACTTAAAAATTTTTATTTCATTTTGTTCTTTTGCTCTTGCTCACATCCACATCAAAATAATGCTGGAGAGTGAAGAGTGCTTTCCCAGTCTGTTCCCAGAGGGATGATTGAGTTGCCTACAGTAAGGGCAAACTTTCTTGGACAAGAGACACAATTTCCTTTGCAGCCTCTACAGTACTACAAAATCACTCTGCTGGATACAGGAGCCACCAGCCTTATTGGCTTTCCACTCCAGGAATAAGACGTATTCCTTCAATCAAAAGTTTATGTAAAAAATAATAAAACAGCACAAAAATCACATAATGCAGCAGATATAAAACAGTCCCAGGTAGCAGGGTAAAAACTTGAGTAAAGCAGACCTGATTTAGCATCTGTGGGATTTGTAGAAGTAATCAGGAAATGTATGACTTAAGAGGGTATTAAGGCCTAGTCTAAGGGATGATCCTACTTCAGGAATGCCACAGAAACAAGGAAATGGAAGTGAGAAGAAAAAAAAAAAAAAGGAACAAAAGGGGTTAGAAGACAGGCTTCATTTGAGGGGAATATGTTATTCCCATCAAACAGCTTCCAGTCTGAGTTTTCATACTTGAGAGGTTGGATAAGCCTTGGATAAGCCTCTGACCTTTTAAATGCTTAGCTGAATCTGGAATTTCAAACCTTTTGAAGCTATCCCATCATAAACACTAATATACAAACAGATTCCACATAAATATTAAATGCAAAAGACATAATTAACAAAAATGTCAGTCTGCCAAAGAATACTACTGAACCTGCAAAAAGATCTTTTTTTACATGTACACACACTGAAAAGTAGCTAGACTAGCTCAAGGCTGCTTTTACAAGTGTTTCACTACACCCAGCATAGCTCCAGTGGGTCTCCAAAGATACTTGGGTTGTAGTGTGCAAAATTCAGCTTTTCCACTTTGCATCAGATTGCATTGGTATCTCCTTCAAGCTTGAGATCCTGAGTTGATAGCCTGAACAAATCAGCAGATATCCCCTGAAGTCTGATTATTAATATCTACTATTTGTATTCAGAAGCGCAGCTATGCTGTCTTTGTGACAGACACGTTACAAGAAAATAATTTGCTTCAGATAATATATATTGTTGTATTCCAGTTCTTCTAAAAGAGCTACAGGAGTTCAAGGTTACTTACTAGATCCATGTGTAAGATTCATAAGGCTCCTCATTTTTCATGATATCAGCATACTTGTAAATTGCACCTCTTCAAATCACTTAAAACTTCCCTGTTCCCTGGGAGCACCAGTGAATACAATTTTACAGGTACACCTCAGTTCAAAAAAGCAGCAACAATAACTGTTTTTATCATTCAACAGAAAGATGCAGGCCCCATTTTCCATGTGCTCTTACTATAGCTGTCTCACCAGAAAAAGCCAACATACTGGTGTTTACTGTGGCCTATTTGTGCACATCTTTAAGTTCAGGCACTGCACACAGACTTTCTGCCACCGAGAATCAGTCACATTGTTGACACCCGCCCGTCTGCATTCAAGACATACTTCAACAGCCACCAGTCAGCCACTTGGAAATGCAGCTGAAGGAACTACAGTGATTTGGGTAGCAGAAATAATGTGGTTACTGAGAGAAAGTTTGTGGAAATGTATTGGCAAGATTAGTGGAAGAGCATTTCCTATAATTTGCTGACCACCAAATTAAAGATACTGCTAGAGCTGACTTGTAGTCTGTTTGCAGTTCTTTGTACATGTAGTCAGGATAACTGAGCTCAAAAAAACCTCTGGGCACTCAGTGGCGGTGTGTCTTTTTCCTAGAAAAGTATGGTTGAATGAATAAGATTAATGAAATTCAGATACATACTTTCCAGAACAACTATAACTACCCCATCTGTGCCTCTGCAGTACTCAAAAATACTTTCTATGTTCTTGAATCTTTTGACACAATATCTGAGCAAGAGTAATTTGTAGCAACCATAGCATAGACAAAAAAAAAACCTTTAAAACTTTTAGCCATATAATATTCAAATCAGGTTCTCTTCTGTTTGTTTGAAGGCAAAGAACTATAGTTGATTTCACCTTGAAACAAGTTAATAGAATTTTAGCAAAATAAACATGACTTCTAAGCATATCTTTTTCTTAATTTTCTGAATAAACCAGGGCTCACATGCTGGATTAATACATGACACAATCCAAGTTTGGCATGCTTCTCTCTGACATCATAAGAAACAAATGTGGCTTCTCATGGGGAACCCATACAGCCCATATGGCTTGTATTTCTTTCAAGGAAGTGTCAATATATTAATTTGTCTGAGTTACCTGTCAGAATGCTACCTATATTTTTCTCCAATCTGACTCCTGCTTCAAGGGCACAAAAGGTAACTTGGGGGTGCTGCTTTTATTTCCTCCTTCCCAAACTAAGCTCTACCCCTGGGCTCTTTCACAAAAAACATGCCAAAGCATCACAAGTCAGAGCAAAGTCACAAGTGCTCAGTAGTAGCAAGAATAAGTCACAAGTGGAAAGGGACCCAAAGAATGTCTTTGTTAGGGCAGCCATTAAGCAAGGCTCCCCTCAAGCACGTGTGTACAGCAAACATATATGAGGCTCCAGACTTCAGTAAATGGTTGAACAAGTTTACTGACATGACTCACTCTCTTGCTATGTCTAAACCGAAACAATTTCAGCTGCCCAGCTTTGGTGAATGTTAAGGTCATAGCAACGATTAAAAAAAAAAAAAAAAAAAGAAAGGCACCTGAAAACATTAACAACATGGGGAAAATGGGGTTTAGCTGAAAATTAACAGAAGAAATTTCAAAACAAAGAGCAGTTATTTGTTCTTTCCCGGAAAGATTACCTTCTCTCATGAAAGGATCGTGTTATTAAAGTTCCTTTGCTTCCCCAGCAATGGTATCGTGGTTCTGTAACACTGTTAGTCTGGTCAAAGGCTATGTGGGCCACAGAACTAAGGCAATGACGGTGTTTATGAGAGCTGGAAGTGAGATGAGGATGAGAAAGATGAGGAGAGACAATATTAGTCATCTACAAAATAAAGAGCGAGGCAAGAGGGCAAAATTGCTGAAGGGTAGATAGAACTAGTAGTGCAGAAACACCGTCAATTTCTTTTTAAGAAAAGGGAAGAGAAAATTGCACATGCTCAAAGAAAAGTCCTTGAAAGTACCTGACAGCCAACTCTTACTGAAGGGGAAATAGAAATTAATTTGAAGCAACTTAGATCCAGCAAAATCTCATTCTGTTAACCCCTTCCAAAGTGCTTTTCCTGATAAGGAATTTTAGGGCCCAATCTCACAGGAACTTGTAGGATTAGGATTTTATCTAGTGGGCTCTGCTGTTGAGCATTTGAACTGGCTGGAAAAGCTGGATACATCTCTGTCTACAAATTACATATTGTCATATTCTTAGTTTGAAGTCATTGCTGAAATTCTACACAGGAGGTCACAAATTGGGCATCAAATACTATATTTTCCATCCACCAGCTAGAACATAACAAACATTGCCTTAAATAAATTTGTGCCCATGCCAAATTCAAAATTAACTTCCCAAGCCAAGCTAGGGTTGATGGGACAGGGCCAAGGGGCCCACAACTCTGCTGTTGAGCTAATGGAGCAGTCTCAAGCTGCCAATCCAACAAGGGAGACTTTTTTTATTTAACATATACATTACACAACGTTTGCAATATTTTCCACATTCAATGAGAAGACTTTATTTATAAGCTGCCTGTGTTGAAATGGTCTCTTATTACAAGGAAGCAGCAAGCCAGGTTGAGCCTGGAAATGAACTCTCATTTTCTCCTTCACTGCAACGTTCAGTGACATTTTGCTCATTCACTCCAAAAATATTTTACAGATGGTTTTGGACATTTACTGGATATGTAGGCCATAGAATAATGGATTATATTTCCAAATCTTTTTTCATCTTATTCAGTCTTCATTACTTACCAGAACAGTCAGTGAGATACCAAGTTTAAGGAATTCCATCTACCTCCAGGAGGAGTTTTTGGGTAAAGATATACAGATTAATTTTCAGCCAGAAAAGTGTATTTTGTCTTAATCAACAGTTTCAAATGGACCAACATTTTGAAGATAGGTTTCATATATAATTTTCAGTCTTTTCTACTACTGGAAAATTGAGTTAGATACTTTACAGTTTGAAGGAACAAACCAAATCTTCACCTCTACACTGACTGCAATATTGACCGATACCTGCACAAATAGTAAAAGAGATGTCCATAATTCTGTCTTCATTCATGGGCCCAGGATACTTTCTCTGAAAATTCCTAGGTCCAGATTCACCTCTGACATCAGTCAATTTTCTCATCACACAGGTTACTAGTCAACATCAAAAAGAAGTCAGTACATGTATGAAGTTCTTGTAACACTGTGTAATAATAATTTATTATGTAAGCCTTTGGGATATTCTGTAAGTGTATATATAATCAAAATGGCCATCTAATTTCTAGATCCTTGATCTAATGTCAAGTGCTTTTACTATACCTAAGACATTCAACAGATGGTCTTGGGTAACAAATCCCAGAGGAATTTTCTGAATTGTGAATCCTGGTCCCACAAAGGCATCATCTACCAGCTTTGAATTAAATACATGTTCCTTCCTGAGAAACATATTTTCTACCCTAAGTATCTTCTCTGTATTTCTTATTGTTGGACTTAAATTACTTCCTTCTTGTAGAATACTCATGGAACCAAGAACTACTGTTGGCTGTGAACCCCATTTTGGATATCTGTTGTTACTCATGTACTCTCCAAGGAATTCACGGTGTGATTACATAAACCAGTGCATTGTCCTGTGGAGATAACACAGATATCTCTGAACAATCCAGTTGTGCTGCAAGCAACATGACAAATTCAGGCTGATAGCTCTAATTTGAGCTCTGGTACAACCTTTCCCACTCCAGGAGAAACCAGAAACTACTGTTGCAACAGATGTTTGTTCAACAGAGGATGTACATTGGCAACTGGCACAATAATTATTCAAATGCTCTATAAATTAGCACTTTGTTTAACTCTCTCTCTCTGATCAGGGAACAGAGACTAATTAGGAAAGAGGAACAATTAGTAACCAAGGACACTTTTGAAATAGGCCTACAGAGGAAAGACTCTCTTGTCTACATCAAAAAAGTCACATTGTAGGCACTTCAAGTCAGAAGAGTATCAGGGGACTTTTAAAACTAAAAGCTGTGGAAAGACCACAAAGATTGGAATGACTCATCCTCTCCTGGGAAAGCAATAAAAGCTCTCCATCCTTTGAAAAAAAACATAATTTAGGTCTGATATAAATAAAATTCTTGAATGAAACAATGACTTTACAATAGCATTTCAATAATAAAGTCCCATGTATGCAAAATAGATAAGAACACCACCAGTAAATACTTCTTTCCATGAAAATAGTAGAAGTCTAACAGAGCAAGGACTGACTTAGGCTGTCTAGGTTTAAACATTGACAGCACAGGGTTTAAGGTCTCTTGGTACTTGAGAAAAGACAGGATGACAACAACATCAATCTGTCAATGGAGACATGCTGAGTGAGATCAGAGCTGCAGGAGGGACAGAAAGCACAAAGGACTGAAGCAATCTGATGGTCTCAGATACATGGAATCATGGAATCACTCGGCTGGAAGAGACCTTCAAGACCATTGAGTCCAACACATGCCCTAATACCTCAGCTAAACCATGGCACCAAATGCTACATCCAGGGACGGTGACTCCACCATCTCCCCGGGCAGACAATTCCAGTATTTGATCACTCTTTCAAAAAAACCTTTTTCCTAATATCCAGCCTATATATCCCTTGGTGCAGCTTAAGATAGTCACCTTTCATTTTGTCAGTTACTGCCTGAAGAAAGAGAACAACCTCTCCTTTACTACAACTACCTTTCAGGCAGTTGTAGAGAGTGATAAGGTCACCCCTGAGTCTCCTTTTCTCCAGGCTAAACAGCCCCAGCTCCCTCAGTCGTTCCTCACAGGCTCATGCTCCAAGCCCCTCTCCCGCCTTGTTGCTCTTCTCTGGATGCGCTCAAGGGTCTCAACATCCTTCCTAAACTGAGGGCCCAGAACCGGACACAGCACTCAAGGCGTGTTCTCACCAGGGCCAAGTACAGGGGAAGAATGACCTCCCTGCTCCTGCTGGCCATGCTGTTCCTGATCCAGGCCAGGATGCCATTGGCCTTCTTGGTCACCAGGGCACACTGCTGGTTCGTGTTCAGCCATCTGTTGGCCAGTACCCCAAGGTCCCTTTCTGCCTGGGCATTGTCCAGCCACATTGTCCACAGTCTATAAAGTTGCAGGGGGTTATTGTGGCCAAAATGCAGGACTTGGCACTTGGACTTATTAAACTTTATCTTGTTGGATCCATCTGCCCAACCATCCAACCCTTTCAGGTCTCTCTGCAGAGCCCTCCTTCCTTCCAACAGAGCAACACATGCTCCCAGCTTAGTGTCATCTGCAAATTTACTAATGAAAGACTCAATACCCTCATCCATGTCATCAAGAAAGATATTGAACAGAACTGGCCCCAGCACAGATCCCTGAGGGACACCACTGGTGACTGGTTGCAGTACCATTCACCACCACTCTCTGGGCCTGGCCACCCAGCCAGTTCTTAACCCAGCAGAATGCTCCTGTCTAAGCTGTGGGCTGCAGCTTTTCCAGGAGTCTGTTGTGAGAGACACTGTCAAAGGCCTTGCTGAATTTCAAATGGATTACACCCACAGTCTTTCCTGCATCCACCAGGCAGGTCACCTGGTCATAGAAAGAGACTAGGTTGGTCAAACATGACCTACTCTTCCCAAACCCATGCTGGCTGGTCTGACACCCTGGCCATTCTCTCAGTGCTGTGTGATGACACTCAGAACAGTATAAACTGTTCCATTACCTTACTGGGTACTGAGGGCAGGCTAACTGGCCTGTAATTACCAGGATCCTCCTTCCCACCCTTTTTGTGAATGGGTGTCACACTGGCCAGCTTCCAGTCATCTGGAACCTCACCAGTGAGCCAGGGCTGTTGGTAAATGATGGAGAGTGGCTTCACAAGCTCCTCTGCCAGCTCTCCCATCCCTCATCACGTGAATCCCATCAGGTCCCATAGATTTATGAACATCCAGAGGCTCAGAATTTCTCTGACTGCCTCCTCTGGATAACGGGGGACCAATTTGCTCTCTGACACCATCTTTCAATCCCTGAGGGCAGCTGTCCTGAGGACAAGCCATCTTCCCACTAAAGAGTGAGGCAAAGAAGGCATTAGGCACTTCCCCCTTCTCATCTGCAGTTACTAAGTTCCCTCCCACATCCAGTAGAGGACAAACATTGGTCTTATCCTTCCTTTTGCCATTAATATAGTTGCAAAAACATTTTTATTATCTTTTACAAAAGTTGCCAAATTAAGTTTGAACTGAGCTTTGGCCTCCTTAATATTTTTTCTTACATGCCCTAGCAACCCCTGTGAAACTTCCTGAGTGACCTGACCATCCTTCCGAAGATGATACATCCTCTTTTTATTCCTAAGCTCCTGCAAAACTTTATTGCCCATCCAGTCTGGACATTTGCCTCATCGACTTATCTTTCGGCCCACAGGGACAATCTGACCCCTGTGCCCTCAAGATCTCTGCTTCGAAGCATGCTCACTTTTCCTGGACTTCTTTGTTCTTAAGGGTTGCTTCCCAAGGAATTCTCTGAATAAGTCTCCTAAATAGGCCAAAGTCTACCCTCTGGAAGTCCAATGTTAAAGTCTTACTGATGTTTCTCCTGATTTCGCCAAATATTGAGAACTCTAATTTCATGATCACTGTGCCCCAAGTGGCCTCCAACCACCACATCTCCCACCTGCCAATCTCTACTTGCAAACAACAGGTCAAACATGGTCCCACCCCTGGTGGGCTCACTCACCAACTGCAACAAAAATTTGTCCTCCACACACTCTAAAAATATCCTGGACTGCCTCTTTTCTGCTGTACTAAGTTCCCAGGAGCTGTCTGGTAGGTTAAAGTCACTAACAAGAACAAGGGCTGGTGATCCTGAAACATTCTCCAGCTACTTATAGAGTAAGTTATCCATGTCTTCTTCCTCATTAGGTGGATGATGACAGACTCCCAGTAGGATGGCAGCCTTGTTGGCCTTCCCCTTGCTTCTTACCCATATGCATTCAACTTCATCATCATTAGTTTCAATACCCATGGCATCAAAAACTTCCTGAACATAAAGGGCCACCCCTCCACCTCTTCTCCCTTTCCTGAAGAAAGAAAGCTCTTCTCCAAAGAGCTTGTAGCTATCCAGTGCAGCGCTCCAGCTATGGGAGTTGTCCCACCAAGTTTTTGTGATGGAGATCACAGCTTCGCTGTTGCACCGTGGCCTCCAGCTCTTTTTTCTTACCCATGGGGTGCTCATTGGTATACATGCACCGCAGCTGGGCTGCTGATTTCCCCCTTAACTCAGGCTTACCACCCTTGGGCCTGCTTCCAGAGAGCCCAGCTGCATCCCCTTCCCCGTTCAAACCTAGTTTAAAGCCCTCTCAACAAGGTCTGCCAGTTCATGAGCTAAAATCCTTCTGCCCTTAACAAACAGAGAGATGGAGGCCATCCAGTTCCAGCAGGCCAGGTGTTGAAAGAGTGTCTCATGAACAAAGAACCCAAAATTCTGCTGAGGACACCAGCCCTTGAGCCACTTGTTGATAATGTGGGCTCTCCTATTCCTTTCACTTTTTCTCTGCCACCAAAGGGAATGAGCAGAACACTACCTGTGCTCCTGCCCTGTCAACCACCTGATCCTGTTTCCCAAAGTCTGTTTTAATTGCCCTGGCACTCCTCTTTTCAATCTCATGCCAGCCTGGAGTACCAGCAGTGAGTAATAATCAGAGGGCTGAATCAGCCCAGACAATCTCTCAGTGATATACCATACCTGGGCCCCGGGGAGGAAGCAGACCTCTCTGTAGGATGGGTCGGGTCAACATATGGGGCCCTCTATCCCCCTCAGAAGGGAGTCACCCACTATGCCTGCCCTTCTTTCCTTTTTAGTGTTAGAGGTGGTGATCCATCTGACAGATGAAGCATAATTGGGAGGCTCACTGGGTAGATAATTTTCTTCTACATTATCTGGCTGACCCTCTGGGTCCATGACCTCATACCTATTCTGAAGTGGCACCTGGGCAGGTGAAGGGGATTGGGAGGAATTTCTATTACCTCCCTGAGGAGGGACCCATGTCCACTCTCCTTGATCCACCAGGTGTCCTCCTTTTGGAGGCAGTGAGAGGCATGGGAGTCCTCCGACTCCTGATGGGCCTCCGTCAAGGATGGAAGGGCTGAACTCCACCAATCTATTTATCTTTCATTTCCCCAAATATTCCCTAGTCTTTCAACTGCTGCCCTAAGCTCGGCCACCAGCAAAAGGAGTTCATTCATCCGTTCACACCACAGGCATGCTTCTTCTGCAACATCCCCTGGAACCACTGATAGGCTCAAACACTCCACACAGGAACGGGTCTGGACAGACACATCCTCTTTGGATGGTTTCATTTGGCTACATGCACTTTTACTAACTGCAGTTTTTGATCACATAAAACCATTACTAGCAAAATAACCCCAAAACAAATCAATCAACAGAAACACGACAAACTAAAAACCCCACTAGCAGAAAGAAACCTGCAAGCCTGTGTGAACTGCTGAGCAAACTGCTGTGCCACGCCCCAGAGGAAAGCTCCACCCTGTACCTGTATGGCTAAAGAAAACCAAGTGCTAGACAAGTGCTGTTTCCTGCAGTGACTGCATTCTTGAAGTAACTGGTCAGAGAACTTAAAACAAAACATAACAAAAAAAAAAGAGAAATTGTTGGTTGATTAATTTCTCAAGCCAGAAAAGATTCAAAATGTCACTGTTGAAAATCTTGACCATAAGGTGTTCACAGTCTATCTTGGGGGATTTAAGGTATCAAACCTGAAAATCTAAACGAGTAAAACTTAATTGGTAAGAAAGAAGTAAAAAGAACCAACAAAATTGCTAACAAGTGGTACAAAGATGTTTTGGTAAAAATACAGGCTGACTGCAGATTTTGAAGATTGTGAGATCAAAAAATAATAGAGCCAAGCACTGGAGTAAAGAGGAATATTAGAAACAAGAAGACATACTTCAAAACATGCTGTTTGTACACAAGGGTGAAAACCATTAAAAAATTAAGACATGTCAAAAGTAAAACCAAAGTAAGAAAGGACAAATGCAACTTTGAGAAATAACTTTCTAAAGTAGTGAAAAGTGACAATAAGAATCTATTTTTAAAACATCACAAGCAGAAAGCATGCCAGAGAGCCTTTAGGGTTAATAGATAATCACAGTCTAATAGGAGCACTTGCAGAAGTAGAGTTAGGCAAAAAAACCTAATTTCTGTGACTCATTATTGAGAAACTAACAGAGGATTCTTTTTTTTTTTTTTTTTTTTTTTTTTTTTTTTTTTTCCCCCACCAGAATAGGTGNNNNTTTTTTTTTTTTTTTTTTTTTTTCCCCCAGCAGAATGAGTTGGAAGAACTGCCTCAAATTTAAAAGTCAAGAGAAAAATTTTTAAAATAGATCACTAAAACAGTAATAAATTGGCTGGAGAAGGTGACATTTGCCCAGGAGTTCTAAGGAAATGGATGTATGACATTCTTAAGATACTAGCTGGTACAATTTACAGTCTGAACATCTGTCAGTCTGAACATCTGCCACAGGAAGAGAAGACGGCAAACATGACACTTCTTTACAGAGCAGGCATCTGAGAAAATTAGAAATTTAAGGCGGGAAGCCTGACTTGCTTATTGGGCAAGGAAGCAATTTGGGATGCCAGTTGCCTGTATATATGTTTAATCCAGGATGTCAATCTAGGTGCCTTCAGCAAAGGAATGAAATGCAGAACAGATCTGTTTAGATTCTTTGAAAGAGTAAATGAGCTGAAAACTGTGGTGCTCAGTAAAGGCACACGAAGAAAATGGCATTTTAGGAGTTATTAGGAAAGTAATAGAGAAAAAAGTACAAACAAAATACTCAAATACAAACACAATATTCTGACATGGCTCAGCACCTCAGCTCACCTGTTGTGCACACCTTTAGTTCCTACATCTCAAAAATCATGTGGCTGTGCTGGAAAAGAACAGAGAAAACAAGAAAGCTGGTCAGCAGTCTAGAGGGACTTCTGGAAAAGAAGAGTGGAAATGGACTATGCTTCCTCATTTAGAATAGAAATGACTGATGGAAGATATGCCAGATTCTTCAAACCATGATTGGAATACAAAGGTCAATACTAGTCCATTTTTTTTTTTTTCTCCTGACAGAAGATCCAGGGGATGCCAAAGCAAACTCCCAGGCAACAGCCATAAAGCAAAAAAGAGGGAGAACTTATCCCCCATGGAATTTATTATACATTAATTATTAGCCAATGTTGTGGAAGGAAGAAGACTCCAACTATATGTTCAATAAACAATTAGACAAATTAACAATAGAAAATAGAAGTTGGAATGGGAGTACATTAAAGACTGCTTGGGTGCAAAAATTTTTAGTAGAAATGCTATGACCGCATGAATGGAAAATGAAGAGGTAGGTCTGTGCCTGGAAGCACCAGAAAGAAGAGCAGAAAAAGGAAGATATGAATTGTAGGCACTGGTGGCACCCAAACTAGCATACACTCAAACTCCTGGCACATCTACAATGAAGATTTCCAGGACAGTTGGGGGGGGAAGACATCTCAGGAAATGATCTCATCCAGCCCCCTGCTGTAAACAGGGATACAGCCAGCTGAGTTTTTAATGCCTCCAAGGATGAAGATTCCACAACCTCTCTGTGTTAGCCATTCCAGCATCCAGTGTTTGATCACTGTCACAGGACAAGAGTGTTTCCTTAAACTGAAATGGATCTTTCTGTGTTTCAGCTTCTGCCTATTGCTTCTTGTCCTCACTGGGCACTGCTGAGAACCTGGTTCCACCTTTTTAACTTCTCCACACACACACACATTGATAAGAGCTCTTGAGCCTTCTCAGCCTCTCATCATGTGTCAGGTGCCTCAATTGGGTTTGTGGCACTAATGGCCTCTCCTCTGACCATGTCTCAAACTAAGTTTTGCTGTCACATTCCTGCAGTAGCACTTCAGTATATATCACAGGTGAATAATCTGTGGATTTGCCTTATTCAGAACATGAGCCTTTGGCTGAATCCAGTACAGCTGGTTTTAGGTGTCTTCACTTCCCTGCCCATTTTCCTTCCCTGCTGTCATGTGAAAAGTCCCTCTCCCAGTCAAATGGGCATCTCCAATACAATGCAGTCAGTGTGCTGGAGCTTCCCACTTCCCTCAGTGCAAATATATAGTTGGATACAGTATGAACAAATTTACAAAAAAAGGCTTACAGACCATTTTCTGAAATGGCTCTGAAAATTCAGTGCTGCCTCCCAAAACACAATGCTACATTCCAACAGAGGAAACCAGGGGAGCTCAGCTGAGAGAAGCAGAAAGGTCTAGTTGTGTTATATTTATTGCAGCCCACAGAAGAGCAGCAAATAAAAGGCACAGCAAAGTAATGGGGGACTATAACACAACTTCAGCTTCCAGTGATATAGCTGGGAAATTGGGTGCCTGCTTTTATACATGCCTCTCCATACAACCTTCATTTAGACAGCAAAGGTTCCGCAAAATGGTTGATAATTTTATAAGGAGCCATTGAGGTAAGGAACACTGACTAATAATTATTTGCCACATCACAAAATGAACTTTTTTACACTCAGACAATAGGGACTTTTAAATTCACACTGAACTTCAAGCATGAATTATTTAACCTGGGAAAATCTTTTCAAACTTCAGACAAAAAAAAAAAAAAAAGTGAGATTCATTATATATAGTGCTAAGGCTACCAACTCATATACATGACATCAAGTCGTATATTACAGACATGAAGCTTTTCACATTTTACCAAATGTCATAAGGTTTGCAGTTCCCACATTGTGTTTCAGTATTTCTGCCAAAATTGCCAACAAAGAACGTGTCTTTAACTTCTCTGACCCTATTGTGTCAAAAACATCTCTCATGCACCCCATACTGTATCTTTTAGACCTACTTAGTGTTCATTTCTGAAATTTCAGAAATGCTCAATAGGAAAACCTCAGAACACACAATACAGCTTCTTTACATCTGGAACCATACATCAAAAATCATGGCTATGAAAAAATGTTCTGCAATTTTTTCCTCACAAATTTAATGAAAGAACTACTAGTATTTCCACCAAAATAAGCTTGATATTGTAAATGACTAAAAAAGAAGTAACTGAGCTGATAAAAAAGGAATTGCTTTTCCCATTTAACTCTTTGTCGGGCCTTAAATATCTACGAAGAAAAAAGGCAGAGCTCATTAATTCCAATATTGAAATCAAAACTTCATATTGATTAGTCTATTATTTGCTGCAAAAAAAAAAAAAATCTTTCTGTTTAGATTGTGATTTACAGCTACCCTTAAACATTTCCATTTCCTTTATCAGGTCACAGTTGCAGTTATACCAAGAATGAAATTTGTTATAGAGTCTGTTTCCATGTAAAATACTTGGGCCTCCAGGTTTTATTGTGATTTTTTTCATTGTGTGTATTGTTTTATTTTAATTGACTGAATCCTTGATGCTGCCTGGAGCATTCTTTTTGCAGTTTGTCACCAAAACAGTTGAAGACAGTGGCTTGATAATGCATAGAAGATATCAGAGAGATGAGCTAAACTCTGAGAAAAAGATTGGCTTCTCTACAAAGAAGAACCCCCCAGTAACGAATAAACCTCCTGTGCTAGATGGCTTTGTAGTACACAAATAACTTTATTCTCTTTACCCATGTCCTTCACACTACCAACAAAAGCTGAACCAACCATTCCTTGGTGTTTAAGATGTCTCTGATTCTTCCATTATTTCCAGAAGTTTGGTTCAAGACATATAATGAGCATAAAGTTACAGAGAATGTACCAAAGCTCAAGATTTTTGGGTTTTTTATTCTTCTTTTTAAGTTGGATTATAAAATAACTATTATTAATAAGCCTACAACAAAGACTGAAGGAAACAGACAGTTACGGATATCCAAAATACAACGTGTTGCAAAATCTTACAAATTTAACATGGAAGTCAAGACTGGTTTGCCTTCCATTAGAAGGCTCTCTGGCCATGTGCTAAGGTCTGGTGATACACCATGTTTTTTAAAATAAAAGAAGAACAAAATCTGCCCAGGATAAAAAAAGGGATAATCGCTCAATCAGTCCCTGTGTATTTTCCATGTAAATGAAGATGCTTATGCAAATTACAGTGAACATCAGCATGCAAAGAGAAAAAAAGCAGAATTCATCTGATACAGGACTGAAGCAGGATTCCTGGTAGCCAGAGGTATGTAAGATTTATTCACTATCAATATTATTTGCCCTACTTTTATCATATTATTATGAAAAAAAAAATTGGTTATATTTTTCCTAGATATGTCTTTCTTACTGAGATCCACAAAGGGCCAGGTGCCTCTCTGGTGCAGAACACTGTTCAAGACAATAGATATGGCCAGAGAAACTGCTGATGCAGATGAACTCTGCTGTTGAAAATCACCAGGCATCTAGCAGAGCTGGAATGGTATTGTTTCGGTTAAAACATAGAGCTTAATTATCTTCCCTCTCAGAGCAGGTATGATCTATATATTTATCTATCTGTCTGAACACACAAGTCAGGAAACTCAGCCTTCCTGTCAGTCACATTATAATGTCTGAACGATTTTCCCAATAGCCTTGGAAAGGAAGAATTATCAATATGTTAACAGATTATGGATTGTGGATGCATGTCAATCCATGATGAGTATAGGCTTGAAGAAAGAAAAGTGCAAACCAAGCTTTATGCCCAACTCTGCTACGAACAGCCACAGTAGGTAAGACCAAAAGTTCATCCCAGTACCTCTTCATACCATTAAATACAGCTAGTAGAGATGCTTAACAGGAGAGTTCAAAACACAGGCAAGAGTACAATGAAGCTTTGTCCAATTTACTAAATTCTTGTGAAGTTTAGCAATTACCCAATCTACTAGTGTTTTGTTTTCTTTTTTTTTTT
>VWZN01014366.1:422576-438868 GCA_013396955.1 Regulus satrapa
GAGAGAGAGAGAGAGAGAGAGAGAGAGAGAGAGAGAGACTCTAGCTGGACAAGATATGAACAAAAATACTATACACAGCTAAATAAGAAAACATGGATTTTTGAGCTCTTGAAAGCCTAATTTGTCTTTGCAACAGTTTGTTTTACTTTTCATAAAATTTATTTTGGCTGTAGCCAGATTGATGGTGATTATATATGAAATCCCTCCCACAAATCTGTCTCATAAATACATTAATTTAGGATAATGAATTATTTGGATAATGAATGCATTTTCTTATTCATTAGCAGATACTGATCACTGTTATAAGATGAGCAAACTGAAACATTCCTTGTGTTAGAAACCCTTCCTTGTGTGCCAGGGTTTGCTACTGTTTTAAATACATTCATACTAAGAAATCTACATAGCTTTGAGAAAAAGGAAAAAAAAGTTTAAAAACCCACCTCAAGTAATATCAGATATCTTATTAGCCTAAACTATGCAACCTGAGAAATGGCCAAATTTGCAGGTTCTCCTTTTGCCAAATAACAACAACAAAAGCAAACAAAACCCATGGCCTTAAACAGATTTTTGAAGTTTGATACAAAGTACATCCTGAGCTTCATTGATATTTCTGCTAATGATACCGGTAGATTTAATATCTTCCAGCAAATTTGAAAAAAAAAAAAGAAAACAAACCCAAAAAAACAGGCAAAAAGAAAAAGCAATCTTGAGCTGCTGCAGTGAAGGGGGCAGGAAGTGCCCACTGCAGGGTCTGTGGTCCACACAGCTTTTATTTCATGGAGACACACAGACAGCCTATTCCCTGGTGACGGCTCTCTGTGCTTTCCAATCCTGCACAGGATTTCCTTCTGTCTGAAAGTGTAAGAGTTGCTCCAGTAAACACTCTGCATATGTGTTCCAGCTGCTGCACTCATTCTGCCAGCGCAGCCCAGTGACAAGAAAAGTATTATTTCCTACTAAAACCTTCTAATCACCAGACCATGGCATTTTCATCTGGCTGTCCCAGGCATCAAGAGCTTGCATTGCTTTTGGTAATCTAATCATGATTAAGAAATTAGCTTTTGCATCCCAGCACAGTAACCCCCATCTCAGGATTCTTCAAGCTGAACATGAAGCTGTGCACAGGCTGGGCTGTGCTGGGAGCTCAGTTTCCAGGAAAGCTTGCATTGATTTATATAGCCTCCAGAATCTATATTGTTGAAAATATTGATACATATGCAAATGCATGGCAATACACATATCCATACACACCAAATATTCGTATTCATACTATATCTAATACATACAGAATAATGTTTAGAATAATTACAATTTGTACAATTTGCTGATGTCCCCATTTATTTTGGCAGGGTTTTGCCTTTACAGAAAGAGGGGTCTTTTTGTTGCAAAGCCCTCCACAGCTTTGTCGTTCCTTTCTAGAACAACTGCATCGAACACGATGGAGAGAAATTTTCTCAACCTGCAGTAAAGAAAATAAGACTTAAGAACAAGCTTAAGACATATCCTATTACTAGCATAACAATGACTTTTTCAAAACTGGACTATCCTCTCCCTAGGGACACTTTAGCAGATTTCTTTTAACCCTTTCTTTAGAGGAAATGTGGAAATTTTTAAAGGACTAATTCTTCAAATATTGTTCAAAGACTACATTTTGTTTAGCATTAATACTTTTTTCCTTTTTAGGGAATCACTGTCAACTGCTCTGCTATGCTGCAGTTCCATAAATCTTCTGGAATAACAAAATAAAATACAAGCCCAAATCTCATCAATTTTCATTTTCAGGTTTTACAATTTTTATCCCTCCTCTAACAAAACAAAATTCCCCCCCCTCCCCCCTGTGCACCCACAACAGGAAGTTTTTAATTGTTTAGCCCATGTGTACTCAAACAGGACTGACAGGAGAACTCTGATTGTTCAAATGGAAATTGGAGCATGGTAATTACACACTCAAAACTGACTTCACATAAAAGGCAAAGCTTTCTCTATTCAGCACAAAATATGCAAACTGAAGTTCAAACAAGGGCCAATTCAGAAAAAAATACTCTTTTCTATACAGCTTAGAGCAATTTCGGAATGAAGAAGATATTTTAACTCTCATATTTACATTTGATGATTATTTTAATGTATTAATATACATAAAGGAGGCCAAGGAAAAGCAAACATTTCCAGACCTGTAAATATGATGAACGTATTACCAACATTTATGTTGGCACCAGATTTCCCCACTTAGTGACACATTAACACAAAGCTTTGCATTTAAAAAATTCACACAATTATGTTTTTCTAAAAAATTATGTTTTTCCATAACCCATTTCATATGAAAACATCCATGTTTTATGCCCTTCCTTTAAAACCAATCAAAATATTTTACTAGGTTGATGAAGTAGCTTGGCAATTTGGCATCTACATCTGCATGGCCATTGAGGAACACAGTTAATTCCCAGCTCTACAAGCTGAAACAGATGTGGAAACCACACCACTGATCTTCACATGCCATAGGAAGGAGCTCCCTTCTTTGGAAGAACTGCATTCCTTGAGAGCAGAGTGCCAGGTGAGGGTACTGAAATAAGCTAGGGCTGTGAATCCCTGAATAATGGGATTTGTGGAAGACTTGCCTGCTATGGCAATGTGTTAACACATGCCATCAGCATTTTTATCCATCTGTACTGCAGGGATGAACTTATCCATGTTAATATCCATATGATCTATGCTTAAAGTATAGAAGACAAATATATAAGGAAGAAAAAGTCCTTGCAATATTTTGCTTATTAAAAATAACTACTTGGGGGTGTCTTCAATGAGGAAAACTTGACAAAAATAAGTCTTTGTGAGTGTCTGTCAATGATGTTATGCCCACATTAATATTCACACCTATTGCACTTACCAGCTTGTCTGTTCTTCTTAATATTGTTCATAAATGCCTTTTTGGTAAGTCTCTCCAGACAGTGCGTATCAAAGGGATTATTGCACTTAATGGATGATTAAAGACACTCACCCTTCAGCCTCATGCCTGCAATGCCACCTTAGGCATACAATAATAACCCTGAAATGACTAGCTGTCATGTCTCATTGCTTAATTATATTGTTATGAAGGTGCCCTCCTCAGAAACCTTCTTAGAAAATCCAAAAGAAACACACTCCAGCAGTAGTTTTCTTTTCTTCAAAGGTTTTTACAATTATTATTATTTCTTAAAAACTTAAAGAAAACACTAATAGTCTTAAACAAGCAAATCCATAGAGCTGCGAGTCCAAAGAGTCCCAGCCCTCAAGATTGATGTGAAATATCTCGCAAGAGATGGAAATCCTGTCCTGGCAGAAATCCACTATGGCAAAGAGCAGCTCAGTGGTTATTATAGCCTGTAATACCTCTTGTTTAGCAGTAATTTTCAAGGGAATTAATTTCAGTTCAAATGAAATGTCCAGGGACTTTCCGCACACCTTGAGTTACTGGCTGCCAGATTGCCCCAGGAGGGACAGCGGGGTCCTCTCAGGCACAGCTTACAAGTTTCTTGGTGGCCAGAGCTGTAAGAAATGTAATGACCACCTTGTTTCACCTAGTTTGGTTCCAGTCCAACACGACTTTTGTAGCACTGCATGGGCAGTCCCAGACATTCCCAGAAAAAGCAGAAGACCCATACATTTTTCTTCATGTGAAAACACCGTGAAAGAGACTTTTTAATTATTTACATTCTCCCCAAATTTGGTTGTGTACAAAACAGCAATTGCCTTTTTTTTGTTATGTTTTTCCTCAGAAGTAGATGATGTTGAAGCCATTCCTAGTCACCCTATTCACTGATGTTACCATGGGGAGAAAAGGAATTATGCCTATGGAGCTTAACACAGATTTCTAACAATGCTCACAGCCCTGCTTCTTTGCCATCCAAGAGGCACAATGGCAGGCAGGCCATGTGAGGCAATCTCCTCCCATGCATGGAGCTCGGTCTGAGAATTATTTCCTCCGTTTTGAGCTTTTTCATACATTTAAACACAGACATGTGCAGAATTGTAGCTCATTTTCAATAAATATGTCTAAGACCAGTTCCATTAAAAAATTGCTAAAGGCAGCAGCGTAAGGGAGGAAACCACTCTGCAATGCATTAATCATAAAATTATAGGAGTTTGACAGCTGTTCACGACAAAACATTGAAGAGTTTTACAGAGCTGTGATTTGATAGCTTCATATTATGACAGGCTAGTCCTGTCTGTTCGTGTTTCAGTTATTAACTCACATCACTCTGTCTAGCTCTGTGCAGTAAGAGCAGTTTCAGAGGTGCAGTCTTTGCCCTTCTGCTACTTAGTCAAAGCAGCTATGATGTGTCTGAGTCTCTCATGACACGATCAGAAAGAGACAAATCTGGGAATCTAGCTTGGGCTAGATAAGCCTCAGGAACAATGCAAAAGAACACAGACCTACAGATCTACTCCCCTAATCAGTTTTTACTTGCACATTGGTAGAAATGAAATTCATGTGCATCCTTGACCAGGTCTTCCCCACTGTCATGGCATCATGCATGTTGCTTTCACATGGTGCAACCTGCACCTCCAGCTCCGATGTCAAACCAACTACATTTATAGTAACTACCAAGCTGTTAAAGCAAAGTACATGACACAGATATAAGCAACCAATATTATGCTAAGAAAGACCTATACGAGTTTCAAATAATGTCTTGCTTTCCAGCATTTTGAAGTGCATAGCTGACTTTCCAAATAACTGAAATTTTCATCTTTAAAAAAAATGATCCTGTTCTTTGTAATTTCCATATGTGGAGTCAATCCAGTCCATTACAATTCAATTCAGTGACTCCAACAGTAAAGAAAACAACCATTAGCTAGCAACCTATAGAGATTTCCTTTCTTCTCATGGTCCAGAGCCTTTAATCTCTTAGCAAGCACAAGTGGCTGCTGAAGTGCATTTATTCAGGGCTCAGTTAAAATATGAATTAATGGAGTTATAATACTGCCATAAATGAAGATGTTTAACATTATCCCTACACATTAGAGCTAGTCTACAGTAGATCAAATCCACTGAACACCCAACTACACATATTTATGCTAGTTGGGTGTTTAGTAGGTTGTACTTATTAGAACAATAAGACAATTTAGCCATGACTACTGCATAGCAACTACTGTAATTAGAAGACCTTCCAGAATAGTACAGAGCAGCAACAGTTAATGGAGTTTTGGTTGTTGTTTTTTTTTGTTTTGTTTTTTGTTTTTTTTTAAAAAAAAAGCAAGCATTACCTCAAGAGGGAATAGAATTCTTCTTTTAGAAAAATGACTTTTAAATAACATCCTAAAAGGCTAGCAGGTCATTAGTCATTTTCAATAATGACAACAGGTAATTTATTGTCATGCACATGCCACACAGTTAACAAAGAGTTCAGCTCTAGGTGTGTTAGCAGCAGGAGTTCTCAAAATAGATGAGCAAGGAACAGTAACACTAATCTAAAAATTAGGTCATATTTTCTATACTTTATTTTGGATCAAATTATTCTCTGATAGAAATACTAAAACTTACAATAAAAAATATCCAAAGAATCAGATTATATTCTTGAAAACTGCTAATAATTGTGAGCATTCAATTGGCAATTCATTAACACAGTCATATTATCAAATTTGGGCTCAGATTCTCCAAAAACAATATCAACAACACAGGCTATTTAAGGTGTCTCAGATAATTTCAAAAAAGACAGAGCTCTGTAAAAGTGACTATTTCAGAAAATGTACCTTGTGGTTCATGTGCTGATATGTTGTAAGTCCACAGACAGGTATGTGAGTGGTGACATCCACATAGTCATAAACCCTTAGCAGACTCCAGCACCATCTGCACCTGAGCATTTTTACAGCCAGTGTCTGCAGGTTTCCTGGATGCTGGGAAAGTCTCTCTTAACTATATTATTGCACAGAAAACATATAATGTGGTCATTTTTTGGTTGTTTTTTCAAATAATGGCTGTTACATGATGTTCTGTTACCAGTAATACTGAATCACCTTTTAGCTCAGACTAGAGCATAAGTCTCTGAAAAATCCATCCATCTGAAGAAAAATGTCTAGAGCTTTCATTATTATCAGGAATACTATCAGGGGAACAAATCTGTATAATAGCTGGTGGAAGTCTGTTTGCAGGGTTCCCCCAAGCTGTCCCTTAACCTACAAGCCACCTGGGATGTGTAAGAAGCTGAGACTTGCTGCCTTCATAACTTCACTGGCTTGGTGACATGTTATGAATAGGGGAAATATTAGGAATGATTTTAAGCATTCCTTCCCTGACGCTCCAAATCCCTTGTTTACTTTATTGCCTGAGAGCTGTCAGATTGGCCCCTGAGTTGACGAGTCTCGAAGTTGAGTGAAGCTGTCAAACAATGATTTGCAGTAGGCAGCCACCTCCAAAGGGTTTCAGTACACAGGAATTCGAAGAGAAACAGTGATAACCTTTCAAACTCCCCTAGCTTTCTGCTGTTTGACATGCACAGAGTTTGAAGCAATGCCATTTAACACAAAAACATCAAACTGAAAGTAATTACTCAGCTGCACGGGAAGAGGCAGGAAAATACTTTGCTTTTCTTAAACAAGATTCCAGGTGGTGCCGATCCTGAACCTCAGAAAGCTTTATCAAAAATTATCAGCCTGGAAAAATACAGCCATAGGAAAGCTACTATTGCAAAAGCAATATGGCTACCAAAGTCAGTCCAAATTATTAAATTCAAACCCAAGTATGAATTAACGAAAAAGTTTTAATTTCTTTGGGTCTGGAATTTTGATGAAGTTTAAGCTCTCTATCTTTCAGTGCATAAACCTAGGGAACAGTGGTAGTTTTGACAATTGCTATTTACCTGGAAAGTTTACAACTTGATTTGGAAATTTCCACAATTTGTCAACCTCGAGGGGTCCTTTGGGTTCCTCCCTGGAAATTGCAAAGACTATTTCAGTACTGAAACTGTTCTTTAAACAGTGACTTTAAGAGGAGCCTGAAGTTCAATGAGTATTTCAGGAAAGTGCATACACTTTTCAATAATAAATCCATCATTAGACTTCTTGGCCTCGTGGCCTGCATCTCTTAACACCCTGTGCCATTTGTATGCATTCTGAAAGGCTATGGAAGGATGCTGTTGGCTGATGGGGCTGCGCTAGCAGCTCCAGATTTAAAGAAGAACAGAATTCTTTTTCTTTAGTATGATCAACTTGATACATAAGGGCTGAATGAATATTAAAGGAAACAAATTCATTTTGAAATGCAGTACATATTTTTTGTTTAAAATGTAAGAAAGCAAAATGTATTTCCTTATTTATCTTTAAGCTTGCATAAAATTGTGTCATACAAGTATGACATGAGTACATAGGACTTCCTGACACTTTGGAAAGATGGAAGTGTTTACTAGTTTTTTAGATTGCTGTATCTTTCTTTTGTGATTTAATATTTAATATGATATACTCACAATTTATATTTTTTGTAGAAATTTCACAAACATCAGCTTTGTAGGTAATTCCTCTTTTATTAAATTAATTAAATCATCAGTCAAATCTTTACTGACTTCCTCCCTCAAGTCCTAAGAAAAAGAGCAAAACTCCCAGTTTCATTACTCACTTTTAAATCAGTCCAATAGAAGGAAATGAAATTTTCAAAGGGATCACATGGAGGCTAGAGAGTTAGGACTGGCAGGGTCCGTTCACTCTCCAGCACTGATATCCTCTGTGGCCTTGGCAAGGCAGCACTTCAGCCTCCCTGGAGGAAAAAAAAGGATTTATGTAGCGTTAGACACATCAGCTATGAGTCTTGTTCTTTTTTTTCCTACAGTACTTATATGAGTCCCACTCACTTTGAAAGAGGTTTCTGGCAACACTTGCTGCTACGCAATCACCAATACTAAACCCTAACCCTTCAGAGGAGGAAATTGCTCCTCCGATTAAAACTGGTCCAAGCAGCATGCGCTGCGTGACAGCTGAACGGTGACCTTCAATGGAGGAAAAGGTGTAAGAAAAAGTGGCAAATGCTAGAATTCAGTCAGGTCAGCTAGCAAGAGACTGCAAACTGCTCCAGGATTACACTGGGAACCAGAATGCAGAGCACACACTATTCTCTGACCCTGAAAAAAAAAAAAAAATAGCAAAAGGCAGCCAAACAAAGCAAAGCACCTGCAGCATGAATTTCTGGGCTTTGGCTTTGGCATGAGAATTAGATCATGTTGCTTATAGGACAATAATCAGGAAGGGAGTTTCTAGCTCATAATTAAAGAGTTAAGGGCTTACCAGCCCTGAGTTGCAGATGCATAAACGTGCCATAAAAGGTGTCAAGAAAAGTTCAGGAGAATTGTGAAGAAATCCTTCCAAAACTCATGCCCAAACATATTTGAGAACAAAATATGTGTAGATGACAAGCACGTCTGATAGTTCCGTTTTCTAGACACTACATAGTATTTTGAAGAAACATTAGATGTTGATGGATCTGCTTTTTCCATTTAATGGTGCAAACCTAAAGGAAAAGGAGATAAACACTGTATAACTTAATTAATGCATTAGTGTCACTTCTTCCTCATAAACCTTGGCAGCAAACCCTTTTACTTTTGACAAAGAGCTATTTTGATCCTGTTGCAAGGAGTCCTGCTTGCTTGGTGAAAAGTAATAATATTCATTTCAGTTCTGGATACTTTCCTTCTGTCTCCTCCAGCTTCATATTTGCTACTTGTCGAAACAAGTAGTGTTCTTTCAGTCCACAGGCTATAGCTGAGTTTGCTATAGATATCACATGGCTCATGCACTGAATTGCAAATGGTTAGCAGTGATGATAAAGGTGAGGGAACCCATGCCTGCCGAGCCTTTGCACCCAACCCAGGAACTCCCTGAGATGTGTCTGGGGGTGTGAGCACTGAGATCCTTCATTTGTGTGGAGGCTGGATGGAGGATCAGGGTCCAGCAAAGCAAGGCAGGCAGATCCCACACTGGCAGATAGGAGGCCGCCTTCTGCTTTGCATCTCCCTGAGGTTGTCTTGTGATAAAATCTTCTCCTTCTTGCTGTAGGAGTTAACATTTTAAGTCCTGATTCTGAGTCTTTAGGCATGTGCCGAACTTTTTCTTCCTCTCTTTCCCAACAGTCCTGGGAAAGTCAGTAAGACTGCTTGAAACAAGTATATAGCCTGTATATCTTTCCAGGACCAGGGCCCAGTACAACCAAGCCTGTGCCATATAGTTTTGTACTATATGCAATCCCAAAGCTTAACAGCATAGGGCACATACCATATACAGAATACAGTTTTGCATTCCCAACTGCAGTTATTAATTAGAAGCCAGTAAAGCTATATGTGTGATTTAGGAATGGCAAATGCAGCCCTGGGAAAAGGTTAACATCAAGAGCACCCTAAGGAGGCTAACAGAATGGAGTTGCAAGCATATTTTCTCAAGAAAAGCAATTAAAAATGACATGATGTTAGAATAAGTCAGTCCAGAAAGAATAACAGAACATTCACCTGCAAGTAATCTCAGGAGACTGGTCAAGGCTTTGAGTAAAAAAGCTGTCTCACAAATTGCTCAGTGTTTAACTTGAAGTCCATTTGTTAATTTTGTAAACACTGCTGCTTCCGTTTTGCACTGACATGCTATTGACAGTGGGACTCAAATCCCACCAGGAAGGAAGTATCAGGTTTCAGGCAGCTTCAGGACACTTCTCAAGTCTATCTTTACCTGAAGGGCTTTGACAATAGTTACTGACAGAATGATGCAAATTGGGCTTCATGTGTACAAAAACTGCCTTACATTTCAGGTCCATGTTCAGGATCGCGACACAGTCAGTGCCTACAACCAGCTCAGGTGAGGCTGTTCTTCTCATTACCCACTTACCCCACACCAGCCATTACTGCAGCACCAGCTGACCACAGATTCCCGCTTTCCAGCCACATTTGCCCTGGTGTGGATACAGTCAGATGGGTTGGGACACCTTCATGTGGAACTAGGTTGGGCTTCTTCAACCCAGTCACCCTGCACACTGCCCTATCCTGCTGCCAGCCATCCCAATTGGTTTCTCAGTGTAATTTCACTCATTGCCTTTCCCATCTGGTATAATTGTGTCTTTAATAACATGGATGCTGCTCTGGCAGTAGGGTGCTCATCACACATTCCTTGTTCTGAGCTAAATGTGTTCAAACAGAAGGCACTTGCCATGATTTTTTAACATATTTCCTGCTGGAGGATTAGATGCAGATTGCTTAGGATTTGAGAAATGAAATTCCACATATATGATACTGGAAACCATAGGCCTATACCATATTAATAATGAAGGCAGGAAGGCACATTAGGCAAGTACTTCTTTAGTATATATACTAAATAAAGAAGAAACTGTCCTCTAGATGGTTTCTGGGACACTGGGCATCCTGGTCACATAGTTTCAGATTACGCATAGAAAGAATTGCGCATGTTCATATGAAACACAGGCACATGTTAGTTTTGGTCTAATAGTTTCATATGATAACTTTGAAGGTTAAAGTATTTTACTTTGAAGGAATACAGACAGCAGCTTGACAAGGGATCTGAAATCCATCAACCCACCAGCAACTAGCATGCCCTTGTGAGCAACACAAAGCAGGAGGAAGCTCCTGAAGGTGTTCCATCACTGTGAATGAGGCTGTGCATAACTGGGGTGCTCCAGGGAGCTGTGGGTGAGGAGCACCCAAGAGGCAGAGGCAGGACTGGAACATGGCACAGTTGTACTGTAGCCAGCAGAGGTCCTGCAGTCCCAGCTGGTGGCCTCCAACCACTCTCAATCAAGTCAAGGCACTGCCACACTGGCTGCTGAAAGCAAACCTTGTGTCACAGCCACCCACTGCATTTATCACCTCCACACAGAGCAAGAAGGACCATCACTAGAGGCTTTTCTATGGGTTCAGCTCAAGAAGGGGACACTGGTCTCTGTTGAGTGGTGTATGAGAATGTATCTGTGCTGTGAAAATCCTTGAGGTCAAATGGCTGCATTTTTATTCCAATTCCCATTTTAAGGACACATCTTTTTCTTTTATTTTCTTTTTTCTTTTTTTTTTTTTTTTAAAGCCTTCCTGCTTTCTTTATTTATACCTCAGGTACATGTGGTATGAAGGACTAATCTTAAACATTTACAGCCTGAGGTTGGTTTGTGGTATTTATTTCAACTTATTATATATTATAGTATGTTTTTGATTATATATGACAATCAATTTGCTGGAATTTATAGCTCTCTGACTAACATGCTTTCATGATGTACTTGCCCTTAATTTGTGGATTTTATAGAGAGTTTATTGAGGTTGGATTTCCTGCATCTCTTTCCACTTGTTCTTTCTTTTTAAATTTCTATTTGTGTAAATGTGCAACAGAGAGAGAAAGAGAAAATATGAAAGTTTAACAGTCACAAAAAATGATAGATCATTTGTCTCACAGAATAAAGCTCCTAGAGCATTTTCACACCAGTCTTTCCTGGGCTCAGTAACCATTTAGTGGAAATCCCCTCTACCTTTGAATTTGGTCCCTCAGGACAAACAAAATCTTTTGACCATATGAAGGACCCAAGATGGGAGTTCTATGCAGCATCAGCAGGGATGAAGAGATCAAGAATTAGGGTGGGCCCAGCCTGGCACAGACTGGGAGGACACAGCTAGACTTACCCCTTTTTTGGTAGAGCACACTCAGCAGCAGCATCCATCCTCCCAACCCCATGCTTTCTCACTATGGCTCAGCTCCCCATCTCTTTGCAAACATCCCTCCTGCCTTTGCCATTTATGCTGAGATCAATGAGAGGCATATAAGAAAACAAAGAAAGAAGCTGGACTTGTAGTCCAGGCCTGCATTTTCAAGTTCTTCCCAAACACTAAACACTTTCTAATTTAAACCCCCTGGTTATGGGATTTAGATAGTTTCTGAGCAGTGTTTGTTTTATTTTTCAGACCAGATAGAAAATGTTTCAGGTTTTCAGCAAACAGGATTTGACACAGTGCTGAAAGGTAAGAAGTCAGAGGAAAGGGGGGTTCAGCTCAGCATCTCAGCTCAGATAACAAACACACAAAGCACAGTAAATAGGCCACAAGTAGAGGCAGATTGTGGCAAGGAGGAGGTAAGAAACCTACTGTGAACAGAGCAGGGACCTCAATCAGTCCCTCCCCAGGCAATGATTACAGCAGTAATGACTGAAAAGCGTGTAACAGCCGTGGCATCTGAGTCTGCCCAGACTACCTTCCTGGGCAGGTACCTTCACAGGGGCTGTCTGGTAGGAGATTAAGCTGGACACATCAAAGAAACATCAAGGCAGGTAGATCTGGGAGCTGGAGGGAGAGGATGACATAAGATGACACCTGATACAACAGGAGATGAGACCTACTGGAGCCTGAGGCTGAGCTCTGATGCACTGCCAGAGGGTCAGAGGGATGGAGAGAAGCCAGAACAGAGCAAACAAGAGGCATCACCTGCTCACCAGTGCAGGGGATGCTGCATCAGGACAGCTGTGCAGAGAAGACCTTGACTTTGGTCTTCCTTTTCATCTCTTCAAGGATTGTTGCTTCATATGACCTCAGACAATGGGGAGCTGTACCCAAACTGGCAAAACCAGAAAAAAAGTAGGATAAATCTTCAGAAAATTGAAAACGTAGGCAATTTAGGAGCCCAAGTTTCATTAAAATTTAATGGGGCTGAAGAGTCTTTGTGACTGAAATGCTTATAACAACTTTACTATAGCTACCTTCTGACATTAGAGAGCACTCAAAATCCAAAGCAACCTACAATTTAGCAAAGAAAACCAGACTTGCTATAGATCTAAGAGAAGAAGTCTCTAGGGTATAAAAATATCTTAACAGAAAAGATACACAATACTTTTTAAATCTGTCCATAGATTTTAAAATTGATTTCTACTCAAACCTAATATATTTCTATAGCTCTTTGCAATAGCACCATCACTGTTAAATACAACTGGGCTTTTCCCATAGCCTTGTCACTGCTCACCCTCCTCACCCAGGCTCTTTCTCTTTTCAGGGTAATTCTGGTTTGAGATGCTGGTCTTCCCATCAAAACAACAGGAGCTATCTGAGAAATTCAGTTTTGTTATTAGTGTGATTCAAGATTCATCGCCTTTTGAGAGTGAGGAGGGTGCAGCATCCATATGAGGGAATTTCCAGGATTGTCCACATATTGCTAAATGCCTTTTGGGCAAAAAACATGACAGGGAAGGGGAAATTGTGCAGTCACTGCCTTATCTCATGAACCTTGCTTTTCCTTTTCCGATACCCTCACTGAAAAGATTACACAAAATTACTAGACTGCACAAAGACTGTAAAATGCTTTACTTTGCTCAGAAGAGGGATTACGTGTATTTTACCTTATGACACTACAGATCTCATGACACCACAAACTGGGTGAATATTTTGGGACATCTGCACTTCTGAGCTCCTGCCTCAAGCTATTCCTCATTATTTACTGCTAACTAATGAGCAGTCAGGTGGCTGATTCTTTTAACAGAGGGCACCGTTTAGACTGCTGTATACCCTCGAGCACCATTTACCATCTCACACTTTGGTCTGGGCTTTTCATTTAAGCAAATATCTCCCTTCCTTGAAACACCGCTGGATATAACAGATAGAGAGGCAGCCATGTACCAAAATAGACGTATTTCTAAACATTTCCAGCTGCCTTTAGGGCCCATATAGTATATGAGGTGAGATACTGTGAGGTTTCACCACACAGTAAAGAGCAGCCAAAGGGCATTTTCTAAACTTTTTTTTCCTACTGTCTTCCATTTGATGAAAGACTTGTGGTTAAACCTTTATCTTCTATAAACACTTAAAAGTAGGTTACCTTTTATTTTCATGTCTCACTTTTGTTTCATTAGAAGACAGGTTTTACTGCAGTAATTCAGGTGATTGATACCTTGGATCACCTTCAGAAAATAGATGTTAATGATCTGTATCTATGTCTGCATTCCAGCACAGATGTGAGCACAGATGTATTTGCATGCAAGATGCCCATGAAGCAGTGTTTCTTTCCAATAGCATTTTTTTCTTTGCTTTTACATAAGGCAGCTCCCATGCATGTGGTATGGAAACCCCTAGGAGCAGTATTTTTGTCGGGTTGCTCCCACTCTCTTCTCCTCTTCCCACACCTCAGCAAGTACCTCCATGCCATTCATGTTTACTGATTTTTTTTTAAACAGCAGAACATTACTTATTCTGTGGCAAACATACAGATGCCATTCATCACCAAGAGGGTCCAAAAAATGAATGAAAAAAAAAAAAAGAAAAAAGCCCCCTTTTCTCTGCTTCCTTTGAGGGACTCAGCCATCATAGTTGGTATTCCTAAATTCTCTCTGAAAATTCCAGTCACAATCTCACCACTGAGGAAAAAAGGGAAAACACAGAGTCTGCAGTTAAGCAACCATCTTCTGTAATTTGAATTGGTTATTGCAACTAGCTGCACTTCAAACCCTCACTGCAAAACAGCTCAAGCCTGGCTTGTGACTTGCAGTCACTGTGCCATCACCAATCATGGCTGCACTGCACATCCAGCAGGGACCAGGGGAGAACATTAAATGTTTGCTAATAATAACACTCACCCTGTCTCCCAGTGAAGAAACTGAACAGCAGTTGCTGTGGCTGTACTCTGAATATACAGGTTGAACAGGAAGATGGCACTAAAATTTAAGTAATACCTAAAATGTTTCCAAAAGTCAACACTGAATAAGGCTGCACATCTAAATGAACCTTAATTCTTCAGTGGAGTGAGAGTTAACAATTTAATAGTATATTGTTAAGAAAACTGAAGCTCATACAGGAAAGCTGGAATTATTAAAAGAGCTCAGAAAACTACAACTATTAAATCTCCCTTGTCCTTAATGTTAGGGTTTTTTTTTTTCCTTAGCAACCAGACTCAAAATTCAAAAGATGCCAGAAAACTATGAACTTATTTTAAATGAGCTGTGGAAATCTCCTGCTGTCCTGTGTCTCTCTGTCTGAAGCTATGACCTTCCTGTCCTAGTGTCATGTGTCTGATCGTATAAAGAAATAATTCGTAGCACACTTCTTACATTTTACATAACAATTGATTGTAAATGCTTCATATTCTATTTCACTTACTTAATTCACTTTTTCTATTTGATTGCAAATAAACAATGTTTGAAAAGTTGCGTTTCTTAAAGCCTGAGAATTTTTACACAGCAACAAAACAATGAGAAGTTGACCTGGAGAAAATAGTTATTGACACAGATGAGGAAAAATACATCATTTATCTGTTAAAGAGAGATTCCCACCAAAAGCATGAAGCATAGGGAAATGTAGGTATAACAAAACAACTGAAATACACTTTAAATTATAACAAATTAAACAGGATAGTGAAGAAAAATGAGGAAAAAAAAATCTCCCAACTAGCTAAAAAGACCCAAACACCCAAATCTTCTTGAAAGAGATCTGTGGAATGAATAGTTGCTTCTGTTTACTGAACTCAAATACTTCTCTTGAAATAATAAAAAACTTTTAATAGGAATTTCCTAAAAGAGCTAACTCAGTCCACCACAATGTTAATTTAAAAGGAGATTCTGTTTTGAATGTATCCTTAGAACTGTGAAAAGCAGATGAGCTCTTTATTCTGAGTAAATATCTCCCTTTCAAATATTCCTTTCAGTGAATAATAAAGCCAGAATAACACAAACAAATGGATGACTCACGATCAGAAAACACAGCGAAAATAAAAGAAAACAGACAAAATTTAACCTTAAGTCAAGAGACAGGTGCTTCTGCAAATGAGGTTTGGGATTTCAAATATTAGTCTCAAAAGCAGCAGCTCCTGCGTTGCACTGGGAACTTAGGTTGTGATTAATTAATGGCACTTTACTCTCCTGAACTTTATTTGGAAGGTCTTTAAAAAGGCTCTGGAGGGATATACAGATTTCTCTACTGAAAGAAAAGGAAGCTGCAGATTCTCTCCCTGCTACTGTTTAACTTCATAAATTCACAATCTGTAGTTACTGAATGTTCAATTCATCAGCAGACCCAGCCAGGAGGGGCTACAGCCCGCTCAGTTAAAAGAAGCGTGGGCTGCGGGATCTATAGAATCAGTCTTATCTTGGGCCTTGGAACCTTACTGTGGTCTATAAAGTGACTTGGCAGAAATCATAAACTCCAGAACAAAACTGTCAAGACCTTTTGAAGGAGAAATCTTGCTAGTTCAGGAGGAAGAACAGCCATCAAGAATAATGCAGATGATGAGACATAAAAAATGAAACAAAATATGCCTGGCTATTTTGGTTCCTTTATTGTGGTGATTTGTCTGAGATGAGAGAGTTTGAAAAAAATAAAACA
>VWZN01014366.1:438899-463026 GCA_013396955.1 Regulus satrapa
AAAAGGGGGGGGCGGGGGGGGGGGGGAAGGAAAAGAGCTATCCAGTGATCCGTATCATTCAGCAACAAGAGAAACAAAGGCACTGTTAGTCAAATTTATGAGCCTTGAGAGATCTTGGCTGAAGTCAGTAGAGAAATACCTCCACTAAATACCCCTCTCTCCCCAGCTAGTCCCTAAGTCCTTCCCTCCCACACTTCAGGAATGAACTCAAAATATCCATGTTTTAGTGTGAGCACAAAGTTTCTCTCTCTCTCTCTCTCTCTCTCTTTTGGTGCTGATAACTGATAACATCCTCAGATTGTGCAGCTGAATATAAAACTATAAGTACTGGCAGCTTTCAGGCTTGCCTTTTCATCAGAAACTCAATAGGAAGAGGGAAGCAGAAGCAGGCTGCTGAGCTATTCCTAATCTACCTGGAGGAGATTTTTCACCAGAGCCCAAGTCTCTGGAGAACAGCTCACAGCAGCTCTAATTGCAACAAGGCCCAGGCAGCCACTACCTGATTTAACACACACACAGATCTCATGCAGGTGCTGAGGCATGGGAACGCTTGTGAGAAGATGAGAGCAAAACGTGGGGAGAGAGGGAAATGGCTGAATGCATCCTGACAGTGACTGTCTGACCCAGTCAAGAGAGAAAAGGTGCAGCACTCACTAAAGCTGTGCTCTCTTCATGCAATTAAAGCCCAAAATGTCTTTTTATGCATGCTTAGCTCTGTATATATTTATAACATTTCCTAAACCACTTTTTTTTCTCTTCTGCATTCAGACCCAAAGTTTCTGAACTATTAATTCTTCAGGAAAATTAGCAGAGCTAGCCACTGCAAAGAATAAGATGGATAAATGAAACTGCATTGAACTGGGTTTATAATCCGATGTGTAATTTGCTTATAAACCAGAAGAAACACTGTTAATCTCATTTACTTTCTGTTGATGCTTACTGTTTTTTTAAAAAAACATCTCCTTCTGTGTGCAGAACCTGCTTCCTATTAAAATCCATGGTCACAAATAAAAATTATACATTTCTGTTTGTACCTAGATTTGATCTTATGCTGGAACCCATGCTTTTGTACTGTTCTGAACACAAAAGCCTCTGACCTAGTAGCTGTCAGCTAAACATCACCACCCTCTCCTTGCACATACACATAGAAATACCATAAAAAGGTAAAACAATGGTCATTACTCTAAACATTCAGTTTTGCATCAGTGAGTCCCAGTGATGTTCATTTCCACAGTGAACTCAGTCCTGATAAATGTCCAATTTCTGGTCCCAAGTCATTAATCAAAACTAAAAAGCAGTGTTTTTTAATATCTGTTAGAAGGAGTCCTGTTAGATCTTCTTTATAGGCTATCAGCTTCCTGGTCGTCATCAATCTCCTTAAGAAACCTCTCTTCAAAGAAGCATTTTACTAAAATATTGAAGTCTTCATCTCTCATTATTGTTGATCTCTGCTGGTTCATAGTGTAAACTAGGAATTAATTCTTTCATTTCCCTGTGAGGAAGGGAGAGATTTTGCATATTTCGGTACAGAAGGGAGATTGTCACCTATAAGCTGGAAAAGCTGCTGGCCGTTGCAAAGCCAAGTGAAGGCTCCTTGTTGCCAGCAGGAAAATTAAAGTGTTAACATTACTTCTGTCATAAGGTATTAAACCAATTCCTTGCTTCACACCACTGCTATCCTGCTGAAAGGCTGAATCAGCTCAATTATTGGGCATGAGAAAACTCAGCGCAGCACTGAACGTGTTGCAGGGAAGAAAATACCATATGCCATACCTTGCTTCCCTCCTGCAACAAACTATTAACTTGCTGAAAGGCAGGTGGCTGCTGAGGAGATGACCCAAGTCCAGAGAGGCAACAGTATTCCCACCTTGGAGCCAGGTGTGATGAAGTAAATTTCCTAAACCATGCCACTCCTCCCCCTTAGCAGCAACCCTGAACTACACTCTACACTATTACACGTTTCACATCATCCCCACTGCAAGCTGCAGCACAAAAATCCAAATGTTAAAGTCATATAGTATCAGTCCTTTCCTTGTCATTGTCATCACAGTTAAATGAGATGCTCCAAGACATCTTTCCTGTGGTTCTGAACTTTGTTTTGGATAGGGGTGGACTGTGCTCACACTCATTCTGGCCGGCAGAAGACTGGAGACAATGGAGAGTCAACCTGCCAAGAAAAACCCCCTTTGTAAATGATCAACCATGCACTGCCTGCTCCTGCCAGAGCCTGAACAGTTGTCTGAGAAGGCAAAGTCACACTGGCAGGTGGTGGATGCAAGGAAACATCGTTGACATTGCCCGATAGGCGAGACCCCAGCTTTGGCACAACAAGAGCGTGCCACCACTCTGGGGCTGGTCTGGAAAACACTGAAGGCAAGGAGAATGCAGCCGCAAGTTAAATGCAAACTGATTTCTGATTTTCTAATCAAGACAGCTTAAATTAATGAACAATTCACTAAAATTCCTAGCACAGCTCCCCAATTAATTATTGATTATCGCACATAAAGTTTTATACAACAAAGCAATATTATGTTTTAACACAGACTTAAGCATTTGGTCTAGGAAAATTTTGTCTCATTTTGAGTCACATTTTGAAGATTTATACACCAGCTTTCTGCCTGGGAAAAAACATAGAGAAGTGGAGTCATTAGTTGCATTCTTTGCAAGTGTATGATTTCCACTTCTCTTTACCTGCTGAGACAAGCACATGAGTTTTCACATTGCTGAATGAAATCACTTGACATAAGCCTTCCTGGCAAAACTCCATCCACATAGGAATAAAAAGCTCAGTCTCATTATAAAGGAAGAAACAAAAACCCACACTGATTTTTGAGCTATTAGTAGTATACACTCCATTAAAAACCATGAGTTCAGATTACATTTGTGAGACAGTGCATCTGCAGGGTAACAAGGGACACCAGACTGCAATTGTATTTTAAATTCTAACAGCACCTTTGAAAACTTTGAGGGCTCTTCTTGTTGATCCTGGGAAGCATCAGAGGTCAACAGGGCTCTGACATTTCCACATATACTACCTCGAGGAAAACAATACCTTTAGTCCTCCCTATCTGCTCTGTTCTGAAACAGCTTATCCTCAGAAAGGGGCTGTTTAATCAGTATTTGTCAAGCCCTAACCTCCTGCAGCAGGGGCCCACAAGCACAGGTACAATCAAAATAAGGCATTAATACATCTAGACAAATGAGTTCCTCCTTTTTCTTCAGGACTATTATCTTGGCTTGTGCACTCCCTTCAGAGATGTTAACAACTGGCAGCTCTGCTCAGGGAGATCACTGATCTAATTTATTTTTCCTTCCCCCTTTAGGGAATGCTATCACAACGCTCTAAGATCATTGCCTTGTACATCTCACTCCCCTCCCTTGATGAAATGGCTCTGAAATGTCACCACCTGATCTGCGGGGGAAGCTGCACCCTCACAAGGCGTTCCATTAACTATTCCTGCTGACAGCTTGTTGTTTCTTCAGCGAGTTGTCTCTGCTTACCCAAGGGGGTGCTTCTACAGGACCTTCATTGCTGGCTTTTAACAGCCCTGTAATCACAGCTCACAACGTACTGGCCAACAAACTCCTGTTTTATCAATATTTTACCCTCAGCACTAACTTTTCCATGATGTTGCTCGGCCTTAACTCAAGGACAGTATACCCATGCCATGTATCAATGTGCCTAGGGCTTAGCAGCAAGAGATGTGTTTGGGAAGCTAAAGAGCCCCATCTCTAAGGCCTCAGAGGATGCTATTTCTTTTCCTCATTTTTGAGGCACTGAAAGGCTTTCACAAGATGGAGAGAAACTGTACAGGTTTGTGCTTGCTCGCAGTGTGTGTTTGTTCAGCAACAGCTCCTTGTAAATGGCTGGTTTGGGGCTGTATTTAAACTGAAAAACATCTCAGAACAGTTGGATGGAAAACATCTTACAGGCAAATGCAGTCACCTGCAGGAGGAGTTGCTCTCTGGGGCCACCACACCAGCCTTTCCTAGCAGGATAACGTTGATGTTGTCTGAAAAACCATAATACATAAGAAAAATAAAGGAAGTCTGTGTCTGTTATTGTTTTTATGCACTGTGGTAATTTTCTGTGGCATGCAACACTTCCCACCCGTGTGTTCATGCGTTCTTCCACACTGCCCCCTCTCTTTGGGATGACTATTTTGATGACAATCCTTTATTGGGATTTGTCCATTGCAGCTCAGAGAAGTAACATTTAAAACCCTAAATATTACATTTCTCTTCCTTCCCCAGTGTAACTTTCTGCTTTCTGACCCAGCAGCACCTTCATACCACCCATTACCCCTTGAGAGAGCTGTTGGGCATCATCTGCTTTGATGGAACAGAAGGCTGAGGGCTTTACAGCTCTCATCCTGATGAGGTACAACTTTCCTATTTCTCACACTAGCATTAGAAAGCTGATAGCTTGCATGCCAGTGGAAAAACTATCCCTTCCAAGATAGCATACTTTCCATCTCCATGCAGAGTATTTCCTTCAAAGATCAAGTCACAAAGCCAGATTTTCTTAGCCATTGAGACGTTCACCAGACCTTACTCCTTCTTAGGCCTTATCATGCCTGATTTTGCATTTTGCCATACTTATTTCCAATTTTACCATGGCAAACACTAGAATATTTACATATTAAGGTACTAGCCTTTTGTGTTCCAAGAAAAAAGTAATTAGCTTGTTCAGGAATATGCATTCATTTTTCTTTTCTCTTATCCCTATAAATATATAGTCAGATTCAGCATCACGGGAAAAGAAGCTCTTGCACTTAAATGTAAAAAAAAAATTAAATTCTTCAAAATTATACCTAAACCCCCAACAACTGCACATACACTACAGAGTAATGTAGGCACTTGTTCATTAATCTCTTACCGCTTATTAAAATGCATCATGAGTTTCAAAAAACTGACCATAAAAAACAAGGCATTCATATAAATTCACGGTATGAAATTACTAAAAGTAGGGACACTGAAGAAATTAACTGTTATTTCACATTTTTTATATTGAATCACTCTTGCTATTTAGTGATAGCCAAGAGAATATTGCTGTATAAAATATTAATATGTCTCTATATGCATACATCTATGTATATATGCATGTATGTATGTACAAAAGACAAGCACAATGCAACAAAGACTACATCTAAAAAAAACTTGGCAGCTGTTGAAGGCAGGTGTTTTCCATGGCTCTCTGTGAAGGAGCACACCGTCATTAACAATGCTGTGAAAGACTGCCTGTGTAGACCAGAAACATATGCATCAACAGAAGATTACAGCCATGACAGACCTGCAGGTATATGGGTAAAAAACACAAGGCTAAACATCAGTGCACTCAATACACTCAATCCTACATCTAAAAGCATCTTTGAACAAAGAAGTTGCTGTCTAGAATGATATACACACCAGCAACGTGGGAGCTGCAAACATTGCTACTTCCGCTCTGGAATAAAATCAAAGGCGAAGGGCCAGATTCCTAAAAGGCAACATTCAGTCTCCCACTTTTCCTCTTAGGTTACATCCAAGAGAAAGTAAGGCACAGAATCACATTCTGGTCTTCCAGCTGTATGAAAGGCTCCATTGAAATCAATGTGTAAAACTCAGCAGTTCCCCACCATGTTATTTTCTATATAACATTTGTGGCATTTCCCACTGGAATTAACAGTAACCCCGAAAATCTCCTGAATCTGAGGCTTACACTACGGAGAGGATGCACAGCTGCAGAGGGAGCAGGGTGGGAGGGAGTCTTGTGGTGCTCAGTGCTCCCCTGGCACAGAGCCCTCCCTTATGCCCACTCAGTGGTGTTGCCTGCAGCACTTTGTGATTTGGGAGCAGGGTATGCCACTTATAACTTCTTAGCAAAAATAAATAGATAGACTAAAAAGAAAAAAAGTGAACACATTCACCTCGGTTAAGTAGCCTGATAAACTGTGATATTTTGCACATTTGGCCCACAGCAGAGAATCGGGCAGTAATCTTATCAGGGAAACACAATCCTGGAAAAGTAGTTCAGCCTCACAACCCAAGCTGCCTTGTCTCCTCAGGCTCAGCTCTGCCCTCCAAAGCCAGTCACTGCTCCTTCCTAGGATTAGCCCTGCCTTTTTATAGTCAAGTATAACATACTGCACATCAGAAATTATGTACAATATGCCTCACTTTCCAAGTCTCTGAGCCAGCAATAGCATGTTTCTACCAGTAACTGTTGCTCTTCCTGGAAAATGGTAATATTTTCTTTGTGCTATTTTAAAAAGTTAAATAATCGGGCTCCTTCTACCAAAGTTAAAAGCACCTCCCTCAGGAAACTCTTTTAAACCCAAGAAAATAGCAAATGCAAGATATTCTCAGGTGAGTGGGTTTATTTATGGTTCTATCAATTTAACCAAAAACTAGAGACTGCAGACATATCATAGCCCTCATAGTTTCCTTCTGTTTACCTGGATAGGTCCTAATCACATGTGCAACATCTGTTGATACTCTGGCATGACTAGCAAGATACCAAAATAACCGTGTTCTGCATAAAAAAACCAGTTGTGGTTTTCATCTCTTCTCCTCGTCTCTCTGCTCCAGCACACAAAGCCACAGCAAACTCTGCCTGCCTGCCAGGGTGTGAGTGAGATCAGAAAATGTCCCTTCAAGGGTGTGATAGAAACCAGAATTGCATGATTATGGTGTGCTTTCAAAAATATGTCTTTGGGCAATTTTCAGTTCCTGTATGAAAAAAGTAGGATTAGACGATAAAAACTAAACCACACCAGAGCAGCAGAGTCAAATACCAAGATCTTTTGGGCACAAACTCAGAAGCACTCAGAGAGAACAATGGCTACTCCCTTCAGATTTCGGAAAAACATCTTTTGAAGCACTTCTTTAAGCACAGATTTGTTTACAGGTTTGGCAGGAACCGGAACCACCCTTGCAATGTGTGCTACGTGCGCTGCGAATGACTGCCTGGCTCCCACAGGTCTGCAATCAGAGCAGAGGCAGCAGAAGAGGAGAGCAGTGGGAAGAAGCAGCCGAGGTCTGGAGCTAAAGTGGCTTTCTTAAGAGTACACACCAGGCCAGAGCTCAAAGGAAATCACATCACCATAGTGGAGTTTTTCACCTCTAGGTCTTCCAGAGTTCATGGCCAAAAGCAATGTCAGTGTTGTTCAGACTCTCAGTCTCCTTTTTCTTTCACCCTTTCCATTCCCTTGCTCTCTCCTTGCTCTGCACAGCTGACATTTCACAGCAGGTGAAGGTGCACTTCACCCAGTGAAGTGAAGGTGCTCCCACCTCCCAGGGAGCAGCTAAGCTCCACCACCCCATCTGGGCTTGCTTCCCCCTCCTCCCTGGAGGTGGCAGTCAGGGAGACACCTCCTAAGCTGGAACTCCAGCGTGAGACCTCACCGTGTCCACAGCAAACCTGCAGCTGCCACCTCCAGTCACCAACCATCTTACAGGGTCCTGAGGAACAGGGAGTACAAAGCTGCCAGGTTATCAAAATGCTGAGGGAATATAGGGATGCAAAATACAGACATGCTTAACGTGCTGATTAATGTCAGTACAGTTACCTGAAGAGCAATGACAAAGGAGGTTTTCATATACATGTATTTTCAATTTATGACTCACTCCAGTTTTTATTCTTTCTCAAATCTTTTAATTTCAAAAGGAAAAAAAGGTAAAGCAGCTCCCCCAGGGGAGAAGAACAAAGTACAGGGTACCCAATGAGGAAAATAATGTATTTTCCTGTTGCTGAAAAATACCTTACACATTCGGATTTATTCAGTTTCTCCTCAAAATNTTCATGCTAGAGGATGTTTCTGTTAGAATGAAGTCAGAGAGTTGTTTTTAAGAGAACAATCTTGTGTAGAAGGTCATTTTCTAAGACTCATGAAGAGAGTAGCTTGTGGAAAAAAAACCCACCTTAACCTATAAAACCCCCTTCTTCCTTATTATTTTTAATAGGAATTTTATTTCATGAAGGACAGGGTTTTTTAAAGCTTTAAATAAATGTAATTGCATGTGCTCAGCCCACTCAGAAAATATTTCTACCAAGTATTGAAAATTATTTTGATAAGACAACAGTAAATATGAGCAGCAAGTGACTCCCATCATTGTCAAGGACTTTGTCACATGCGCTTGGTGTGTTGGTTCCTGCTTTGGACTGAGATTTCCCACATTTGTGTTTGGTAAAACTGGAATAGGAGCACAAATCAATCTGTGCAGGCCTGACAGAACTTGCTGGCCCTATTTCTATGTGTCTTTCATTACCAGAATGAACTCAGCTAAACTTGGTGCAGTGGGTAGTGTCATAATAGTATTCAATAAAGAAAATAGTAAATAACATGAAAATTGAGATCTGTGTTATTCATGATGATGTAAAATCAAATATATCTTCTGGGAACACCCTGGACTTAAACACAGGTACCTGCTTTACAGAGAGGAATTAAAAGGGTAACACGAACTTTGGGAACAGATTTTGTATCCTGAAAATACAATTAATGAATTAAATGTAATTAATTTCATTAATTAAAGATACATAAATAACTATTTATTACATGCAAAAATTTATAAGACCTACTGCTGCAAAACACAGGGTTTCTGGCTGCATGTCAGTGCTAAGCTTCCCTTGACTTTACCAGAGGAAGATCAGATCCTAAATTTAAATTAAATTTTAATTGATGAAATTATCCTAGGGGAAAAGAGGCTCTTGAGGACAAGGGAGGGCCACTGAGACATCTGGGGCAACTCTGTGATGTGATTCAAATTAAAAGTACTATTTTCCTAAAACTTGAAACACAGCTGAAAATTCAGCCCTCAAGTTTAAGAAAATCACCCCTGTATTCATCAAACTGCTGAAAGGCTACAGCTCCCAGGCAAGGCTAGAGGTCCTCCATTTTCTCCACAATGAATACATAGTCTTCTCATTCCCTCACTTCACTGTTACGCTCACCAAAGAACAGGATGGTCTGGAAAGTGAATCTCTTTCCTCCCAGTTAAAGTAACAAAATCTGATTCACTTCTCCCGCTGTGACCAAAGTATTTAACAAATATAACAAGTATTTAACAAATTAGCAAACAGCCCCACACAGGAGTCTTTTAGCATGATATTTACTCCACTCCTTGCTAGTTATCTCCAGGCACTACAAAACCTACCTCTTAGGAGCATCTTTGCCAACAAACTTGCCACAAAAACACACCTGGTGTAGCATGAAAAGGAAGAAGTCTGTCAGGTTCTTGTAAGTGCCTAAAGAAAGTTAAAACAAGCAGTGAGTCAGTGTGGGTCAGCTTTGCTTTCAGGTCCTTATATTCTTCTCTTTGCTGAACAGAAAATGTATAGCCTTCAAGTTCCTGAACTAACACCTTCGCTGCTGATGGCATTCACCAGTGATAGGATATAGCTGTAAAAATACTGACCAATTGACACTGCCTTGGTTTGGTATGTCTTGCCCAAGTAAAGCATGTGATGCAAAAACCACATTTCCTTGCATGCTTCAGAGGTCCATGAGTGTCTGTGTGCACACACATCCATATGCACAACTGTGCATGGGGGCCATCTGTCACAATCAGTTTCTTAAAACATAAAAACATGATTAACTCAGAGACAGGAAGGAGCCCCAGGAGCTAGGGGGAAAAAATTGCTAAGATAATTGTTTTACTCTAATAACCTGACAATCTCTCCTTCTTTGGCATTTTTTAATAATTTAGAAATACAGAACATGACGAGGCAACTTGCATGACCAGTGTCACCGGTTTAGAGTTTCTCCAAGCAGCTGAATTTATAATGCTGTAGGGTAGAATAACTTTATTTTTTATGCTTAGCTTATAACTATGGAAAATCCTTTATAAGCATACTTCCTCCTAGCCTACAGTATCTATCCAATCTATCCTGAAGCATGAACATTGACCCATATTCTTCCTTTCAAAAATGGCAACAGTCCAAAGACTTTTCTACTCCTATGGTTTTGGGGTTTGGTTCAGTCTTGCGTTTAGGAGCTAATTTCTCCTAAAGCTACCACCAAACTATTACAAATTCTCAGAGAAAAGATGCTTGTGAACAAGATTCACTGCCGTGAACCGTTTACTTGCCTGCTGAATTTGTTCCAAACATGGGTAGGAAAAGGTTGTATCACCAGTACAAGACATGGCAACGTTACAATCCAGCACCGAGCTCAACAACAGTACATGTAGATCCAGCCCCTAGCTCCAGTCAAGTTAAAGGGACCTTTCAAAGACAACGAGAGTGAAGAAAGAAAATGAGGAAAAAAAAGTTTGTTTATCCAGCATATGAGCAAGTCACAGCAGGACTGCACAAACACACCAGATGACACGGTCAGCAGGGAAGGAAATATCCAGAGTACAGTTTTTGGTGAGCCAAGATTATCCATTAATCTAAGATTGCGGAAAACAGAAAATATGATTGCAACCCCTGCTTGAAAGGAGGGGAAAATTCCTGAACTCTGGTAATTCCACCCTGTTCAGTGAACCTTAATTTCTTCACTTAAATAACTGAAAAAAAAAAAAAATATTTCTGCTGGTTTTTGTTTGACTGCCCTTAATCAAAAGCATTGAGTGGATTTCTTAATGGTATTTCAGTAAACACTGCAGTGAAACAGCAGTAAATTAGGTCTCAAGCAGTCAGAAACCCAATTAGCAGATACATATTTTTATGCACATATTTTGCTTCCTTCTACTTAACAAAATATCCCACCATTTTTCTTCCACTATCCTGGAATCACCTTCATTTATTGTGCTAAAATTAATGTTAAAAATTATAAAATCCAAGAGGTCATATATATATATATATATATAAACCTCTTATTAAGAGGTTAATAATTTTAATTTGCAGACCTGCAAAGGAATTCTTAAAATATTATTATGCTTAAAGAATCTCTCAGTACAGTTTTTCCACAACAGACTTTTGTTATTGAAATATCCAGCTACCACACAGTACTTGTGAGCAGCTGAGCCAGTTTGGATTGGAGGTGCTTTGCACATTTCCAGCAAATGCTTTTCAGATTTTAGGGTTGGACTTTCACATTTGAAACAATTTTTAGAAAACTGGAAGTTAGGGAAATCATTTTAATATAAAATTATATAAAATTTATATTAAATAATTCATGCATAGAATTGAGCTGTGGGTTTCATCCCAGGATCTTTTTACAGGAATACCTCTAGCTGTCTTAATAAACTTGAAGAGGCTTTCATTACAAGATGGTCCTATTTGAAGGAAGACATTTATCTTATGATCAATGTGTAATTATGCTCAATGTTAAATAACCATTTCTTCTCCAGAAACTCTGAAAGGTGACATAGCATATAAATGTTTCATAGAACATATTTCCCTGAAATACACTGAAGAAAAAATATATTTATTTTAAAAAATGCATGTTGGATTTTAATCAGCTTTAAATTGTAAAATTAAGAATATTTATTAATCTTAATATCAGAGCAAGCAAAGTTGTTTAAATATTTGCCTTTCAAATAATTTGATAACTACATTAGTAACAATAACATTTTTAAATGGTTTTATGTTTCCAAATTTAATAATTTTTAGTTGTCTCAAGTTCTCACAATGTTTAACCTCACAACACTGTGTCAGTTAATACTTCTTTGGGATTGACATGAATGATGTGGACTGAATTTGAAAAAGAAGGAGGATTAGATATCTAATAGGATTTCAAACAAAAAGATTGTTGTGTATCTTTCTAGGAGAGATAATAAAGAATAAATTAATATAGATAGGGGAATTCACAGGTATCGGTAAAAACATTATAGAAAGGAAGATCTTACATAACAACACATTCCTATTCATAGCCAGATATATTTTGTGTTTTATATAATTTTGTAAATTCCACTCTTTCTTATAACTTTTTTGGAAGCTGTAGCAACAGCAGCTAAAACAATTAAAGTTCAGTATGAGCTACTCACTTCTGGCACTGGAGCCAAACTCTGGTCTCAGAGACATGACTACATTGTTTGTGTAAGCCTATGGGAATTTTATCAGGGAAAATGGTACATTTTCTGGTTTTACTAGGCCAGCTGAGAGCAGAATTTGGCCCCACACAGGTGTATAACAGCTAGAGTCCACCCAAGTGCCTTGCTGTTACTGGTACCAATATCCACCCTCCTCTGCCTCTATGCTCTTGACACTCTCCAGTATCACATCATGAGGCTCCCCAGCAGGAGAAGACTTCTTTTACTCAGGCTGATGGGGACAAACTCAGCCCTCTATCCTCAAAGGGGACAGAATGATGTCTTAATGCTGCAACTCCTCACCTTCAGGTCCCTCCATTATTTAATTAATTTTCTTTTACTTATTTATTCAGACTGATTGATTGTCACCTTTAAAGGCACCCTGAGTTGAAGGCCCCATTTACTATGAGTCACTTTTTCAGAAGTAGAGGAGTTTCTTGGAACAAGCTGCTTACATCATTAATATTACAATAAATTCCAAAAACACAAAGTTCTGCAAGGAAACAAAAGGGAAAAAAGAGCAAACAATTTTTTGTTAAAAATGACTGCTTCTAAGAAGTGCCTTTTTACAAGTAATACAAAAAGCAATGAAAAGGTTCTCACCAGATTTTGATGAAATATCTCTGGGGAAAATCCATTAGAAATACATTTGCAATCAGTCTAGTGTCAGATTTCTACTGTAAATACGGCAATTAAGAAGGTCAAGTTACCTGAGGTTGTGTAAGAGTGAAATGAGCAGTTCAAAAGGAATTTATGTTGTTAGTATTTTGTATAAAGTTTATGTCTTTTACTCTGTGTTAAAAGGCATCACACATCTCCTTATGTGTTGCAGGACATTATATTCACAATAATAGACTACTGAGATAACGACACACCACTGCCTTCCTGAGCTCCGTGGAAACTCTTTGGAATTGTGCTTGATTCCACTGCACCGGTTAGCTGGGAGCTGAACCCATGCCAGTAACAGAACGGCTGTAAATTGTTGTGAGTGTAAATGACACCCACACCACTGGTGGAGCAGAGAAAAATATGTAACTTGAGATTATGAAGTGCCCTGCTGTGACATAAATGGAGTGGAAAGGCACTTAGTCCAGAGAGGACCATAAATGGTTTAAAGCCAAAAAATGCCCAAGTAATGTGCATGGGCAGAAAGTGATTAAGGAGGTGACAAAAGTGATGGTGGCTATCTAACCTCTGGTGCTCTGGGGTTTGATAACAAAGCTTCCTCTGCACAGGGCTGTGATGCACAGCCACAGCTGGGCTGAGATATATATTGGGGGAACTCTACAATGAATGGGAGCTATGAACTGACTTCAATTTAAGCTTTCTCCCTGATACATCAGAAAGTTTTTCAGACCCAAGATCAGTCCATCATGGCACCACACTCTACCAGTGGAGAAGATGCTGCTAACATACAGTGTCTCTGGCACAGAAGACCAATCTGAATCTTCTGGCTTGTGTACGGCTCTAGAAGCAGTGCCTGCGTGCACATACACGAGTCAGGAGAGGTGGCATCTCACACCAGGGACAGCTCTGCTGTGGTACAGCCCCAGAACTGCAGCAGAGCTGTTCCTCCAGGCAGCAAGTGGCAGTGGCTACTGCATGACCAGACAATACCCTGTCCCCTTCAAAAGCAACATGTGGAAGTGGATCAGCAGCTGAGTGAAAAAAACTATGCCAGACATGAAGAAAATAAAGAGCCTGAAAAAGGCAGCATTAGGAAAACAGAAATGGAGCATTGAACTATGCGGGGAGGGGAAAGGCAAACAGCTTGCAGCCATCATGAAGACACCAGTCAGAAAGTCTCAGGGGGCAAAGGGTAACCAGCCTTAAAGAATAGCCTCCAAAGACAAGCTACCTGCAGAAGCCACAAAATTAAGGAGACAATGAAAATCCCATCTACTGCCTTCATGCACAGCCACCAGAGTCAAAGGACTTATGATTTTGTGCGTAGAGATCAACCCTTAAGGTCACTAAGGACTGGAGGGAAGCACAGAAATGTCTCTTGTTTTGTTTTGTATACCTGTTCTTCACTGTTGTGTCTTCAAAGCATTTCTTAGCTGTTAAAAGTTTATTCTCGCAGTGCTCCTCTGGAGGCAACACCAGGAGGCAATGCTATTGCCATCCTGCAGGAAGGAAGACAGAGAGGGAAAATGTTTCTTGCCCACACATCATAGGATGCCTGATGCAGAGCAAGGAAGTGAGCTCAGGTTTCCTATGTCTCCCCTTCATATCCTGCTTTGTTGTTTTCTACTTCTCTCTCATCTCTGGTGAATGGGCAATGATTGGAAATGTGCCACTTCAGTGCTCAGAAATACAAGAATCATGAAGACAAGCAGAGAGAGCCACAGATGAGTATAGTCTCAGTTCCATTTAAATCCATGACTAAAAGAACTTGAGACTGCTTTAGCGGAGCTTACCAAGAGTCCTAGGAGCCATGATTCATTTTGGAGAGGGAACAACTTCAGCCAAAAAGATCCCAAACCTTACCATCAAGTCAACAGTAAACCAGAGGTAAATAATTTAAAATATATAGCTAAAAATTATATTAAGGAAGAGTAGATAGTAATTGATAATAATTCAAAGTTGTAAAATTAAAAATTAGATAAATGGGTCTCCTGTCTTATAACTTCTTATGGATCTAGCTTTATGGTGGTGAGGGGAAATACAATTTCTTGGCTGGCTCCTCATGTAACTGTAAGGAATTAACTTGAGTTAGTTGTCATACTCTTCTCCATTCCATTCTTCACTCACACAAATGCCCTTCTCCGTAGAAAGATCACGTGCAGCTTTGGGGAAATCATGAAACTCAGGAAGATAATGGTTCTTATAATGCATTTCTAGTGCTTTAATTTTGCTGAAGCAAAGAGAGAAACCATAACTCCCTTGCTTCCTCAAAACTAATCCTGCTGACTACTAGCAAGTCTGTAATACCCACTGGCTTTAAATATCATCCACATTGTTCTGTATTGATACACCTTTTGCTTCCCATACTTATGCCCATATGCTTAGATGCTAAACTTTCCTTCAAATTTGTTATACAGAGGCAAACAATGCAGGAGATGAAAGCAACATATCTTAATTAGCAGTGTCACTGACACATTTCCACTAGAAAATCTTCTACTCAGCCAAAAATTTCCCATATGCTTCTTTATATTGATTTGCACCTGTTATCACGTCTGTGCCAGCAGAAATACCTGAAAACAGTATGAAGAAAACATGTAGGATTTCTGATGATATCAAAACCTTCAACAGCATGTCACAGTGACTACCAGCTGCCAGGCACCCAGGGACAGGTTTTAGCATCCTCTCCCAAACCCAAGGCAACCTCTTCTGGGCCAAATAGATGAAGCCTGCTCACTGTTCCAATGTTTCTCTTGAGTAAGAAAATTTTAGATCAGACATGTCTCCAAAGAGAGTAGGATTAGCTGGGCACTGCCATTAACCAAAGGATGCTGCAGTTAAATACTGAATTGACCTACAGTTCAATGGTCCAAGTCTCAGCAAATACCAATCCCTCATGATCTGCCCTCTGCAGAAAGACTTCTCAGAAAAGTAGTAAACTGAACAAGCATCTGAAAGTCACAAGCTGCAAGAAGCTGTAGCAAGCTGTGCCAGGTAAGTGCAAAGTTTCTGTTTTCACTGCTTTCCCCAAAGCATAAAAATCAAACTGTTCAGCAAACAGTGTGAGCCCAGGAGTCTTTGAAAGGTTTTTGCCATCCAGTGTTTGAATTCCTGTTGCTGGTCATGGGGAAAACATACAACACACCCAAACAGCATATACACCATCCTCCTTGTAAAATTAGTGGGCATCAGCTGCCTGGGTCAGGCTGCCTCATCCTGATCCACTTATCCTTGCTTTTCTCATTGTTGGTGCTAGTAAGAGTGTTTTCTTATTCCCTGCTGCTGAATGTGTCAACTGAAAGCGATACCACTACTGCCCACGGTCACCATGGTGAATATAGTGGGGATCTCTATTATTAAAAAAAAAAAAAAAAAAAAAAAAAAAAAAAAAAAAAAAAGAAAAAGAAAAAAAGACTCAAGGGTCTTGATTGACAAATTTTTGTTTTGTCACATCGACTCTCCATACACTTGGCAAACCTCGGGTGGTACCATTCCTTGTTTCCAATGCTTCATGTCAGTGAAGGCAACTGTCCTATGCCAGTGGAGACAACCCCAGCCTCCATGAGCACAATTCTGCCCTTCTGCTCTGCTAAAGACCTGCCAGAATCTGACCCTGGAATCCTTTTCAGTAGAAGCTTTATTATGGTAGCACTTACTCGTACCAGTCTGGAGCCCGGGAATAACATGGAGTGGTGGTTGCACTTTAGGGATGAACAAGCCATGGCTCAGTCAGGTCATGTTATACATATTGTATCTAACAAAAAGGCAATCAAAACACACAGCCCTCTGTTCAGGTACATGCAGTGGTAAAGTCATCACATCAAAGCAGAGTTGTATTCTAGAACACATATGTAGCTTCTCTTAGCCAAGGCAAACAAACCCACCTACATTGCTCCAGGAACCAGTTTTCCCTAGACCATCAACATAGGCCACTTCACTTGGTTTGTATTTCTAACACCAGAGATAGGTCTGGATGACTTCCTTAGTGACTGTTATTTGAGGTTAGTAAAAAGCATTTTTGGCCTTTCTCTGACATTTTCCAATCTTTTTATTAGCTTAATGGATTTTTTCCTACACATTTTCCTGTAACAAAATTCCTACCTTTGGGCCCTAAGTCCCATCCTCTGCAGGTGCAAAATCAGTCCTTATTTAACTTGAAGTTGAGCTAGAAGTGGCAGATATTCACATATATATATGTGAATTGTTTAGTACAAGCCTTCTGTAACAGCTCTCCCTGATTTTTTATTCAATGTGCAAATAATATCACATATTCAATGTGATATCACACCTAATATAATATATTCAATGTGCAAATAATATGTGTGGCTCAAAAAATTCCCCACATTTCCATGAAGAAGAAAGTGACAGAAATTTGAGTGTGTAAGCATCAGCAACATAAGCACTTGAACCACTGCTTTTCAAAGTGGCTCATGCACACCTAGTCTCCAATTTTATTAGAGAAAATTGCATTCCTGACCACTGCACTGATGGCACTCTCTCCATAAAAGCTTAGACATACTTTCAGTAACTAATGTGTTTCCCTGCCTCTCTTTTTATAAATTGCAGTTTTCCAATTAATTATTTGCTATTAGTTTACTAGCTTTCATTTTCTGAAGATTGCCATGAGAGATTAGCTTTCATCTTAACCAAAAGTTATGTTGCTTTTTTCTGGTATTACATAAATGTGGTCTTGTCTCATGTACCTGTATCCAACACTGAATTTAAAATGTTAATTTATTCTCAAATGAAAGTCCTTTTCTTGCTGCTCCTATGAAGACCTAATTTGGAATTTTAAATATTTTTTCATCAACCGCTCACCATGTTATCTATGCTTATTCTGATATCCATTGTTTTCTGTTGCCTTTGGAACCAGTTTTAACCTCAGATCTCTTTTATAAACCTGACTTTTTCTATTAAAACCTGAGTTACCTTTTGTCTTACTAAGAATACACACTACATCTATAGGAAGAAAACCAGGAATTACAGCTGGATAGACCCCTCATATGAGAGCAGCTATCATCAGTTTAAATGTAGCCTTAGCTTCCCAAACGTAGCGCTTAACCTTAGATCAGTTACACTGATTTTTTTCACTTTCATTTTCATAATCTCCATTTGAAACACATCATTCATATTGTTGGGAGGAGGGATACTGTGGAGGAATGCAACACTTCCCAAACATGTGCTATACAGAGCAATAGCTAGCCTTCTCTGCCCAAGTTACACTAAACCTATGAAAAAGATGAAAAAAAGATGTTAGCAATAAGGTTACCTTCTAATTGCCTTCCCTCACCAGGGCACCTGTTGCCTAAAGCTCCAGCAAAGTCTGTTTAAACTGCTTCATCTACCCTCTACATTTCTGGAGTTCCCATTTCTGATGGGTTTAAGGGCTCCATGCCTTCATTCAGGTTTTTTGCTAGTTCATTTTACACCTGGAGCCAGCACAGGTAACCACACCATGCCCTGCTGTGTGACTGAGCCCCGTGGCCTGTGATGTCTGACACTCACCAATCTGCAGCTTCTGCTCCTGCCCAGCATTGAGCTCCTGTGAAAGATCACATCAGAAAGGCAAGGTGCATCTTCATCAGAAAAAGGGCTTCAGCCCAGTGTCCCCCAACAACTTCCATGCAGATCTGTTTCACATATCTTTGATTCCATGAGAAGTGGAAGTACATAAAGCCTCACATATGGGTCAACAAAACAGAAAACCGGGTCAGAACAGTGTACTTTAAAAATGCCACCTGAAGAGGTTAGCAGTGCTCTGTTCCCCACCCTGCCCTTGCAGTATTACTGTGCCAACTGTAGTGATCCAGGAATCCTAGAGTTAGCTTTGTGATCTGGAGGGCCAACGAGATAGTGTTTTACTTAAGACTTTACGTTTTAAGGCTCATTTTTAATGCACCTTGTAAATGAATTCTAATTTGACCTCTAATTTGAACTAATGATCAGTACTAGTATTTACCAGTGAACCAGATACGGGACAGTTCATAAATCTCGGGTCAATTCTTTTTTTTAATTATTTGCTCACTGGGACATATGCATAAACCACATAATACTACAAACTATTAACTCACATCTTTTTCCCTTATGATTCCAAAGCCAAAATGTCCCTCCCTCTCTGATTAATTTTTTTAATCTCCTCTGAATCCATTCAAACTTTATCCAATAAGTGTCAGTAAGTGATAGTCACGTTGAATAAAAGCAGAATTAGCAAACCCTCTAATTCCAAAGTGTTTAGCTTTGGAGCACAAGAAGTTAAACACTCTCTTGCAACACATTGTAAACATGTCAATGTGTTTAACATCCTAAATGTGTTCTGTTCCCTTGCGCATGTGTTTAGAAAAGAAACAGGTTATGATATTTAACTAGTGAATGGATATATGTGCTTATTCCTACCAACAGTTTTTAAACACTTGTGGACACTTAAAATTATGATGTGTTTAAGATTTGGACATGTATGCTTTTCTATACTCCTAAGCCAATGTTTGATGCATTTATTTAGAATAGCAAGATTTTACCAGGCTAGCAAAGCATACCATTTCTAATTAGCAATGCTCGATTTTTCTTCTATAATTTCTTCAGACTACTCAAAACTAGAATATAATCCGGTGAGGTTTTAATATAGTGTGAAGAGATTTTTGCCACCAGAACTGTGCTAAGCTGAAGCTGATCTTATTTGTGAGGTGCAGAAGTAGCTACAACATTTCAAATGTACTTTCTTTCTCAAAGAAAGAACTTTGAACTATACAGGAAACACAGGAAGTTTGCAAATGGAAAGAAAAAAAGCCAGAGGAGAACATCTGCAAACATTTTTAAGCAGGGGGGCTTTAAATTTTTTTTTTTAATGCGCTCTATAGTTGGATACGAGCATAAATTATCTGGAAATCATAGAACGGTTTGTGTTGAAAGGGATCTTGGAGATCATCTCATTCCAAAGCCCCTGGCATGGGCAGGGTTGCTCAAGGAAACTGACTACACTGCTCACTCACATATGGGGCTACTCAGAGAGAAAGTGGCACAGCCTCGTCCATCTTCGACTCCTGCTGCACCTGAACTTTGCTCACAGGTCCAGCACTGCTCAGGCTACTTCTAACCCTCCAAACCATGAAGCAGCTGCTAACAGCTGTCATCAAAAAAAAACCCCAAACAAACCAAATGTCAGCAATAAAATTCTATCTATCATTCCTCCAAATTAGCTTAACCTGAGGCCAAGTACAGGCAGTGCTCAGTGCTTACACCCATGACATGCTATTTCAGGACTTGTAAATGCAAAAAATTGATTCTTTTTTAGTGTGGTAATTTGAATTTCCCTGTGAAATCCAACTGCGGTGGTTGTCAACCATTTCCATACTGTGATCTTGTTACAATAAAAGAACAACTTTATGTCCCTATGTCCCTGCTCTTGCCCCCACTCTTGCCCATTGCCCATGCCCACCCTCAAGCCTGTGCACAGGAAAAAAGAAGGCTACTTGAAATTCCCTGAAATATCTTTATAAGAGAGAAAGTTTTATCCAGGACAGAAGGTCCATCCAGGATTAGGAAAGGACACATTACATTCTATCAAACAGAGAGACAAAATTAACTAAATTCATAAGGGTATCTAATGTGTCTGTCTTAATTCTTTCTCTTTCAAGACCCAATAAACACAGATAAATCAGAAAGCAGCAGGTCAATTTTGAATTTTATTTGAAAGCCAGCCATACCAACTTAATTCATCCATCTTTTCATTCCAGTTGTGCCAGTAAACTCAGAAACCCTTGTATCGTTTTGCTAGAGGCTACACAAGGCTCTGGAAAGAATTTGCATCCATCAAGGAGTCAAAACAGAGACAGAGCATACCAGCTCTTCCAGTTCCCCCTGCAGACCAAGTGGAGCTCAATTCCCTCCTGATATTTTGTGCCAAGTGGCTTCCACAGAGCCACCGTGCAGAAGGGGAAAGGTCAGGCAATTTACAAACAGAAAATAAAACAAAAGATGTATAGATGTGGTACCTAGGAACACTGTTTAGTGGTGGACTTAGCAGTGCTGGGTTAAGGGTTGGACTTCGTGATCTCTGTGGTCGGTTCTATGATCCCAAAATACTCACTTGTATCAGCCTATGAAATGCTTGACACCACTTCTGAACCATCAGCAGGAATTTCACTCTTTCCTTCCTGGGTGACTGCCCAGCCTTGGTAGAAACAGACCTTCTGGAGCTCTTCATCTGGGGTCCTGTCCTGCAGAGAGAAAACCATGCAGGACATGCAGGATGCTTGCCCATGCTTGTCCCTGGGCAAGACAGCAGCACAGAGCTTTCCACAAATTGTTTCTATTGGTAAGAAAACAAGGGTGATGAAGTTTGGTCATAATCTAGGGCACACAAGTTTACTGTGGACCAGTGTTTAAAGGCACTTTCTGAAAATTTTCAGCCTTCACTGAAATACCAGCAAAGTAAAAGCTCAGTGCTGGAGTTGTTTAAGATTTGAATGCCAGCTGCATTTTTATTGGCCGTCTGTGACTTCAAAGGGCTTTTCCTCCACTAATCTCCAGACAGGTAGGCTGCCCTGAAATCTCTCTGCCATGTTGACTTACAGATTTTTAACTGATTTTAGCTACAGGCTTATGCCTGAATATGAGCTCTAAACATATTAGGGCAGAAATGAATTTCAGCATCTTGCAGTCCAGCTACAGTCCTGACACTTAATCAGGCAGGGGACAGTTCATCTGACAACATGGAGCAAAGATGTTCTTTGTAGTCATTCATTGCTTATACTTTAATCCCCAGATTTTCAGACAAAAAACTTTAGAAAAGCAGATACACTGCTGCTTTGCCAAGTTTTTATAGTAAGAATAAAGAACAATGAGGAAATTCAGTTGTATGCTTAATGTATTTTTCAGTTTCAACAACCAGGCCTTTACTACCCCATTTTATAAGAGTATCCAAAGCCCTCACCCCAGCTCAGGACCCCATCTGACTAGCTGCTGCTTTGGTGTAAAAAGGGACAGGCCTTAGTACAGAGGGTTGCAGGCTGAGGGACAGAATCATGTCAGTGGAATGTTTCAGAAACCACTTGCCCATATGGGTACATCCACAGTACTGTAAAGAAAATGTTGGGGCTGATACCATATGAAAACAGCCTGCATGTATTCTTTTCTGTATGAAAATGGATGGATTATTTGACTTAGGCACACAGGGCAATTTTCCATCTGGTTCCTGAGGGTTGTTCCTTGGAACATCTCTATACCCTGTTCTGCTGTATGTTATGAACAAGTTACAAGGCTCCAAAGTGCTGCAGGTACACAGGTATACCTGACTGTGAGGTCCTGCTGACCATAGGGGAGTCACTGAAATGTTGGTAGTGCAGGCAAAGATACTATAAAAATAAGAGACACATTTTTCCTAAATGAAAACTTAAAAATCAATTTGTTCCTCTTATATGGTAATCAACTTGGCTTAGTTCACAAACTAAGTTCAGTACCAGCAGAATATTAGATTTATCCAATTATTAGATATTTTAAGTAATAAAATTCAGTGCTGTTGTCTGAAATCACTGTGTCATTCTATTGAGTATCTGACATCAAAAACAAGCTAGGGCAAATTTAGGCACTGTTATGCTTCAATGTCTTTGCTTTTGATACTCACAGAAAAATGAAGATGAACTTTTCAAATTCATTTCAAGACATACCTGCTGTGTTTGACTTTAAGAAGCATTACTGATATTTCAGGGATTTCTTCTCAGCTGTTCAGGATGTTCAACAGTTGTGTCGTTTAAGATGATTGACAGACCTCAACAGCACTCCTAGAGACTCTTATATTTCTTCCTGACCACACAAAGAATCTTGCCAAAGAATGCTTGTTCATAAAGAGGAAAGACCAGGATCCCCTTCACCTAGCTAAGGAGAGATTTTTTCTAAAAGCAAGGCACGTGCCAAAGTAATAACAGTAAAGCTAATTTTCAAATGGGAGAGGGAAGAGGAAAAGCGGGGCTCTAGCACATTTGGGGCAAATCTCTTTTTACTGTCTGCTTGTCATCACATGAGTTTTATGCTGGAAACAGAAACAAACACCCTGTCAAAATACTTCAGGCATCTGTTACTTACACAGATCACCCTGACAGGTGAAATAACAGAAGTCAAAGAAGGGGGGCAAACCAGCAACACGTATTTATTAATGACATAAAATTTATTAAAATCTTAAGCAGCTCAATAAGAACATATTTTAAGACATTTCACACTGAAAACAAATAGCTTGATTTGTAGCTAAAGCCTATATTGAAAATCAATAAGCCAGGAAAGGCAGGTTTGAGGATAGCCCAGGGTACCTGCCTGGGCTTTAGAGGAGGAAAGACTTTGAAGTTGCAGGCGGCCAATAAAAATGCAGCTGGCATGCAAGGCTCACACATCTCCAGCATAGGTTTTACATCAGTAATGTTTAAGCTGCAATTGACTAACCTGAGAATACTCAGTCATTTCTTACACATATACAACTAAGAGTCTGGCTAGAAGCCCCTTTGATGCCCACAATCTAAACAGAAAGGTTCTTGTGCAATCGATGCCTTCAAGGTAAATGTAATTTGCCATTCTTGCCATCTCCCTGCTTACCAGTACTTTTCAAAGTGCCCAGTTTTAGTCTTGCTGTGTATACAGTTATGAGTCAACTACAATCTGCATTAAATTTGCAAAATATACTTTACAACTCCCTGATTAAAATAGCATGGGAAATTTTCTCACTTTTTTTTTTTCTGCCAAGACCACTTTTATATGCAACACATTTGAAGTATATTTCTATTTTGGATCAGATTTTACCACATAATAATCAGATAAACAGCCCTCTAAAAATTACTAACAGCAATCCCTATGCCTATTTTAATACATTTCCTCAGACACATACATTCTGAAAGAAAAGAGATACTTCTTCAGCATCCCAATGGTAGAGGGGCCTTCCTAGGAAAATAGAACTGGACCAGTAAAATAACAGCATCTGCTATTTTGACTTTCATCTCAACATGTACAAATTTCAGGGTTTCCAGCTGATCTGACAGAACACTTCCTGTTCAGGAAATAAACGTGTCAAATGATTTCTTGATTTAAAGTGATGGATCACAGTAGCACTCTGTACTGCAGGGGTGCTATTCTCATAAAACATATGCAACCTTTATTACTAAAATGAAGGGGAATTACTCCAATATCACTTAGGGCAATTTCCTCAGCAGTCACCACATATCTCCAATGTCACAAATCCCAAAAGGAGTAGGAGGAGGGGTGAGAGATGGAGGTTGCTTGAATCTTTTGGTGTGGGGGAAAAGGGAAAACACTATGACATGCTTGTAATTTGCAGTTTATTTTAAAAAAAGAAAGTGAAGCTCTTTTTAAATAAAAGGAACACAGGTGAAGTTCAAGTTCTTTCATGAAGTATGGGACATTTCATTCCAGAATCCCTTTGACGCTTAAGAAATTCAACACAAAGTTTCTATAGTGGTAAATGAGGGTAGTGGTAGGTCTTTCACACAATGTGATCTGAATTGTCTAAAAAAAAAGGGGGGGGGGGGGACAAACACTGTCTTTTTTATAA
>VWZN01014366.1:472616-506778 GCA_013396955.1 Regulus satrapa
GTTTAATCCTTATTACTGCCTTAGGCCTCCCTTGGTACTGCAGTGTTGTTGAAACTTCATTTCAATATTTACCACTTAGATCACTTAAGGGCTGTCAGCTTTAATAAAATTTTATCAATTGGATACTTATATTATTCAGAGTTTCATAAAAATAACAAGACCTGCCTTGGTATTTCACTCATATATGGGCTAATTCCTTTGACTGCTAAGGGATTTCATTTTTTTAGCATTTAAATGTAATATGAGTGATTTTNCATTGCATTTTTAATTTAGCTCCATTTTTTATAAGCAGTGCTAATAAAATCTGCACCCCACGGAAACCCCCTGCTCATTAGCTATTACCCACCCTCAGGCAGCATAAGTCTGTTTACATTACAAATAAAAGATAAAATATGCTCATTGCCAGCTTCCCCCTTCCCGAGGGACACTTGTCATGAATNTTACAACTGCAATATACACAAATAAACCAACAAGGCAGATATCACTGTGCAGCCTCCTAAAAAGCTTGATCTTTAAAGAGATTTATCTGTCTCAGATCTTCTCTGCAGTGTACAGACTAGTGACAACTCTCTGTGGTAGGTATGCAATAAAGATATCCCACATTCTTGGTTTCCAGAGACTTTTGCTGTCAAAGAACATGTTAAGACTTCCCATATTCAATAAAACAAAGCAGAATTTGTCAGGAAATATATACCAGCTCAATTACTAGGCTGGTAATAATACGGTATTACTTCATATTCTGTCGCAAGCCAGAAGAGTGAATGACACCATATCTGAAAAAAAGCATTTCCAAAGAGTTTTTCTATTTAGCTATACTAATTCATGTTGGAACAGACAATTTCTATGTACTCCTCCAACTCCTTGGTCTAGAGAGATTTCTGGAATCATCCAGCTACAACTGCAGCCCAAGCACACGCAAAATTTCTCTGGTTTGTGACTGTGTCACTAATAATACAATGACCTGTTTAAACATAGAAGCTGCAGTTACTCTGGTCTCAGGTCTACAATAGGTTCCTCTGATAGTAAAAACCTGTAAGACAGATCCTGCTTTGGACAGGTACTATTGGCAGATTAGGTGCTATGTTTTTGAGATGACTGACTTTGCAAGGACTTCTCAGACACAAATTCTTTATCATATGGTAGAACTATTCTTTTTGTTAGAAGAAGAGACAGTGTTTTCCCCAAGGGGATGTGAATTTATACTTTAGAGGCAAGGATACTGCACTTTACATTAAGAATGATTTATGCATTACAAGTCTGAGAAAATTGCACAGAAAGGATAACAAATACGTCAAAAACAACAGTGTAAAGGGAAAAAAATCTACCTATTTTTTAAAAAGGTTGCTTTTTTTCTCAAAATAAGGATTATAGACCAACTAACATCCCCAGGACTATCCATGTCTATCCATTCTCCTTTGCCTGAAAACAAGTCACATTCCACACTCCTCATTTCCTTTTAGACTTATATCTCCTTATCATTGTGACCATCACCCTCTTCATCCGATTTTTAATAGGATCTCTTCTAGCAGGAGGCTTTTCTTCCCCTTCGGTTTTCAATGTTTGACATTCACCAAATCTCTTTTGAAAATATCAAATTACTTGTTTCTTGCAGATAATTTTGGCTCTTCCATCAATTTTAAACGTCTCTGAATACAGAGCTTAAGTACGTATAGAATCTAGGTAAAACTCTGAAAACAAAAAGAAAAGGTAGAGGACTTAGAAAATCCTGGTTCAATTTAAATAATTAATCATACACTGAGGGTGTTGAGTGTGAACTTGTCACTTATTCAGGGGTCTGGATGGTGTTAAGTCACTTTTGGATATAAGATTCTCAACAGCTTTCCTACATGTAATCAGAAATAATTACTCAGAAATTGCATGAAACTGGACCAGACTGAATAGGAAAAATCTCCTCCTCTAGAATAACAACAGGTACTGCATTTTAAACTGAGACTTGGTCACCCTGCTTTAACCTGTCTCCACTTTGGAACACACACTAAGGTGCCAAAGTCAACTGACTGCTTGCAAATCCTCTAACACTACTTAGCTCCTGTGAGCAAGGCTGGATTCTCATATGAAAAGTGAAGAGAAAAGTAAATTAAAACAGAAAACAAGGAACTACTCTAATTACACTTCTTCAAATTCAGTACTGTTTCCAAAAAAAGTTTTGTAAATTATAAGTGATCAATGCTGATACACACATATTCCTTACACTCAAGTGTGCTGACTTTCAGTACCTTGCAAAAAATGGTGATTGCAATTTTAAAAAAACATAAAGAAGCAGTACTTTGGAAGCTTCACTAGTTTAGCTTAGAAAGTAGGGTGAGTTAGCACCCACAATCATTTACAAAAGGAGCTGCACCATTCCTGCTGATGTTGGTGGAAATTCTGCCATCAGCTTCAGCTGGATTCAGGTTGTATCTATAAATTGTTTGGATGTTTATTACCACTTTTTAATGGCAGTAGTAGGAAAAGGCTTGAGTTGTAGATCAGGACCCTCAAAAAAATTCAACAAAAAGTCAAAGAGCTTTCAGTCTACAAACAAGCAATAACAAGGCAACTGAGGGCCACAACTAGGAACAGTGGTATATGCAGTGGTCGTAGTAACCCGACTGCNTGATTATAATTAAAAGACACCAAGAAAGGCTTGATTTTAAGTGGGGCCTAATAATTAACATTGAAGTTGAAAGAGTAGTAAAGGAGGGAGCATGTCAATTAAACATGCCTGAGAATGTAAATATATGGATACGAAGTGCATAGTGAATGTTGCCAATTTTCAAGTCAATTTTCCTAGTAAAAGCTCTAGTGGGGCAGACAAAAAACAGAGCTTATAAAAGAACCTGGTTGCAACCTTAGCCACAGAGCCTTGACCACAGCTCCATAATAAAATTACTAGTATATTAAGCATGTGAATGTGGGGGTGATACAGAAAAGAAGATGGGGCCCCCATAGCTGGCTGGCAAGCCAACTGTGATGTTAACTAAAAGCAGATGGTTTTCAGGAACGAATAGGTGCAACTTGCTCTTTTATGCAAGTCACGCTCAATTCCCAACCATTTTCTTAGATGTACACCTTCAGCACAGGAGTTCATGTGGCCTAAATTGAACGTAATAATCCAGATGGGAGTATAGCGATTCTGCATCCTTTCAACTGGAGGGTCATGTTACGCAGCCCTCCCGTTTAAAAGCATATAAAAACCCAAGCTATTCAGTGTGCAGCTGAGAGTGCAAGGGCTTTAATCTTTACACTATCCATATGAACGCACTTTCTATTTTTGTTTATTGTGCCACACAAACCTAATTGCTGTTGCTTTAGAACCAGCAATCCCTGAAGGGCAACAAATAAGCTCAGGCTCTGGTAACGTCAAGTTTCACTTTTTGGTCATCAATTCTAACTTAACCCAGGTCAACCATAGTCAAAAGCGCTCACCAGCTGGTGGTGTATGTGAAGCCCGTGGTCTGAATCCACCTGCACATATAAAAGGAAGACAAAGGAATGCCCACAATCAGGAGCACAGCACTATCAGTTGGCTGAACTGCAGCATAAGCAGGGAAATTGAACGGTACCCGTGTCTAAGGAGGATCCTTCTAGGCAGATATGGATTGAAGAGCTGCCCTCATTTACTAATATGTTATTTAGTTAGGAAAGCATTTCAGAAACCTTCAAACTCAGCCCCTTACTAAAGGGCAAAGCTCCACCAATATCGCTGAGTGGTGGGTGACCTTAATTCATCAAATACTACTTTTTTAAGAGGATCTGTGATTTTTAAAGCACTTTTTAATAATTTCATACAAAATCTACTTGATGAAGGGATAGGTATTGAGGGATGTCTTCAGAAAGATGGATGGAAACCCAGAAAATCTTTTCTGTTTGCTAGCCTCCCTCCTTCTAATTTTGTCTCTTGAGGTAGATTGAAATATGCCAAATTGCATAAGCTGTTACCTTATGGAGCTTCTTACTCACAGAATGCATCTTTTGTTACATATGGAGGTGTTAATCCCCAGGTAATCAAAAGCTGAATTACTTCATAATGAAGGTGAAAGACTCCCTGGTTTATGTTGCTGCTGAGCCTTATAGGTTTTCTTGTTTTATTTTATTCAAAGAACTATGGGGTGTTAACAACTTCTGCAATAAATCAAATAAAGGTAATATAAAACAAGGCCTACCAGTAGCTCCATCCTGGGTTTTGCTTGCACAAGAAAAGGCAGCTTGGCATCATCACAGGCACACTGCTAAACTCTGAAGTATAAAAGAAGCACAGGAACTTTTACCCTTGTGTCTCCTTAGCCTTGCCTTCTTGTCTAGAAATATCCCACCAAACAAGTGTGCTAATTTAGCCATTTTCCATGACAAAAAGCTGCATAGCTCTGGAAAGAGGGTTCAAGAAATCAGTCAGGTAATCCAAAAATAGTTTACCTGTGGTATGACTCTTTGCTCACATATCCTCCATGTCTGTGAATCAATTCAAACTTGTGACTGATTACAACAGGCCAAAATGGATACTGTTCATTCAAATTTTTGCTTAAAGTAGATAATGATCTTATATGTTCGTAACCTTATGTTCATCAGCTCCACATACAATTACTAAAAAGATCAAAGTTAACCAGTGCTGCTGTCCCTTACAGATTTATAATTTTTACTTGAAAATGATACCAATTCTATAAATTTAATAAAGCTTGCATGTAGACTGCAGAAACAATCCTTCAATCAATTGCAGGCATCAGATTTCCAAATTTTAAAATAATTAATTACATAGTACATAACTAAGGACTCTAGGCAGTGACTCACATTTAAACAGTTACCCCATGAAAATGGTTCAATATTTCCTCAAGAAAGAAATGCTCTGCTTGGATCAGTCTTCATTTAAAAGGCAGATGACAATCAAATGCAATGAAATTTCATATTATAAAGTGATCAGAATGAAACAAGGGAAAGATAAACTAAAATGCACAACCCAAAATCTGTTTATGTTATTTGGAGACACTGTGGATTTGTCAGTTACTGTAGAATTTTATGAACATATAATTAAACTCCAAAATCAAATCACTTTTCCCTCTTCTCATTATATATAGGCTGCTTTATAACAAGGCATAATAGGAATACTTACCTTACTTTTATGAGAAAAAAAAATCCTGTTTACTTTTATTATCAAGCATCATATTAAGAACTCCAGCCTGTAAGTGCCACACCACTTTTTAAAGAAACTAATTGCAAGCCACTTTCAATATTTCTTCTGTTTTTAATTTAATACCCTCAGAGATACATAATTGGGCTGGAAGGGAGCGTATTCACTGAAGTCATGAATTTGCTATATAAATACAAACAAGGAGGAAAGCTAATACAGTAAGGGACTGTGGGATTAATTTTGAAATTGTCTGATTAGTGGATTGCTGCCCGTCAATAATTGCCTTAGATGTTCCCAAGGCCCCATCTTTATTGGAGTCTGGCAAGTACATCTGCCCACAGATTCTGTCAATCAGGCCTTGCAGCTGGGAGGGTCTTCAGAGAGAACACAATTGTAAGTCTGCTGGGGCAAGTTGTTAGACAAAGCAATATATAGCAGACAGTTGAACAGTCAATCTCTGTTCCATTGATAATATTCTACTTGTTCGTTGGTATAAGCTCCTTCAAGAATTATTTTCACGAAGTACTGTTTGAATTAGTTTGAATGAAATAATAACAAAGGTGTTTCTGCAGGATACAGTGAGAACATTGCACACATCTAAATTACACAGTAAACTTGGGCCTCCTGCCTCCCCCTTCTCCCTTTTTAAAATTTTTGCTGCTGAGATCATCTTTGCTCCCTAGGATGCTATTAAGAGAAGGAAGGAAGTGTGCAACACTGGCATTTTGCAAGTGATAAAGCCACTGGGTGGATAAAAGAAAAATTTAGAAATCACCATCTAAAGGACATGTTGGAAAGGTGCACCTTCACTTAAATAACTCTTTAAATAAGTCATTTCCATGAATATTTCTAAATAAAATAAAACCTTTAAAATTGTCTGTTTTCTGTGCCAGTAGAAAACTATAAACCTGTTACCCTCAACCAAATGAAACATGAAAAAAATATTATTTGGCCTGTCACTGCAGAGTGAAGTTCTTCTGACCAAAACCACCCTAATTCAAAGATCACAAAAATACATCTTTTTAAAACTCTATATATCTTGTTTATTGCATGTCCATGCCTAGACACAGCTATGTGTCTAGCTATGTCCTGCCAGCATTTATTCAGAAATAAACAAAACAGATTCATCAAGGAGCAGAGTTTATAAACAGAAATAAAATAACAGAACAAAGACGTCACACATATTTATATTTTTGTTCTGCTGTGACTATATTAGATGCTCATTTTCAGCTACACTTGTATGTATTTGTAGTCCTAAAAATACAAAGAAACTCCCTGAATGCTGTAATTGCTTACATGTAAAACAAAGTTAACAAAGTCTGCCTCCATCTTATTATGACAAGCAAAGCTTCAGTTTGAAATACAGACCAACACTAATGTCGTAAACAAGACTAATTTTACAGCCCACATCATTAGCTTCTGTGGATTTTACAAGGGAGCTGATACTCCCAAAACACATCACCTGTAGAGAGATTCACCCCTTTTGTGTAAATTCCATTTGAACAGTCACAGTCCTGTTTGGATCCAACTGAAATCCCAGCTCACTGACAGCGGGCTTTATGTTTCGCTGGGGGTTCCCCCCATTTCTTTCTTTTTTATATCTTTTTTTATACACAGGATACAATCATTAGCTTCTGTCGGGTAACATTGCCAAATGGGTTTTAAAAAGGGACTTGACAATCTTACAAAAGGGATTCTGTACTGAGATGCATGTGATGGAATCAGATTGAGCGCACTGGAACTGGACTCAGGACTGCTGTCCTACCTTCTGCTCTTACACAGTCTTTCACCTCTTGTTTAAAGAACAATCCAGGAAGGGACAGACATTAAAAGTCTCCAGAAAATACTTCCCTTCATGCTGCATGGGGACTAGCGTAAATTTATCCTTATCCTTGATTTCTAGTAATGCTGTGGATAGGCCCTAAGCCATTGCCTTGCCTCAGACCAGGTCATCACGTAACACTTCTCCTGTGGACCCCATGCCTTGTTTCAGGCACTCCTCTGACCCATTATTAACTTTTCCCACATTTGAAAATTGTACAGTGCCACAAAGTTCTCCTTGAAGAGACAGTCAGACTGTGGAGCACTGTAGCAATGGGGGACAAAGCAACATGGACCCCCTTGTGTATGCGAAGGAGATCACTTTACCATAAAATACGCCCCACTTTTACACCTTTAATCTCTACACAACCAAGACCAAACCAAGCCTTCAGGGACCATAACAGAAAGAGCTCACCCATTGGCTGGCCCATTGCCTTCAACCAACCAATCAGCTTTGCACTCATACACCACCAAGTGCCCTCTGGCCAATCACAGTCTCACTCCCAACCATCACCCAATCAGCTTCACACTCGTATGCCACCACTCCCTCCTCCAGCCAATCACAGTGTCCCCTCCAGCTGTCACCCACCTGCCTCTCACCTGGCCTGCAGCTGTGCCGGTCCCCCTGGTCGGTCAGCACAGGCCTCAAGCACTTCAACAATTCTATCCCCACACACTGGTTGTGATGCAACAGACACTGAATTGGTTAATATTGTAACTGTCACCCCGATTATGTGGGAAGTGCTCCAGTATTTCTCACAACAAACCCAGATTTAAAGTTACGCTTAAAAAAAGACATGGAACACATGGTGAAATAAGGGAATTGTACTTACATTTGAAAACTAAGCTCTGCAGCACTCTGATTTCCCTAGATTTGAATAACTCACTAAACATCAGCACTAGGAAAAAAAACAACCCAACCAACCAAAAAAAAAAAAAAAAAAAAAAAAAAAAAAAAAAAAAAAAAAACCCCAAAAAAAACCCCAAAAAAAAAAAAAAAACAAAAAAAAAAAAAAAAAAGAGGGGAAAAAAAAAAAAAAAAGACTGGAAAAGAGGAATAAGAGGGAAGACTTAAGGAAGCCACTTCTCTCCCAACTGAAAACTGTTTCAAAAGGTTTTAGCTGCGGACAACCTTGGTTTTAGAAATGAGCTGAACCTCCACTCCCATAAGTAGGAATTTTTTTTTTGTGTCATTTTGCTCTCTAAAATGGTCCAGATTGTCACACAAGTGACAGTGGTTCCCAAAAATCCCCACTACTGCAACTTGATCCAAGTAAGAAGCTTAATACTCTGAAATATGGGAAACAACTGTGCCAAAGACTGTCTAAGACTTCCTACTGCCAAGGCAGACATTTTCCTTTCCTGTCATTTTGAATGACACAAAAATCTTTTTATAAGCCTAATGAATGACACAAAATTTGAAATTCACTTTATAAGCTTTGCCAACCCTCCTTTTCCATGAAGAGTGAGTGACCATATATCATGAGACACAAAGAACTAAGGCTCCATCAACAGCAAACATTGGACAATGTTTCTTTCAGCTCTTACATTATGACTAATTTTGTGTCCCAGAAAACACAAGGCCTCATAAAACACTCTGAAGATTAACATGTCTGGGCTACTTTGAACCAATTCTATACTGGACAGTCCATGAGAGACAACACCTTGAGAACAGGCTCAAATTTAAAACTGAATAATGATCTCAGCATAGCACACACCAGGAAAGATTGTATTTCAGGTAAGCAAAGAGGCTAACAAGTATGCACTTACACAGAAAGTTAATCATCAGTACAGATCTTAGATCACTATGGCTGGGTGCTTTTGGCAAAAAATTCTACCCAGTATACAAATAGCTAGATTTTCTGCTATTTTCAGCTTCTGAGTGGCTCTGCACTTACCCCCATGCACTAAATATAGTCACACATTAATTTCAAGGGATTCAAGAAAGCTATGACAAAATAGTCTTCAAGGACTCTTCCTGCTGGGTATAAATGATAAAAATTCTCTTAGTTTCTCCTGCCATATGTCAACGGACAACACATATGTCACACATGACAGCTGCACTCTCTCAGCCAGAAGTGCTGATGAGCAAGGACTGATCTACTCCTAGTAAACTAGCTAGAAACAGCAACAGTGACAAGTGAGAAGCAAATCAATTAAGAGTACATACTTTGTGTTTCTCCTTCTTGAAGCCATTCTGTTCCATTCTGCCCTACAGTTACAATATGCACTGATAGGAGCTATGAAATTTCCATTAGCTATAACAAATAGTTACGCTTATTTTTACCTTTATGGGAGGTACAGGAAGCAAGAGACAACCAGGCTCAGATTCCACTACTACTATATTACCATTACATTACTGCCATTTGCATTTCATCATCTTAACTTCATTCCCATAAGACCATTTACATCTTGCAGGATGTTCTTCTCCAAATCCCTCCATTTCCTGCCCCTCCCTCTCCTCATCACACAAAAAAAGCAGTCACGGTGCCAATACACAGCCTCTGGTATGTGGCAGTTTCCGCTCTCTGCCAAGATATTCCATGCATTTAATTCTAAGGTGAAAGCACTTTCCTAAGGTTTAACTTCCATTCAGTCTTTGTAAGTGACCCTCAACCTCAACAGTTCTTCTTGTGACATTATTTTCACATACTTCATTGTGAGTCACATGCAAAAAATTTTCCACTTGACCACAAATAAAGCCAGTCTTTCCTAGAAATATGACTGTCATTGAGATATGAGAATGCAAAACTTCAGCTTAACTGATTGCATACTGAAAACACTTTTAAATTTACATTTCAAGTACAGTAGAATAAAAAGACCTGTGAGATATGAAGAAAATAACACTCCGATTAACTTTTCTGGGTGCTGGTCTCCTGATTACTGCTTAAAGACAACATCTTAACAACTAAAAGCCTGAACTCAACCAGATTTAATAAAGCTAAAGAAGTCATGGGGATCCTCAGTTGACTAAATGCTCCTTTCTTTGTTGTTTCTTCTGAAGAACAATAGAGGGAGACAAAATAAAAATTTCTAATAATACCAATTGAACTGCTGAACATGCCTTAGTATTTTTCAGTTCTAAAAGTTGAATAAGGTGAAAGCTCTAACTAGTGAAACAACGGGCAAGGTGATCAATTTCAAACATGTCTCAGCTCCTAGTCAGGGACAGAGAGCATGTGAGATTTGAGTGCTTTACCCTGAATTTCTGGTTAGATTTAAAATTCTCAGTGGGATGACTCATCCTTATCTGAAGTACCAGTTCTCTCTCACTTTCAAAGCATGGAGAATCTCTTAGGATTCTTGATGCAGCTAGAACATGCTCACAGGAAACCTAACAGTTATAGAAACAGCATGAAACACAACAGACTTTATTAAAAGCAGCAATCCCTATTGTGGAATTGACACAGAAGCAATACTCCAGCACTGGTCCCTCCCAGATCAAAGAAATTTGTTATTTCCAAGTTGCAGAATTTTGCTATTTCCAGCTTGCAGAAGCTGTAGTAAAGGCTGTGGTACAATCCATAAAATTCTTATGATTTGCTGTTCAGCTCCAGGTGTCTACAAATTGTCATCAGTTGCTGTTATGAGTGACATATCCACCTGAGAAAACACCCAACCAAAATTCTAATGTGGATTAGATGGTCAGCTCCTAGAAATACCTGTCAATAAGCAGTGATCTCCAACAGCCTCCTGGCAGGAGATACCTGTAACCAGCATAGAGTTACAACATCCGTCAGAGGGACCATTTAGAGGCTTAAGTGGAAACAGATAATTGAAGGTCTCTATAAACTAGTCACTGAAGTTTGCTGTGAGAAACACAGACATATTCTTTACTTGTGGAAGCTTTATAGAGTTCGGATTCAAAAGGATTTCTCAAAATTAATCACTTTTTTAAAAAAAAATCATCAAGCAAGGCGCGAGGTGGGTGAGAAAATGTTAGGACCAGTAAACAGAGGTGTTCTCAAACCTTTAGGTGGTCTCTTAACGGGAAGGAGTGTAATTACTGACTTGCCCAACCTTTAGATAAAGAGCCCTGGAGACACAAAGTCCCTCACAGCTCTATCTGAAACCCTGAACCAAAGGGGGGCATAGAGTAACACAGACTTGCATTACCAGCTTGTTCTTTCCACTTTCTTACAGCATTGATAGTCTTGAATCTGGATGTCCTTAAGCAGAGCTAAGTAGGTACATAAATTACCTGCAGGAAATCTAGAAAACCAAGGTGCTATTAAGGCTGAACCGAGAACTCACTCAGCACTCACTTCACAGTGGGTAAGGATCCTTAAAGAAAGCTCTGATATTAGGCAAATATGATTCATGTTCGGTTTCTAGCTTCCAGGCATTGAGTTTCTAAGTGCATTTGTTGTTAAATAAATGCAGACACCAAGTTCAAGACACACTACCACAAAGCTGTTAGATTATTTGTTCTCCTGAATTATGCATTACTTTCCCATGGTATGCAGTTTTTCTAACACAAGTACCCCACAAAGCCGAAATTCCAGCATGTCTATATGCCATATGGACCAGCTTCTCCAAACGTCTGCTCCTCATGGAAATTCTATTTGTTTTCCTATTGATTTTATTATGTTTAACAGCATACTAAATCATTCCTGAGGTTGACAAGTTTCTGGAAAATTGATATATGCTGTCTAAAACTGCCTGAGGCAGGAAACCAAATAAAACCAAAACAAATGGCTTCTTTTAAACTCTTGTTTTGCATTACTACAGCCAGGCATACAAGTGCCATCTTGCTTAGTAGAAGCATTCTTCTCCTTTGTGTAATATCTGAAGCACAGGAAACCTTTAGAAGCTCTTCTTATCGGTCTGCAAAGCAGGGGAAGGTGATTGCAAAACACCAGACTATTTGAGTGAGGGTGGGACTAGAAAGGCAGATTGTCATCCAAGATCAGTGGGCTGGATTTTCTCTCTGGGGAGAAGTGGAACTACAGCTACAAGGTGTGTAGATGTTGGAATCCACAGCTTAAGGCAAAAGTAGACTCCTTAGTGAGAATTGTATTTAATTCTTCTGAGAAACAGTACTTTGAAGCAATTAACTAAGATCAGGAAGAAGGAGGGGTTTGTTTGTTTGTTCAAAATTTTGAACATCACCATTAAGCAGTACTGAATTTGTTCCAAAGATTGGATAGCATTTCAATGGGAATATGCATTCACCCAGAACAAAAAAAAAAAAAATTAAAAAAAAATCATGTCTTGGTTCAGAGACTAAAGGGGGAGATGAATTACAGAAAAGAGTTCTGATGCTTTGATGTCAGAAATCTGAACACCACAAGAATTCAAGATGAAAACTGAGAATTAGATTAAGAAGAAATAATTTTTGAATCTCCAAAGATCTGTCAAAACCTGAGAAGTTCATATGTATGCATATTCATCCTTGTTAGACTCTCACTGGGCTGCTTTAACTGCTGTGTTCTGGCAAAGAAAAAAGAGATTGCAATGGAAAAATATTTTTGTGGGAAGTAGTTAAGGCACTGCACTAGCTGACAAATAATGAGATTACATTTGAAAGCTGCAGACATTTAAGACATATGACATGAAGTCATATACTTCCCATTTGGTGTGGTTAAAAAAATTCAAAGAGATAGATATATTCTCCTACAGACCCTGTGATGATGACACAGGATAAGCTGCTGAGTTCCACTACGGAGAAAGCAAACTACTTATGAGTATGTACACTGAACTGTGGGCCAGTCCTCTGAGGAGGCAAAATGCCTCCCGTGAATTAACAGTGAGAGAAATAGTTTCAAGATGTCTTGCATTTAGAGAATTTAACGGTAATCCAAGAGACATACACAAAAATTCAAAAGACGCTACAGTCCTCACAACATTATGGATTAAAGAAATTAATTTCACCAACAAAGAACATACCACAGAAAGAGAAAATACTCTATTATTCACTAAATGGAGCTTCTGGAAATCAAGTTTATCCCCTCCTTAGAGACGGCCAAGCAAATCCAGTTAATTTGCTAAGTGCTTAGTTACTGCAAAAATAGTCGTAAAGTTTAATACTAATTAAATCATTCTACTGATGGACATACTGCTGTAAGTGAACATATCACCTGCAGAAAAAAAAATAACTTCATTGCTTTGCATCTCTGTTTTCCAACACAGTCAAATGGTATTACAATTTCTAATTTCATAACAACTGAATCTACCTTGCAGAAGTATTACAGGAAAATTTCAAAAGGCCTGCAAAACATGATTCTAAGCTGTGCTGACTTTAATGTAACAGAAAATGGTTGTCTTTTCTTTAGTGCACAAATGCAGTGAAGCTAGTAAGATGTGTCTTCCTTTTTTCCATCTGCTAAATGATTCTTTATTCTCCCAAATAAGCTGCCTACAGGTGGCTCATCATTTTGAAAACTAAAGCACAGAGCTGGTCAATTAAACCCAGCTAACCTTTTCCTAACTCATGCATAGACCCTGTGCCAGCAGGTACTTGGATATTTGTAGTTAGAAACCTTGTCATTGAAGATGTTTGACACTAGCTATAGTGTATTTGGGCTCATCTGTCAGAGCTTCTGCCAACTTACAGGCAAGTTTGATGACTGCAAAGGAATAAATGTCCAACACACCAAAAACTCCCTGGAAAGGCTACATATAAACACACATATATCTGCTGTTGCTTGAAACTAATCTTCCAATATACCTCTCATTTGCAAACTTGGCTCAAAAAGTAAACCCTTTGAAACACCACCATAATACCACAAAACAAGAAATATTTAGTTTGAAAAAACACATCTCCTGTGCTAGGAGTACAGGAAGGAAACAGTGAGCATTCAAAGCATGTGTTGGAAAGAAAGACAACTAGCACTGTTAAACCACTCGTAGAACCAGTACACTAAGAAAAGATGGACAGAAATGTTTTTATTTTGCAGAAGTATACAACAACACAAATGTCTTTTGACACATTTGAGGAAAGTTCCTTGAACTGCAAAGTACATCCAACTGTGTTAAAACATAACAACTGAATGAGCAAAAATAATAAAAGGAGGTAAACAGACCTCCTAATAATTTTGGTCAAATAAATTAAAGATAATTATTCCTGAACCATCAATAGTTTTAGCAGATGCTTTTTCCTCAGTCTACATTTGATGCAAGGTCATTACCACTTAACTTAACAAGATCACTTCTTTCCTACCACTAGCAGCCCTATTTTACACCGTCAACCAGAAAACAGGCAAACTGAATGGCTGTTTTTTGGGAGGGCAGCTATAGATGTGTCTGCTAGTGCAGTACTAACTGAAGACAGCAAATCCTGCACAGATTCTTTAAATCTTGCATAACAGATAAGAGATCTGTCTGACAGATCGTCATTTGCTCTGCAGACAAAATAACAAGGTTTCTTGGAGGTAATCCAAAAAACTGTTCCAACTATTATTAACACAAAAGATTCAAGAAATGTGGTAAAACTGTTAAACTAAAACTAAAATTAAAAAAAAAAAAGCAAGGCGCTGAAGGTTTCAAAATGTGTTGATTTTCAAAATTAAATGCCTGAGTCTCCATAACCTTGCTGACATTACTTATCCTTTAAAGTCAAGGCTCAATAACTGAAACTCCTCTCATAAAACACGAATAAGATCCAATGTTATCCTCAATCGAGGAACATCAACATTAAGCACTTTAACTTCCACTCTTTCTCCAGGACCTAGGCCCAGGCTTCTTCTCTTCTTCACTTGAGAGAGTTTTGCTTCTGTTATATTTCGCACTGGAATCAAACCGCTTTTTCCCACCCCAATGTCAACAAAAACTCCAAATGGCGTTGCATTTTCAACTTTCCCAGTCAAAATAGCACCAACACTTAAGTCTTCGAAGCGGACTATGCTTCTCTTGAAGTCAGGTTTATCAAAATCTGTTAGAAGAAACAAGAAACACAAATAAGACTCTGGAGAAAAAGGGTTTCTAGGAGTTGTTTCCAGATGACTATTTCTAATTATAAGTCATCCCAAGGTAGGATCTCTTAGGTCCATCTTAGGTACATCTCTTAGGTCCCAAATACTGCTTTCTGTACATTTTTACATAAAAACCCACTTGTGATAACTTGTTTCTTATATTTTGTGAATCACTTTAAAAGACTTAGATTATTTTAGTAGTAAGTACAGTGAATTTGGTTTTATGAAGCTACCATAAAGGGATCAGAAGCATGTTGTATCGTAGGCAGTGACTGAAAGATTCTTTAAATTTTCTGGGATGTAGGGAGAAAACACTTGAGGTGACTCAAGCTACATCAATTATACATGAAATTCTATTCCTTTAGTAATTTCTAGACATTCACAAGAAGATGAATACTCAGTTTCATCAAAAAGAAAAGTCAGCAATGCACTGTTCTTAGGTTTGCTGTTCATCTGCACCTTCACTCTACATCTTCATCACAGTGCTGTTTTGCACTGACAGCCTGAAAATCACACAGGCATGATCATAAATAGGGATTATACTGGGATATTAATGTTCACATTCTGCATTTAAGGGCAGAGAAAGACTTTTTTAAACTCATTTATTTCACTACCACTTTCTGCTTCTGCAGAAAACCCTTCTAAGCCATCTCAACAACTTCTCTTTCAATCTTTTCCAATCATTGTTTGACTTTTCCAAGATATAATAAGGACTAAGATTTTCTACAAGGAACATCATCAAACCAGAATTGCAGGTTTTTTTCTTGTTTGCTTTTGAGAAACAAAATTCAGCCTGAACAAGTTCATGTCTAAAATACACTGGAATTTAATCAGTCTGTGCATCTGGATTGCCTTTGGATGGCAATGCTTTGGTAGGTGTGTGGGGGGGCTGCTGTGAGTGGTGGCTTCTGCAGTTTTGCCTGTGTCAAATAGATCCACTGCTGTCCAAGGTGGAGCCCAATAACAAAGGTGGTAAATGCCTCTAGGATAAAATATTTTTAAAAGAAAAAAAAAATAATCCCTGTATAACAGCAATTTCAGTCTGGGAGAGAGAAGTGAGCATATGCAACAGTAATAGCTCTGCAGACACCAAGAAAAGGAGGAGGAAGAGCTCCAGGTGCCAAAGCTCAGATTCCCCTGCAGCTCACTGAGGGTCCTACACCAGAACAAGTAGATGCCCAAAAGAAGGCTGTGATTCTGTGGGAATTCCACACTGAAGCAGGTTTTCTGGCAGGACTTGTGACCTCATTAGAGAATAATGAAAGTCTGTTTCTAAAGGACTTCACTCCATGGAAGGGAACCATGCTGGAGCAGTTCATGAAGAACTGCAACCCATGGGAAGAACTCATAGAGAAATCCATATGGCTACATAACGCTAACAGGCCACCTTTTCCAGCCACTTTAGAGTCTGTCTAAAATAATACTGAATGTCCAAGATAGCAGAATATGAATACTTCTATTGAAGATGCTCTCTTTTGCTTTTATATCTTCCTATGTTAATAGTCCATCCTACTGTAATTTAGATGTGAGATCACCAGAACAAATTGAGACATAGGAAGTACACATTTTCAGGATCACTAGTGGGGAATATTTAAAAAATAAGCATTGAAACCATGAATTAACTAAAAAGGGGAACAGAAACATTGGTTTGGCTGGTTTTTAAGCATACATTTATTATCTGTTATTAAAAGCCTACACCTTTGCTGCCTACCTTTATCTCCTGCTGTTGAAAGAGAATCCAGATGTAAGTTTCATTACACAACAGCATCCCCAGACATTTTACTTCATCTTTCCTTCCCTCTACCTCAGACTGTTCAGTACTATTGCAGGTTTTAACCAGGATAGGTCATGACCCATGGCTTCAGTTACACTGGTCTCCCAGAATTCAGGACAAGAAAAGAACAGAATGACACTACTGCTCCACAGAACTTTATTGCTACTATTTCAATTTGGTCTCAGCATTCCCTCTGTAATGGAGAGCCAACACAGATTCAATCAGTAGAGAGTCAACACATTGAAATGATTTTATTTGTTAACAGCCATACAACTTCCCTTCCTATGGCTGAAAATGCCATGATTTAAAACAGGATTCACACTCCCTACCAACACATCTGACTATGATGTAACCTTTACCTTGACAAAGAAAAGAAATGGCGGTACATGTCCATGAAAATCTATGACTGATTTTAGAAGAAGAAAATGTCCTGCTTTAAAACTGATATGTAGAAAAAGCAAACAGATTACAACCTTCCATACTGAGATTTACCTGTTCTGATGTCATAGCCTTCAGGCTGAGTGAGACCATCAATGATCAACTGCAGTGTGTGCATGGTGGTATTGAGCCTTTTGGCTGTGCCTTCCAGTCCTTCTTTTTGAATTACCACATTTACTTTTTGCTGCATGTCTGATTTTCCTATGTCATTTGCATTTCCTCCAATGAGAGATAAAAACCTAGGAAGTTTGAACAAAAAGAAAGATTTGTAACAGCCTTTAGTGGGAACTGAACCTTTGCTCTATTATTTTTTCATTGATGCATGAACAAAACTTCTGATAAAATATATTAACAGTTTCTTAAGTGCATGTCTTCTCAACTCATCACTGACCTCACATATAAATGGAAACTTAGAGTCTATATGCATATGTGTACCTTCCAGAACAGCTTGCAAAACTAGCAGCAAAACAGTAAAATGCAATCAAAATCTCTTCTCAGACCAATTGTTTCATCCCACAATAAAAGTGAATTTCCTTATTACTGAAAGACATCTTTTACCATGAAAGTTCCCTAGGAAACAGTGAGAGTTCTATAACAGTGTTCTTGTAATTGTCACACTCATTCAAATTAGAATGAATGGCAATTTAGTAAAGCAACAATGAATGAGTACTCAAAAACTTAAATTAATATGAATAAACTTTAACCCAACTGAAGAAAAACTTTGCATTAAATACTTCTCTTGTCTGTGAACTTCATGATTAAGAACAATTACTTTTTCAGACACTAGGTAATTATTAAGTCAAGTAGTCACACGACACAAACATCCTTATCTTTTCTTGTCATACACATATACACATTGCAGACTGAGACAAATTTGGACTGGAATCTAAAAAGCTGAAAAGAATATAATAAATAGTTCTAAATACTTATGTCCTGACATGTCATCTCCGCCATGACCTGCATCTCACCATGAATAAGCCTCTTCTACCCTGCTTTATCATGTCCCTTACTGTTGGCAGGAAGCACAATTCTTTTTTGCATGTTCACCATCACAGCAGGCAGGTAGAATTGTTGCTCCTGTCCTCCAGAACCTGAATAAACATTCCTTCCAAATTCCTAACAGAGATTCCTCCTTCCCCTCCTTATCCTGCTTCACAACAGGTGTAAACTACAAGTCTAAAAAGAAAAGCTGAGGAGTAGGTTTATGCCCTGAACTTGTGGGAGACATTCCAGCTCTATAAGCAAGCAAAAGCCCCTGGTACTCAACGTCCTTTTCCCCACCAAAATCATGCTGTGCTTTTATCAAAACCTGAGGCTAGTATTTCTTTTGTCAGGAGACTCAGAGGGGCTTTTGATATGATTTTTTTTTGTTTCCTCTTTTTAATCCAGAAAAACAACTGAGATGATTTCAGATGGTGAGCAATAGAAAGTTATATGGATTGAAATATGAAACTAAATTTACTTTTGACATAACATAAATGGAAGAGACATAATTAAAGCAATAACTGACTTTCAGTAAATCACAAAATTAATCTTTGAGCATAAGGGCAAAGTTTCACTTAGAAATGTCCATTAATTTTGCTAAAGGAGGACATCTGTTACAACTGGCTGTCAGAACTTCCACTTAACTGAATTCAAGTACAGACATAGGGACCAAAGTGTACTGGCAGCTCAAACACAGATTGGCGTTTAGTAGTGATAAATATAATTTTCACTAATTCTTTTTAGTGCATACACATCCTTTATGTGGCGATGAATGATGAAAATTAATAAGGACTCAGTGGATGGTGCTTTTCTCCGTATTCACTGAATTTTGCTTTGACTGCATGTCGACTTTTGACATCATTTTTCTAAGTAATTCAACGTGGTTTGGAAGCAAAGCATATAGCAAAACAGATGCAAAACATTTTAAAATACCAAGTGCAATTGTTTTTTCTGTAAACCAACAAACCCCACCACTACCATTCAAGTATTTTGTCTAATAACAGATATGAAAAATATCAGATGTTCTGTGAAATGAAATCACCTTATTTTCAAAAGGAGCCCCAAAAGTGGTTGCAATGATAATGCTGAAAATGAGCCCAGGCCCAGGTGAAGTGTTCCTCCCCAGACTGCTGGGGACTGCTGGCTGCTAGCACCAGACAATGCCCCACCAGAGCACTAGTGACAGGCGGCAGCTGCCCCAGCTTTGACTGACGTGCCAGATGGAACATGACAAACCCCACCAGCCTCATGACTCAACCTTCTAAATAATGTATGCTTTACCACACACCCCTATAAACAAGTTTGCTGACATTCACGTACATGGCTTTATTTTTCACTTTAAATGGAAACTCAGCTTGAGTATGTCCAAGTAACATTTTCTCACTATTAGGATTTCGCAGAGGCACATTGACTTCGTAAATTGATCACGGGGTGGGTTTCACCACTAATAAGTGCATCCACACGAAACAGCCACCAATGTATATTAAAAAAGCCCTGTTACATACAAAGATGTCACAGTGTGGATAATACAATCAGAATGAATGGTGTTATGTGCACAAGGCTGGAAAGAAAACCAGCCCAAAACAGGACACAATCCAAGTGCCTGAGTCCTCAAGTTCAATTCATGGAAGGTGCTTTGCCCCCTACTTTGTCCCCTGCAACCACCTCCCTCTTGACATCCCAAAGTATTTACCTGAAATTAAAAAGGATTCTTCATCTCGGCAAAGGTGGTATGTTTGGGTCCTATGCTACCAATTACAATTGTGTAAATAACTTATCAGTGAGGTTACTACTCACAGTAAAATTTTGGCTCCACCTGGAGATGAGACTTGGGCACATGTTTAAGGTGCACATAGGTACATGAGAAGTCCCACCAACTTCTACAAAATTTTAATGTCCAAAAAAAATCAGGCATTTTGTTAAGAATATTTCAGAATTACGGGTTACATATCACAGGCAAAACAGAGCACTGTAACAAAGTCCAGCATGCACATACACAGAGAAGAAATGCTCTTCATAAGAAATAGTATTATTTCTATTTTGGAAATTCTTACCATTTTAAGATAGGCTTTGGTATAACCTATACATTAAAGTATTTCCAAATTAAAGTAACTTCTTAGTGATTGCAGATGCATTTAGTTTAAGAAATACTGTTGAATCTAATTATACACTTAATGTATCATTTTTACATAAATAAACATAGCCTGAGGGCACTTGGACTAAAAAAAAATAAAATCAATATAAAGCACAAGTCTGAACAGTGGTGCATTATATTGATAATTTCCATGATTAAATGTCATTGCTAAGAACAAACTTAACTTTCTCCATATTAAAAAAACAACCCAACAACTTCTTTCAAGAGTTGTTTCAAAGTCATTTCAAAGGAAAAAAAAAAGCAGACGGTAGTAACACTCAGATATGGCTATGTGGGAAAAAGATGTTTCCTTTAATTTAAATATTTTGATCTTAAACTATCTCACAGCAATCTCTGAAATATCTCACTCACACAATTTGTAAACAATAGCTCCAGCTGCACAATATAAGAACATGAGTGATCTGTGCAAAAATGAAAGTCCTTAAAGTATTTTCCTGGCTACATGCGTGAAATAAATAATACATTGCAGTAGTTCAAGTGCTATGTTTATCTACTAGAAAGACAAAACCTTTCTCATTTCCTAACAGGAATGAGGAAGATGAGACTTTTTTCCTGAAGTGCAGTCAATCTTAGAAGATATATTATCCTTACTTCCACAATGATGAGTATGTGAATGTATGGTGAACTTTCTGCTCAAGGTACATCAACTCAGATAAAAGCTTACAGACTTAAGAAGAACAGGGTGAAACTTTAAGTTCAGAACTTTGAGTTTCATGGTTTTGAGATTTAAAGAATACTCAAACCTCTGCAATTACCTTTGTTTTAAAAGCAATCTTTGCAGTCTTACAGGACCTGCAGAGAATGGCCATCGATAAATGACTGATGCTTTTATTTAATACATAATTTCATCCATCTTATCCAGATAAAGAAAAGCAGCATAAATGTAACAAATAAGCGCATCATATTCACTTAACATACACATCTGCACAAAATTATAGCACAGCCCTTGCAAGGCTTAAGAGATAATGTAAATTTACTGGAATGCACAAAATAGTTAGAAAAGAGTAAAATTTTTACCAAGGAAAGCCTACAGTACATTTTTATGAAGTTACTCTAACCACCCCCCAAAATGCTTCTTATAATGTGCAGGAGTTCTAAAGCTTTGCAAGGACTTTAGTCACAGTCATTTCTGTTTTATGTAATCATTTCCAGCAACACGACTCAAGAGCTGGGAGTACTGGATTCATTACATTAAAGCAACATGATACGCCATTACATCTTGTCACAGTGCACACATGAATTAATGGTAAAGCAACATAATCACTCTGAAAACAAAACAACCCTGCATTAGCCATGCACTTTGTTAGGTAAAACGTACACTTATGACAGTAACAAACTTAAATTATGCAGACATTTATGTTTTAGTAATGTCTTGAAGTGCAAAAGCAGTACTTGTATAATGCAGATGTTGATTGCTCTCATTCCCAACAGTGATACGGATCCTTAATTTTTGATTACCGATGAAGACTATGTATCAAACACTATTTGTGCATTACTTTGTGTAATTAATTGCTGGACAGAGAGAACTAAAGATTCGGTTATATCTAAAACTATTTATGTGGTTTAGCCAGACAGTTTGACCTTCTATTCTTGACAGTTTATTTTTTCTTCAAATGCATAAATTATTAATAATGTAGATTATTTGACTGCATGCAGAAAGCAGTCAGTTTAGGACATTTTCAACTTCTAAGTTTTAAGAAACAACGAGTTTCTAAATAAGAGAAGAAATTCAGAGTTCCACTGCAGCATAGCCACTTTGCTTCCCTACCATTAGGCATGCTGCTGTTGGCTGTTCTCATGACTACTGATATATCACATAACTGGAGTGCAACCCGAGATAGAAAATAGTGAAACATGATTAGTTATCCACAAAGAACTAGTATACTACACTTAAAGGAGAAAACTCCATTAAAAAAGTCTTGTAGGGGTTTTGCCTAATATTTTTTTTCTAAATACAACTAGCAGGAAGTTATATAAGTTCCAAAAATTTCAACAAATTAAAAATACCATTTGATTTATGGGTCTAGCATTTATAGCATAAATGGAACATATTTCCCCCTTTATTTCCAAGTTCTTCTAATCAATCCTGTTAACTGTATTTTACAACACATTAAAAGTTTAAAATGTCTTCACTGGATGGCAATTGGCCTTTTCTCAAATTCTGTTTACTGACAAGATAACTTTCAAAAATATGGCCTCCAAAAATCCAGCTAAGTTATTAACGAAACCTGTGAATGAAATGGCTTTTGGAAGTGATGAATATGAACAGTTATTTATAATATTAATGGCTTCAATTCTCAAGCGTTCTCCTTAATTAGGGCTGGACATTGCCTATTGGAAATAGTAATAAAATGTCATTAATTGACTGAGTTTAACTTTTTAAAGTTTCTTTTAAAGAGCCCAAAGACTTTAAGTTACTTAATTTGCAGACTGATACTTACTAAAGTCCTAAATACCCACACATTTATACATGCAAGTATAGTCTCATTCAAGTAAACAAAAGTTAATTCTCATATCTTTCTAAGGAAAGGTCTCCTCACAGTAACAACTCACAGTAACAACTCCTATCCTCTATAAACTGCATTATTAAATTGAACACAACAACTACTTTTTATTGCTCGAATACCATTCTAAGTAATAATTCCCTTAAGCATTGCCTCAGTTGTTCAATAACTAGGGGATCAGAACAGAGGCAAGCCAGCCTGACAGTGAGCTGGAAATGCTATCAAAGGACAAGATTCCAGTTGCTTAAAGGGCAGGAGAGGAAAAACCCTTTCTTTTGGTGGCCTCATCAACAGTTTTTGTTCTTCATTTTCTTATGTGCCAGTACTTGCCTTCAAAGACAGCAAATGCAGCTTACCAGCACAGCAAATGAGATACTATGGATCAGCTGTTACATCCAACCATGCAGAGTACAAGAAACACCAGGGCTATTAGAAATATAACTGACTGGCCTTTAATGGAATATAAACTATTATTAACACAAACACCTTGCTGAAATGAGCACCAAAATGAAGCACTTCATTTCAGTGACGAAAAGCCCATGAACGAGTGCTTGCTGAAATCCCTTGGGACTTTGAAATCCTGCTGAAGGTATCAAGCAGCATTATCAATTCACAGAGAACGGCAAGACATGAATCTCCACTGCAAATGACTCTTGCCCAGTATGTCAAAAGCTTTGCTTAAGGCATAATCAACATCAGTGAACAGGACTGCCCTCTCTCTACCACCAGGCAAGGTGCTAAACCTGGGTAACTAGCCAAGAAAGATCCTCACCTCTGTTATTCTAAAGTCACAGCTTTAGATCTTTTACATTGGCAAAAATTTGTATTTCTAGATCAGGCTAAAATACAACCTGTCTGCCAGATGCTGCCATCTGTGAGCAGCAAATACACATTGTAAGTGTCAACCTTTTTGCAAAAATCATTTTAATGAGATTTAAATTAAAAAGTCAGCAAATGTTATAATTCAGTTACATGAAACCAACTGCACCCAGAAGACTGATTGAGAACAAAGAAAAAACATTGCATTTTCTTTCCAACATTTTGGTTTATAAGCATAACCTGGTTGTAACTTCTGGGGACTTCCGAAATATTTCCTCGGTTTTCCTACCAATTCTTTAATAACACATACCAAGAAATTTGATATGCTCTACATACTGTATTAATTGTATGCAGAAGATTTTGCCACTATAAACTTTTTTTCACATATAGACTTTTCAAAAGCTTAAAGCGTGGTTCTGCTTTGCAGGAAAATAGACTGTCTATAAAGTTTTGAGGTTTTTATTTAGCTTTTTGGAAATTCCGATTCATAATATTTAGAGGTGTACGTAAGCTCCATCACTGCACATGACAAAGCCAAGCTTTGACAGTGTGGAAACCATGCTTTGTGGAACAAAAATGCTTTGGTCTTCTGAGAGCGTGTTAAATCCCTAGTAGGATATTTTCCAATTATTTTACAGAAACTGTACAGATTTTAAGGTAAGATGCTTAAATGCCATAAATTAATCATATCAGCACCATTTGTGCCACTGTAGTAAAGATTACATCAGTGTTTCCATTATAAAAAAACCCTATTTTTCTAAATCAGCCCTAAAAATTTGCTCCAGCCTGAAGTTTGGCAACCAAAGTCACCACTTGGGAGTAATTATTTTAACCATATTTTTCTTTAATGGATTGACTTTTCAAGCTACAAAATAGTCCTGAAAAAGAAAATTAGTGGTTTCAAATTTTGGTAAATTTCTATCCCTCAAAAACATTGTTTTAAAACCTGATAATTTTGCATGTCATAAATCTGCAATGTAGACTGCTGCCTTTGGGTGATTTGGCTATAAGCAGAGGATAAAAATCGCCATCTTATTTCATTTAAAAATAAATGCAATTTTCCATGAAAACTTTTAATCCAATGAAACTTTCAGAAACTACTTTCTCATAGCAAGATGTGGTAGGCATTGCATGAGGAAGCCTTTATGATTCACTTTTGTAGCAGCTATTTCATACATGCTAATTTTCATGGTACGAGGTATGTAATATCGGATTTTTGATCAAATCTGGTTATATTCAAGACATTCTGTTCTTTGGCAGCACAGATCCACCTGTGAATTTGACACACTCCCTGACAAAGTCCAGTGTAAGCACAGCAAAAGAAGAAATAGTCTGATAGCACTAGAGTCACAGAACTCATTTAGACGTATTACTTAAAAAAACTTTATTATTAAATACCAATTCCAACCTACATCTAACAGTTTCAATTTTTCTCATGCATTTTATTTTAAGTTATAAGAATTATCAATTAGGTTTTATACTAGTTCAATCTAGCATTCTAGAAAGACTTTCAGATATTGGCTAACTTCTATAACCTCCAACAAACACCATGAACATGATTTGATCCTCAGGGTCTCTAAAGCTTTCCCATTAATCTAGGCTCAGCACAAAGGAATTACAAGCCCAGTTCCATCCACTGCCTGTCAGCAAACTCGCCAACAGCCCTGATAAGCTTTGGACTGAATCCTCTACGCAGCCTGAATTCTTAGTAAGTTTTTTTCTTAATTCATACTCAGGCAGGAAAAAAGGTTTGGAAAACTGTTTTCATAAGTTTGGTGAAACTTAGCAGCTCATATGCATTTTTTTGAAAAGTCATTTCAAATATATAATTATGGCTAAATTACAGCATTAGTTGCTTGAGGGGAGGATGTCTGGTTTATATTTAGCACTTACGTCATCAGTGTCAATTTTTAATACTACCCATCTTGACTTTTGACAGTTTGCTGCAGAGCTGTATTTTCTTTTCTCAAAACAGCTTTTTGCCATGAAAAAACATTAAAGATATTTGCCCCCTTCCCCACACCATTTTGTGATATCAAGTTGCTACTCAGTCATACAATCTATATCATGAAAGTTATCACCTTCATATTTAACACGCTTTCAAGGAAACAAAAGAAAAATACAAATGTTCTTGTCTGTAAAGTATATCCACAGAAAGCACTTGGAGACTTTTTTCCCCCTATCATACTATGTGTAGGGGTACTATAAGTGTAAAAAGTAAGAAAACAGAGAAAGCCAAAAGGATGCAGGAAAAAACTGATACAGTTAGTTACAGAGAGGGATGCTATGCTTATTACTTTTGGTATTTCACTAGCAGATATTGTAACTGTTGTTTTATATTTGCTTTGTAATCAATTTTTATTCTTTTGCATTAAAAACACGAAAACACCCAAAACTCACAACAAAATTCTGTATTGTACAATATCTGTGACATTCATTTGGATCTAAATACTTCATCTGAAAATTCTTTCCAGGATGGCAAAGTGCTCGGTGAGAAACACAGAACACAAAATTACACTGCTGGATATCTGCTGTAAAATACTTGCATTATCTATACAAAGAGATGATGAGATAGATTAACACTGGTCTTCAGCCATGAAACACCTCTGCATTGGCTTAGAGGCAATTGAAAGCTGAGTCTGTATTTGTGCATGTATCAAGACTCAGCAAGGCACCTCCTAAGCAGTGTTGACTTTGCAATAGGTGCCAGCCCCCTCGCTGAAACATGCAAAAGCCTGGGACTCAAACCACTGTTTTCACCGAGATGTAAAAATTGTGCTCATTAATTTTTTTCTATTCTATTTTCTGTTAAATAGTGCCAGTGGTGGGTTCCAAGTCAAATTTCAAATCACAATTATAGGATCTGCCATACCTACTAAAATTATACTATTTCAGCTGTATGTGAATATCTGTTCTACCCTATGCAGTAATAATCCCACTCACCACTTCAGATATAAGAGTCACCAGGTGCTGCTTTGGGAACAAAGTCACAATTCTTTATCTTCTGACCAGCCTTTGTGAAAATACTGCATGCAGGGAAGTTACTGTAGTATTCCACCATTAACTGCATATATTTCTCTGCTCTCTAAAGCAATCTGTCCGCATCAGGCTTTAAGCAAGGCTGGTAGCATTGTGACCACTTTACTAATGACATTATTAGTGTACTGGGGCTGGAAAGCTAAAAACTAAAACCCAAAACTTGTAATTTAAATTGAATTAAATTCAATATTGAAAAATCAAAATTATTTTTGAATTACCAATTTATTTTTGGTTTTCACCTTGACTCACGTACATTGAATAATCTCTAGTTAGGGTGACCAAGTAGCAAACCCTATAAACCACCTACCAAACATAAGATCATTAAGACCAGGACCTTGACTGATGTTTTTTTCCCCCAGCTACACAGAGCAGGGACTTTGTAACATATGCTGATGTGTATGAAAAAAAGGGAAATGGTCACAGAAAAGGAGAAAACAGTTATCTACTGGACAACTGCAACAGATTCTACCAGGAAATTGCACAGTAGGTCCTAGAATCAGGCACAAAGAAGAATGAACCGCGGCAGGGAGAGGATGGAAGCAAAAGTGCACCCCATGCCTAGTAGAAGAAAAGCATGGAGAACAGAGTACACAACTGAAGGCAAGGTGTCGTAAAAATGCAAGGTCCGGTATGACTTTTTTAGGTAAGAAAGTTCAAGCTTTGTGAAGTCAAAAATTCTGCATCTCTTGGAGGTTTAAAGATGGTTTTGTTTATAAAAGAGGAAGCATAAGTTTGTTTGTCCAGGCATAATATTCTCAACAGAGACCATAAGAATTTTAAAGCAACTGTCTACTGGTGAAATTAGCTTCTGTACTTTTAAAGAAAAGAACCTGTTCAGTAAAAATCAGTTGAAAAATAAACATGCACCCATTTGTGGTAGGAGATAATGTTTTCTGAAGAGGAAAAGCAAAGTCCATTTTCAACCAGGGCTGTTGATAGAAAAGATCACAGCTTATAGTAGTATTTCAGAGGCACACATGGATTCCTAATTACTTTTTTTGCCTGACATACACAAAAAGCATCCTCTTCTTTTATCCACCCAGTAAAACAATCATACTATTCATGTATTTGGGAACTTACGCATACATCTTAATTAGATTTTGCAATATGAAAATTTAATTTTAAAGGCCCATAGTAATGACATATGCTCACTTATATCCAAAGCATACCTTTTCCTTGAAAAAGGGGTGAAAGCTTCAAAGCACTATAAATATACCTGTCTCAAAAGGCTGAACAGGCTGTTGTCAGAAAAATAATTACTTTCACTTTAAAAATTGATGGTGTCAGTGGTACAAAAGCTTTCCCATTACTTACCTCATTGCAATGTTGTAAGACTCTGGATGAATACAAGTTTGGTCCAAAGGATTGGGCTGTTGTGAGGCACATGATGTTAGTTTCATCTTCTTTTTACCCAGTGTACCTGCTTTAGTCAAAAGTGCACGACTTCCAAGTTCACTTTTCTTTTTACTGCCAGAAATCAAAAATGGACATGTCATTCTCAATGAAGATGATCTTGGCCCAGTGTCCACACACAAAACCAACATATTTTTTCTCTTTAAGTTTCCCTCAAACAAAAAAAATTAACAGGACACATTAAAAGGCATCAAATGACTACTACTACGAATGCTTCTTTCATGCCTCTTTGTTTTGTCTGTTTTTTCCTAAGTCACAAGTGGTTCCTGCTTGTGGAGGACAAAAGAGAACACATTGAAGGACCTGAAACTAGCACTGGCTTTTTGGGCTCCACTCATCAACTGGCAGAAATGCAAACATATTTTCCTCTTTCCATACCAATTTTAAAATAATCACTATTTGTTAAATTTCAAGTAAAAAGCACAAAAAATAGTTCATACAGCAATCTGAAGTCATCAAAATTACTACAAAGGATAAAAATTAAACCTCAAAGTTAATTTCAGAAGTGTCTGGTTATGCCACCAGAAGTATTGTGGAGGCAGCGGTGTTAGAGCTTTACTTTGGCCTCAAAATCAATTTCTCAGGTTATACAGTGTTCCCAAGTTTTATGGAATCTGAAGAACATCAGAATCATGTTCCAGGAAGGTTAAAAAATCCCCAAAACAATGTTCGCATTTCACCAATGAACACTGGGGGGGATGGGGGGGAAGCCATCAGGCCTTTTTTTCAATTGGTAGTGTTGCAGCCTAAACTACAGAAACTAGAACAGATCTGTACAAGGTAAGACCTATCAATCACAGAGAGCTTTGGAAGCAATTTCTTTGGTCTTCTGGTGCTTACAGCGAGCACCATTTGGCCTGCAGCCTATGCCTCTCTGCCAGATGGGCAACCAATCTGTATACCTTCCACCCGGGCAGAAAGCCAGTCCCTATGTGCCCACGTCCTGCCTGGAAGTTACACGTGTGCTCTTCAGCCAGCAGCAACTGGGAATACAGTTCTGCTTCTGAGCACTGTGTTGGCTAAAAAATAGCATGTGCTTCCCAGGAAAATATTTTTTTGAGAAGAGCCAGTGGCAAAAGTGTGGGGATGGTGCTACCGACATGCCCTTTCTGAGTTCTTTATTTTGGAAAGAGAAATGAGGAAAGACAGGAGAAGAGACACTGTACTAGAAAGGGCATTTTCAGTTGTAGAAAGGTCAAGCACTGTGAATGGCTGGAAGTGTAGAAGACTTGGTACAGAATCAGGGATGAGATGACAGGGAAGAAAATGATGCCCTGTTGACAAACTGGACTTGGGAAAAGGCCTCACGTTTTTCAGACAGAAGACAGTCATGTCACACTTGCTAGGCACAGGAGTATAACAAACACCGTTTGATCTAGGCAGCTACTCAACTTCCTCTCTCCAGGTAATGAAACTGAAATGCCAGAAATTTGCACTAGTTCACTACAATTAAGTTTTGCCGAATAATATTTACCACATTAAATTAATTAGTTTACAGATACCTATACTATGCCTGAGAAACAAGACTAAAGTTTTAACATCTCAGATCACAACACTGCTGCATGACAATTTTTTATTTTTTACCAATTCAGTGGCAAAATTCTTAATTAAACTTACGTATTTATCAGAACCCTGACTTAAAGGACTATGCTAATAAGCCACGATTATTCAGGGGAAGAACTATTTTCAACCATGGACTTTCACAAGTCGATTTGTTGTCTTTCAGAGCACAGTGGTCTAGGATTCCTTGAGTCTCAAGCATGAATACAAAGCAGAAAAGCAGAAAGTCTTCTCATTCTGTTTCACATAACTTAGTCAGAACAGTTAAAAACCCTATTACCTGCAAAAAGTCTTTATATATTCTTGATTGAATCTGATGAAACCAGCACATTGTTGGAAGGTTTTGGGACCCAAACCTTTGACTTCTTTGAGCTGTTCTCGGTTTATAAATGGTCCGTTCTTCTCTCGCCATTCAATTATATTTTTAGCCCTGTTAGTATTCAGTCCTGCCACGTGCCTAAGAGAAAATTTACAAATACTTTTATTACCATTGAACAGTCATTATTGCAAGTGACAATATTCATTACAAGGATAAACATTCCTATAGAAAATTTGGTTTACAAAACTTTAAAATTGCTAAGAAATTAGCAAATAGACTCCCAGACCAAAGGCACTGTCTGAAAAAGGATCCCTTCTCTTCGTTCCGTGGAAGGAATTCACTGAAGCCAATCAGTACAGCAATCCAGTTCTGTACATGCCTAACTAGTAAGCCAGGGGCGTGTAATTTATGATCTGTTGGCTATTTCCATAATGCCAATTCAATCTGTCATGTCTTAGGACCTGCCCCCAGCTGCCCTCTTCAGGAAACAGTGTGGGAGGAGGGTTCAGAACAGATAAATTGTTCCTGTAAGAACAATTCCTGAGCTCCTCTCAGCTCTTCCAGTGGTACTGAAACACCTTGCCCCAGCATGAAGGGCTCACGTCTGCTACCCAGAAGGAGAGTGGCTGGGAACAGCTTGCCTTCCTCAATTAACTGATCCACAAAGCTTGTTTATTTTCTCTGAGCTCTTCTTGAAATAAAAGCCAGCTGGGAACAGCTGTATGACTTGTTCTGAGGGTAACTTGGACCTGCCCAAGAACTTACCTGTGAAGCACAACAGCAATTAGTCAGGTTCCTTCAGGAAGCAGTGGGTTTGCTGCACATTTTCTGCATGTAAATATGAGTAAAATTTTCTGGGTGTGGAATACGGTAATCATAAGAGAGAAAAGAGCTCTCGTGGGGAGTTACTCAAGGCAACAGTAAAGGAAATGTCATGCACTAGGCTCTATATATCAGATCCCATTGCTTTAAGTCAGCAACAGCAGTGATCTATTTGTGGAATGGCATGAACTGATTCTAGAAAAACCCCAGCAAACAGAGGAAGAGTCATAAAATCTTAGGGGAAAAAAAAAAATATCTCCATTATTCTCAAGCTCAAACAAAAGTTTAAAAAGTAGTCTGAATTTGGTGAAAGCTCAGAATGAAATTAGATGGACACACCTTTAACCACAGATGGAATACTAATCATTAGGAATAGAATTTTCTTCAAAAATTTCTTAGAAACATTGAAAAATCCAGCTTATTTACACTGACAAACATTACACAGTTGACAGAATTTTCCACTGATGATCTCAAGTCTTTCAAGCACAATACTCAGCAGTAACACAAAGAGTGTAGCACTGTCATCCCTTCCCTGTGTAGTATGTGTCAAGAAGTGTATTTGATGCATCAGAAACCACAAACAGAAAGCTCTTCTCAGGCTGCAAATCCAGCTAGGGTGAGAATCTCATGAACTGGATGTCTGAAGGAAACTTAAGACTGCATCAATACAGAACAGCAGATTTGAACAACTATAAGCCAGGTTAACTAGACCACACAAAATACTTACACAATGTGGTTACCACCTGTAGCCCTGTTTGCATAGGGTTACCCCCCATTTAGTTTTGGGGAGGCACAGCAGCATCTCAGGCTGATGCTTCCTGCTGAAGTGGACAATACAGCTGTTCCTTTTGACTCAGGTTATTCTATGATTCTATTCTGTTGATTCTATGAATGAAAGCTTCCTTTATGATTCTATTCTGTTGATTCTATGAATGAAAGCTTCCTTTGCCATTCAGGTATCTTGCTTTCCACTTGCTTTCTTCCTAAAAGCTCATCTAAATCCAAAAGCATGTAAGACAGAAGAAATCCGACGTTGTCTAGGGGTTGGATATACGGAGAAAGAATATGAAAGTGGAAAACCAAAAAGAAAAAGAGAGCCTCTTTCAGAATATGGAAAGATGTTTTTAAGAAAGATTCTAAGGGCTAAAAAATTTTAACAGAGATAGCAAGAAGGAACTTTTCTTAATTTTCATACCTAATATAATTTTCATTACTGATTATGGACTATAATATTATGGAAGAATATGGACAGAAGACTATGGACATTCTTTTCCTTCCTCTCCTACTATGGAGGATGACAGAAGCACTTTTGCTCTTCTGAGAGTTTGTTGCCTAAACAATACTGAATTCTACACACTCAAGAGAGAATGAGTTTTCAGTTTCTAACCATGAAAAAGTCCAGAACATTCTTCAAGTAAACATGGCAAAACTATGTAACAAAAAAAAAAAAGTCAAAAGGGATACATTTTTCAAGTTTCCCCTTAAATTTTTCCTTTTCTCCTTTTCTTGTCTAAGTTTTACAACCTAGTCCACTCAGAAGTACCTATAAAAATACCTTCTAAGAGACAAAGTACATTTGAAAATACCTTTCTCTGTGTAAAAATACATATTACTTATATCACGTTCTTCTAAAATTGCAGTGTTGGCTCCAAATTTTTAAATATCTGTTTTTCTCTACAGAATAGTTCCACCCTGGAGAATGACACCTGACTCACAGGATTCAGTGAAATACTGTCTTACCGTGTCATTTTTATGTATCTGGAAGTTTAACACAAGAGCCATTTGCTCCAGCTGAGCTTGAGTCAGATGGCAGACTAAACAGAGACTCTGTGATCCAGAGCCATGTAATTACTGGAATAGGAAAATGTTTCACTCACCTTAATAGTATTTCTGAGCAGATGTTAATATCAACTCCTACAAAGCTGACACACTCTTCAACCACACTGTCCAGAGTTGCTTTGAGCAAAGTCTGTGATACATCATGCTGAGAAACAAGAATGGAGGTATCTGGTTACTGAAGTATCGAAGTGTACATAAACAGGAACTGCATATAGCACTAACATCAATAAAACAGCTGCTGGAACTTAACAATATCTTAGGAGAGGGTAACAGTTAAAAACATGAATTGTAGAATATATTTTTTAAATGTCCCAAATACGTCTTTGAAGCATCTTTGTCATGATGCAAATCTCTAGAATAAAGACATTTTACATCCCAGTATTGTTCTTTAATAACTATTTCCCTGCATCTTATAAAAACAAAACTCTATTAAAAACATGATTACTCCAAAAGAGTAATTCTTCTGTTCATTCACCATGTCTTGTCTTTAATCTGACATTTATTTACCTATAAAATCAGTTTATTAAAAATTAAGTAGAGAAGAGACCACAAATTCTGTACTTTTGCACCAGAACATACAGATATTTGCAAAATAGTCCATTTATGAGCATCACTCTACAGTACAGTTATTTACTAAAAGAAAAAAAAACACATACTGTATGAAGGTGGGCAATACATAAGGTACTTATCAACCCCATGGCGACAAAATGTTTCAAATTTTGAACAGATACTTCAGGGAAGATTGGCAGGCCCTTGACAAAGCACCACTAATGGAAACGTTCACTGTGTTTTCCCCCTTCTCCCCCTAAAAGAAAAATCAGTCACACTTGTCAAAGGTAAAAGTTCTGAAGCTCTAAGATTTCTTTTCCTCCCAAATGTAGGCATACTTTAGTCTGTAACTGCGAGTTCCCCACACAAGCCCATCAATGCTTAGAAGTCGGACCTGGAGGGAGAAGCCTCTCTAAATGCAGGAGCTAATTCAATCACTATGTTGGCTTAGCTTCAGGGCTCTTCCGCATCACTCATGTAAATCTGGGTTGATCTGTTGTGGTTTCATGATGCATTCATTTAGGACATCAAGCTGGATACAAGCCAAGGCACCAAACACTTCATCCATTACTTTGTTTTACATTCTAAGCCTTTCAGATATTTTAAAGATTTCACAGTTAAATTTAACATGCCAATAGCATCAATCCCAATGTACTAAACACTGGTAGTTCATTAAGCAGTGGTTAATAACTGAGACAGTCGTAAAACTTCAGGCAATGCATTTCATACTTCCCTATTTCAGGTGATGGTAATGGGATGCATTTTCATTATGTGATATGTAACAAAGTTACTTACAAACACAGAGCTCATCTTTTGCCAATATTACAATTTCTATATTAATTTTTTCATGCAAAACACCAAGTACATGGACAAGTACTTGCATTTGCACGCATCCTTGGTCTCATAACCATAAAGCTTGCTTGTACGCTTGGCAGATCAAACATCAGTTTCTACTTACTAATGTGTTATTACTGATGGCTTAAGTTTTAGCTTCCATATTTTTCAGATTCTGTACTGCATTATTATATAACTCCGAACTCCAAATAAATTGTTAGCAATTCCTCTTCACAGTTTAGTTAGACAAAACA
>VWZN01014366.1:506803-525621 GCA_013396955.1 Regulus satrapa
CAATCCTTTTCCTGCACAACAACCAAGGACACCACTGCAGCTTCAGGCCCAAGAAGTATAAACAACAGGGAATTGAGGAGAGCAATCTGGGAGGATGTGACTTCAAAACCTGAAGCTGTAATTGGACAATAGTCCCAATATGTAAATGGACCAAAATTTATACAAGCGGGAAAACTTGTGACCTGGGTGCAGCCACAGCTGGGCTCTTGTATCGCCCAAGGTGTTTTCTTTGAAGGCCTTTTAATAAAAAAAAATTAAGGCACCACTACTGCAACATAATAGCTGCTTTTTTGAACATAGACAAAAAACCGTACCCTTAAAAGAACTCTGTTTTCTTATGTTTCATTTTTCTGACTTACTACTGAAGATGCAGCTTCTCTTACTGAGGAATATATTCCCTCCCCTCCTCCTGGCATCAACCACACAATACACTAGAGCTAGAGGCTTCCAGCTCACACACACACGCAAAGATGAATTTACATAACAGCACAAGAACCAAAATAAAATGTTCAGAAACAACACCCACATCTTATCTTTTTTGCCAAGTGCGGCTGCCGAACACTGGGCTAGGTTTTTCACTAAACATTTTATTTGAGATTCACTGGAAGATAAAGATTCTAATTTAAAAAAAACTTTGTCATTGTGATGAAGGAAAGCATGAGGAGGAAAAAAATGCAGAGGACAATTTCCTTCTGCTTCTAGGGAAGGCTACTAACTCCAAAGTACTTGCAAGTTGATTATGATACAGTTTCATAAGTTACATTAACAAATTCTATTAACTGTAGTAGTTCTTGGCCACCTTTAAAAAGTATTTTGTTCTAGACAACTCCTCTAAATATTTACGAATATATCTGAATATATGAATACAAAATTATCTTTGTGACAAAGAGAAGCATAGACTGCTGCTTCCCCAAGTTTCAGAGTCATTACTTAAGATGATGATTCTTCAGTAGGAACAACATGATTCAAAACAGTAACTGCCTCCATAATGTCATAGCATAGGGTGTAGCAAAGAAGGAAATCCATTAATGGTCTAACTTTCCTAAAGAGTTTTTTGGGAAAGCCTTGATTCAGCAGAAGCTTTATTTCCAGCCTGCACAAAGTGAACCTGGATAGTAATTCAGTAAACTACATTCCCCAGAAATCAAGGAAAGGATCTGTCACTATCAAGAGCTAAACATCCTAAAACATCTCTGCTAATGAAAAATATGCCAGTCCTCAGAGAACCTAATTTTCAAATGCACCATTGGCATTTATCTAAATACCCGAGTTTGTGGTTCCAATAGTTTGCGTAAAATTAATGAGATACGATACAATATACACATCTTGAAAAAAACTATAGTACTTGACTGTCTGTTTTTCTTGCCAAGAAGACAAAAAGTTCTCAGGTCTCTCAAAGATAACTTGTATCTTAACTTTATCTCTGTTTGACAGTCATCATTAAAAAAACCAAAACAAAGCCATGCACAAGTTGTTCTTTATTGCTCCAACACATAAGAGTCATGTGGCTTGGAATGGACATCACAGTGTGTATGTGAAGGCACAGATAAAGTGAACGGGCAGATGTGACAGAACAGGATAAGCATAAAACAATCCTTGAGCTACCAGTACCTCACTGAAGTAAGATGCATTTAGTGAGTGAATGATGTTAAGTTGTTAAAGCCAAGAAAAACCTTCCAGATGGCAAACCTGCCTCCCAAGATGCAGCTACTGACCATCAAAGCTTCCTTTGGCTATAGTGAAGAAATTTTTACACCCCTCTTTACACTGAAACAAGGCACAGAGAAGTGCTACACATTTAGTTTCTAACAGGAGTTAAAACCATTATTATCTCCATATCATTGCCAAGACTTCCTACTGCCCAAAGGTTACGCTTCAGAAAGGTTTAAAGTACAGTGCGTTTCCCACTCTTCCAGCAGTTTCACTGATCTTCTCAAATATCAGAGGTTAGATGATGCTATATACTTCTATGCACTATTTATATGCACTGGGGTGGTATCAAATGAGTCAGGGCACTAGAAGCACGCATATATCTTGCTCCTCACTCCCTACAACAGGTTTGCAAAGACAGGAATAATGAACTGTTGCATTAAGTGCATCAGAATAAAACCTGCACAAGTAAAGCCCAAGGCTAAAATGCCAGGCTGCTTTCAAAGTGAAGTTATGCAGAACTTGATGTTGCATAGTCTCTGACAATCCCTCCACAGACCACTGATCATTGCATCAGCTGATCCCCTGCAAATCCTTCTAAATAAAACACTTTCATAACAGCTCTGACTCTGAATCTACCCCAATGAATGAGGGTGTCCCTGCTAAAACTGTTCAGTATAGCCTTTAAGCTCAGAGGCGAGCACACAAGGTGCTATAACTGCTATGTCCAACAAGTCAACATTTTATATTATGATTTCCAAAAGGATCAATACTCACAATTTTTGGAAACTAAGGGCAGCAGAAGTAAAGAGCCTGCCACAATCATTGGATGTCCAGTGCAAAACTGCAAACTTTTGTTTATCATCACTCTCAAGAAAACAAAGCCACCTCGCTTCAAAGATAGTATTAGCGAGAACTTACACATTTGTTTGGTTTGAGCTTTTGGTGGGGAGGACTATAGAAATCAATCTGTCCTGAGAAGTGTCAGGAACTGTTACCATATTTCAGTATTTGTTTTCTAAGGAGTTACCAAGTAAGCCAGGAAAAAAGATGCAGAAAATTACTTGATTAATTGAAACTGTTGCAGGAAAGAATTTTCGATCAATGAAATTCAAACATTACACTACTCTTATCTTTTTATAAAGAGTATCCCAAATATAATTTGCATTCATAAACATGGAAGAAAATCAAGGGCAGCTATTTAAATCTCTGGTCACAACTGCTGCTCAGATTAGCCCTGGCAAACTTGTTAAAATTACCAGAAAAAATATCACATATTTCAAAACAACCATTCTGCAAACCCATACTAAAAAAAAACCTCCTAACAATCATTATAACTTAATTTCATCAATCATGGCACAAAATGTTTAACCCTGAAGAACTGTGTTTAAGAACACCTGTCTATTATGCACATGACAGTTCTGTACTATTACTATATCCCAATACTTCAGCTATCTTTTCCTGCCATATGATATATAGCAGAGAACAAGGATTGTTGTTTCATTCAGTTTCAAAATTTACAAACACCCACTGAAAATAATTAACATTACTAAAAACCTATCTGTTCCTTGAGATGGTGCTCCCTCAGCTCCTTTTGCAGTTTCAAAAACCTGCTGATGGACACCAAAGGCAGGCAGTATTTTACATACCCTCTCAGCTCAGTTATTTCTAGCAGTGCACCAATACAGACACTGTAAAAATACATTTGTCATCAGCATGGCAAACTTACCAAGTCAAAGAGCCAGTGCTCACACAAAGCCTGGAGTGTGTACTTAGCTAACATGTGTGACCATGGATGGTGGATCAGCACACTAATTTTGCCTGAACACTACACTACCAGCGCTAGCGTACAATGGGCAGCTTTTACATGGAACTAAATTGCAACTTCAAGCTCCTTACTTTAACTCAAAAAAAAAACCCAAAATAATAAGCCTCCACATAACACTCAAAATAATACACATAATTAAAATGCATTTGATAACATTTTCCTGGTTCCCGATAAAATAATAATTTCACAAAGTATAGTATCACTGCATATGCACAAGAAAGACAAATTCAAGCAGCTTAAAATTCTACTGCAACACACAGTAATTCTGAAATAATTATTTTCCACTTACAAACATTAGCAGACATCAGACACAATCAGCCTGTGAGTCATTATTACTTTAAAATACCCAAGAGCCAAGCAAGGCACCTTCCAACATAGTCAAGCAGGAGTTATTTGTACCCTGCAGAGCCTACAAATGCAGTGCAGACATGACCTAATGATGCTGGTTAGAAAGCAGTAGGGAGGGGATGAGTTCTCAAGTCTGGGCAGCAACCTGCAAGTTCTTGACCCAGGCTTGGCATTCCTATAACAAGATCAATACTCATTCTAAATAAGACTGAGTTGTGTGCCAGACAATCTATTTTGGGTTTTGATCAAGTTATACCTCACTTGTCCTTTGAATCCAAAAGTCAGCCTTCAACGAAGTAAATGCAATTTAACCTCTAATTTTTTTTTCCTGATTTGAGTCCTGAAAGACTTCTAACACTTCATAAAACATTATTTTGTTGGTACCTACTATTAACTTCTGTATCCATGGATTTTAATATTGGCATGTGTGACCAGACAACATGCCTCTTGAAAAATACTACTTTTTTCTTTAAAGAGTGGCATAACTGTGCAAACTGAATGACTTTTACTGAAAGAGAAATTAGGTGGGACAACACATCCTAAGCAATGTTCAAAAACATATTATTTTACAGAGATTCAATCCCTGGCAATGTGTTTCAAAATTTAAAAACTGGAAAAACTTTACTAGTACTATAACCTATATACAATCAGCTTTATTTAAAATGCTTGTGAAACCACAAAAGTAAAATGAATTCATAACAAACCCTTAAGTACAGCAGGACTAAAGTAACAGTAATAGTCTGAGGAGAAGCACCTTTTCATGTCCAGAATTAGAAAAAAAAATAAAATATACCTTACATGGCAGGTGGAAAAGTTGGAAAGTTCAGGATTGGAGTTTTCATCCCTAACACCCTCTGGAAAATCCTTTCTAGTCAGAGTCTAAGAAAACAAGCTTATCCCTCTGATGTTTGATAAAAGGATCTAACTTCTTTTGAATTTCTTTTGAAGATTATTTGTGGTTCCTTCAAATGTTATATTATTATAGGATATATTGTTATCCTATGTACTTAGCTCTGATTCATTTCTTGTTTCAAAAACCCAAATTCTGTTTATTTTAACAGCATATTACTATTACTGAAATATCCCAGGAGAAAGAAATAGATTTTGAAAATGATAAAAACAAAACCAAAGTCTTTCAGCTTTAACATTTTAAAAAGTAAGAAAACAAAAATGCACCAGTTTATCATATAAAAGCTTTGAGTCACTTGCAAATTGCTGGAATTAATCTTATATTTACTTGTGCTTGTGTCTTAACAGAAACAGTAATACTGCTTCTTAGACAAATTGAGACTCAGCGCTGACAAATCTTATTTTTAAAGTTAGCTTCTGTGACATGAGCAAGTTAGCAGAAAGTTATGTATACTCAAAAACATCTTCCTCTTTCCAGAGTAGGTAAAAATTTTCTCCAATGCATATTGTTATGTGACTAAGGAGCAGCAATACAAGTTTCAATTATAATCAACTACATCATTCCTGGAGATTTCAGAGGGGCATTTTTACCAATAAATAGCAAAGGCAAAAATCCAAATTACTATAGGTGGAAAGCCTTGCATTTAATTTTCAGTCCAAACATATTTTGGGGCTCTTAAATCTCTACAAATCTAGGTGATGTCCTGCAACACTACAGAAAGATAAAGCAAGGACCATCAGAAGCAGAGCCTCATAGATCATAGAGCACATTCAGTTAAAGATTTTCCTGAAGATTGATGAAGGATAAGAGAAGGAAAAAGAAAGAGCTTGCACTAACAGAGGGAGAAGACAGAAGTTACAAAGCCCTGGTGAGTGTGGTCATCTGTGGGAGTTTTGTTTAGTCTGTAGTCAGTGACCTGCAGCAGGTGGGTGAGGAAGAGCAACTCCTGGGTACAGCACCCACCAGCCTTACTCAGAGGATGGGAGAAGCTTGGCAAGAGCCTACATAAACACACATGCTTCTTCCAGCTCTACTGAAGACACGTTGGGGTTCCTCCACTCCATCTCTAATGAGGAATGTGGCACTTGAAATATTATTAAAAACTACAACAAACACCACAAATACATTTAAGGGTATTTTCTATAAAGGAAAGATTAATATAGCTGATGCATATTTTATTGTACCCTAGATGTCTCAAACAAGGAACTTCTTGTTCTCACTGGCTTTCTCAAATTCAGTATACACACTTAGCAACTGCTACATCAGGTTACTCATATCAGCAATGCACTGAGAATAGATTTAATACACTGACACATCCATTCCCTCATTAGGAAAAAATGTAGACGCTGAAAAATGACATTTAGTAGTTTTTTAGTCCCACGCCCTACAGAAAGTGATTATATAGAAATATTCAAGACACAATTAAGAAGGGAAAAATGTTTCTATTTAAGGTGACATCACCTCCTGAAAATGCTTGCTGAAAAAAGCTTTAAGGAAGTTCAACTTTAATCAACTCCCCACCCCGGTCCCCGCCTTTTTTAAAGTAAATCAGCTTGAATTGAATATGCTTAAAGAACTCCTGCAAATCCTGCTACTATCTCCCTCTCTTCTATTCAGCTTCTCCTTTACTTTGATCAGACTCTCCCTTTCCCCTTGATTCCCCAGCTCTTCCATAGCCTAGCTAAAAGCAAAGATGAGCTAGGAATAAAACAGAATGCAAGACACTGCCCTGCAGAAGACAGCCAAACCCAAATAAAGCAAGGTTATTTTCTCTGCTTACTAAAAAGCAGAGAAAATAAGTGTGATTGACATATGGCAACTCAAGAAAGTCACTCAGAGTAGTGTTTACTGAATGACCCGTGGAAGACTGAAAGCTGACAGAAAACCAGGAAACATGTGGAAAAACAGAAGTTCGCTCAGTTTAGCAGCAGTTACGGATTTGACAGGCAGAGTACATAAGCATCCATTGTGTCATTCACATCTTTGATAAACGAAAGCAGTTTCAGCACCACTCATTACATGTAACAGCAAGGTATATTTAAAGAAAAAGAATAAGTAAGCAATTGACAAAAAAAATCACTATGATATCGTAAGCTTATGACTTGTCAGAAACATGTTCTGCACTACACTTAGCAAAATTCGCATTAAAACATGTGTTTAACACTTTTCCTATTCCGTATATAGCACTAACAGTGTTTGCACATAGGAGGTTGAAAAGCTGACAGGTCTTAATAATAAATTAGTTGTGCTAACGTGTCAGCACTAAAATGTTCTCAATAACAATTTTTACAAGTGAACAAGAACACAAACATTTCTGTCATTCTCAAAACCAAGCAACATTTCTGAACCACCGTCACCATTGACAGTATATGATTGTTACTGCTAATGTATTTAGCATAATATAAAAAGTGAGAAGTCGAAATGAGCCAGTTGAATGGCATAAACAAGAACATTACATGTACTACCCTATACATAAAAACAGCAATTGAATACACTTGTAGCAGACACATTTTTATTCAAATAAAGAAGACCTCAGCAGGCAGAAAGAAAAAAAAGCACAAATCAAGGAGCACTTATTTTCCCAGCATCCCTGACAGAAAATTTGTGCCCTTATAACATAGTCCTTTACTTACATTCAAGATCTGGAAATTTCTTCAGCAGGCTTCTTTAAAACATTAAAAAAATACCATATTTGTAAATGTGCAAGATAATACATTATTTGGTAGTGCAACAAATTTTAAAAAAAAAGGTTTGGAAAAATAATTTCTTAGGTATACTCTAACCATAGAAATTTCTTAGATATACTCTAACGTAAAATCTGTAAATAATAATTCCATTACTATTACAAACGTATAAAATTTACAAGATACTTACAAGTCAAGAGCTTTTAGTTATTGCATATATTAATATATTAATTGCAAATATGTAATCTGATCACAGATCACAGCATCATTAGTTTTTAAAATTGACTTCTGTTTTCCTTAAAATTTTTTCTTTTATAATTGATCTAAAGCTTATGCAAAGTTTTAGGCAAGCTTGGGGAAACATAAAAATTAAGTTAGAAATTAAATATTTGAAAAATTAAGACCTAATACTTTAGAAACTCCAAAAACATAATTCTAAAATCAGGTATCATGAATACTAATTATAAAAAATTTTGTCCAAAAAGCAAGTACTGGGTCACTTTTAAGTAGGGGGAATAGAGTTCTCTATTTGCATAAACATTTACAACTCCAAGCTGGTGTATCAGTGAGCAAGAGGGGAACTAAAATCACCTCTGATTTTGCAGCACTTAGGTCTGCCTCTCACCATTTGCAGACGACGTAAGACTTCCAGAATCAGGGCTCCACTGAAATCACTGCTGGATGTCCCTTGACATTAATTATGGACAGAAGTTCCCTAGCAGTTTAATCTGTGCTTTGCAGCACCAGGAGTTAAGAGACAAGGTAGCAGATGGATAAATCAACTATTAGACAGGATTGTTCAATGCGTGTCAGCTTCAGCAAATTATTAGTTACACTAAAATAATCCAGAATTTTTAAATATGAAAAAATAATTGTTATTGGATCTCCTTTTTTGGTAGAGAATTTGTATTTTAAGGCAGTTGTTCTAAATAACCTAGGTTAGAGCATCAAGCTTTTGATGAAACCTCACACAAGTTAGCAGTTGCTCTGATAGGAAATTAGATAATTGGGACACCTTAGATCAGCTATGGCAAATCTTCCTCTCCTGGAACACACAAAGACTGGCAAAGAAACTCAAATATAGTCTTGTGGTGAGTTCTAAAGCACATGGCTGGGTAAGCTGATACAAAGAATAGAGTTAATTCAAATACCGTTGTGATGAAGAAGACAGCTTGCCTGGAGACCTGTCATCACTAACACTGGCCCAAGCAACATCACTCCTCCCCTGCAAAAGGAGGTTACATGGACACTAATGCCATTCCCAAACTGCAAATTTATCTCAGGCTGAGATATACGAGAGGATGCAAGTCTTAGCCACACATAGATTTGTACTACCCAAGGTTCAAAGGCAATTCTTGTATCCAAAGGCAATCCCACAAATACACACTTCTGTGGTGGACAAACCAGTAGACTTAGAATTATAATTAGTTTTTTATATGATTGCAGAACCAAAGAAAAGTTTGAGGAAGACAAAAATATGAAGGTACATTAGAGGAAAAGTTGAAGAAAATAATTTTATTTTTTCCTCTTTAAAAACATAGGCAGTCAATAATATGAAAAGGAAAATGTAGCTCCTAAGAGTCTAGAAAATCTGCATATTAAAGTAGTGCATTCTCAAAAACTCTGAAGTCACTTCATAAAACATCACAAGTACTGCACTTCTTCCAAACTTTCAGCAGCAGAAAATGCATAGCTGGTACTGCAGAGATACAAAGTGGTGACTTTTGGTTTTGGTGTACTTTACTCAGACTTTTTTGACCTGCAGGTGACAGAACTTCTGGGAGATATTTGCTTACAGAAACAGTTCTGGTTTTGCTAGGCTATTCTAAAATTAGAATAGTAATAACCTCCCCTGCCACAGTCACACACATATTGCAGAACCTTTAAACTTCACACTACTTCGATATAGGTACCTGAAAACAGTCCCAGTCTCACAGATGACAAATCAAACCCATGAGAACATAGAGATTTCTCTTAAACTTAGAAAGAAGTAAATGAACCAGAAGGGATCACAATTCTTCATTTCCTGACTACAGCCCAAGCATCATTACCCAGAAATGAGCAGTGCCCATTTTGCTTCTCCAATATCGTATGATGTTCATGCACTAATCGCGGTGTTTGCTGATTGCTTGGACCAGGGACAGCTTACAAATGTTTTTGTATCTTTGTATTCTACTGTCCACATATCAGTTCAAAACAATTAAAACACAGCTACTAAAGTAAAGGATATTTAGATCTAGTAATAATTTATCATCAAACCATTGTCTCATTCATTACAGCAGGAGTAACAAAAGCGCTGTAACTGAACCTGTTATATCCCCTTCCAGAGGAAGGGATGACATCAGTTCACTGATAAAAATTAGTCTGGGTAAAGACTTATGAAAAGTCTTTCGTAAGTTCTTTTCAAGTAGGAATCAAAGTCTGGATGCAACTAGGCTTTCCCCTCAGACTAACAGATTGAGGTTTGGACAATAAAACTCTTTAACACCCAGTCAAATACCAGCAGTGGGGAAAGTGTCTTCAAAAACTGATTCCCAAGTTCTCCTGTTGCTCTTAACTTCTAGCAACACCAAGTAAACCACCCTACATGTAACACCAAGTAGAACAAATGCCTCCAACACTGTTTCAGTCAAGTATATTCCTAAGATATTGTCATTGTAAAACAAGGTACAAAAATAAAAACAAGGTAAAAAAAAAACCAACAATAGCTTGTAGTTTGATTTGGAGCTTGGTGGGGTTTTCTGTTTCTTTGTTTCTGTTGTTGTTTTGGTTTTTCCCTCACCTTTTAAGATAGGCAGGATTTATGAGGAACACATTTTTATTATTTCATGTATGCATCTAAAAGACAATTAGAAATAAACTTTTAAGTGGTTCAAGTTACATGCATAGCAAAGATCTCTAAATATGAGGTATGAAAAACTGGTCCAAAGTACACTGAAAAAATGAAAGAGAGAATTCCATAGACACACACAGATGATGCACCATCAAATGAGAGAAACAATTACTTCCTCTTTAAAATGTTTCTCATCAGAAGACAAAATGCTTCTAGCTGCAGCAGCCATTTTGAAATTTATACTTGGAACAAACAAGAAGCTGCAACTGATGTTCTTTATAATGCCTTATGCACAGCTATGTTCTTTAAGTACTCGCAGTCTTCTCCATCATTCAATTCTAAAGCTTCAGAAAAGAAATTGCTATCTCATCAGAGATTTTTTTCAATAAAATTTAATTTCTTCCTTTTTCCATCTGCACACACTGCACCTCATTGTGCTAAAATATGCATTTTCATCACCTGAAATTCTGTCTTTAAGTCATAGTCAGTGAAAGAGCTTTCTTGGAGAGGTGCAGCTTTAGACCATTTTCAATAGCTACTAATACAGAACAAGCACAAAGTTTGCTATGCAAAACTTATTACACAGCAGACTGAAATTTCAGCAACAAAATTCATGTAAGAGTGTTGTAATACAGTCCAGTTCCAGCCTACTGTCTCTTCAGACGGCACACATCTAAATCCATGCTGCCATTTTCAGATGACTAATGCATTTGCCTAGAATTTACCCTTATTTTCAACGGGTTCAAAGGTTTCAGAAAGCATTGCTATCTTTAAAGAGCTTATATATTAATCTATTTTCTATTTGTCCTAGTTATGTGAAAAGAAAAACCAGCAAAAACCACACTAATGGAAAAGCCCCTACATTCTGAAAGGTATCTCGCTCAGGAGGCAGACACTCCAAGAGACAGAAGCCTTAGCAAAATTGTTCCCAAAGCCCTGAAAAACAAATCCTAACAACACATGAAGATTGCCATTTACCTGGGGCACTAACTTTTCAGAAATGATCATGGAAGAAGCATAATGCCTCCTTAAAGAGAGCTGAGAAATTATATGGTACCTAGTAATAGCAATGCTGGATCAGATCTCAGGATGTGATAAAGGAGAAAGACACCCTAATGACATGCACACAGGGGGAAGGAATGCTATGAAATTAGAGTATGGACATACTATTCTGCACACAGTTCAAGCCAATGGCTGCACCATTACCCTTCTTATCCACACTTACAAGATCTTCCAGCAAAATGCCTGGGTTCCCTAATAGCACTACTCAGAATAAAGTACTTCTAATAACAGCCCTTGAGTAAGAAAGGAAAAGCTGTGGCAGGACCAGATTTACCTGAGACATCCCTCATAATCATTAATTATAACATATATACACAACATCCATCAAACACAGCTTTACTACAGCACAAGAGAGAGAAGGAGTTGCAGGAGGAAGAGGTCTCTGACAACTTAACATTTCTAACAAGACTGAGAGCATGATCAGGAACACTGTTTTAGAGCAGCCTTAATTAGGATTAAAAGTAGCATTTATAATTTAGGATTGCATGTATTTGTCACTCACTTCTTTCACCGGAGAGACAGAAATTTAAGAGGACGTAACAAAAATAACATTTCCTTTACTTCCCCCCTCCAGTTCATTACATCTATCAGACAAATCAAAATAAAATGAAGGACAACTGTACAGCAGGAATAAAGGCTGGAAGAAAAAAAATACTCAAACAGATAGAGAGGGGTTGAATATTTCCAAAGACTGTCCAGATTATCAACCCACCTACTCTGAGGTTTTCTGATGTCTAAATTTATGATAATCTTAAGGGAGCAAACAGGTACAAAAATTTTCATTCACAGCATGCTTCTATACAAGTTGAGGAAGTGAAATTGAAATAAAGTGCCATCACTTATAACAATTAATTAGGGGGGGGGGAAAAAAAGGAAAAAAAAAAGAAAGAAGTACTACAAGGCTACTTAATTCCACTGCCCAGACAAATGTGTCAACCCAGGAAAAAGACCAGGTTCACTGAAGAATTTTTATTTTGCTCTGTTATAATAACATACAGCACTTAAACCACTACAAATAAGACAACACTTGTTCTTGTAAAACAAATGAGTCTGAAGACTCTAAATGTATGCTTACCTAGCTGAAACTAACGTTTTTCATTAAAATTTTAACTTGTAAGCCAAGATTGCTGTGATTGCAAATCACCAGTGTTTCAGCCTTAAGTTTGATAAATATTCAGTCTTAACAGACCCTTCTTTAAAAACAGATTAAATGACCATACATATTACTGAAAATTTACCATAGATTACTACAGAAGGAATACTAGAAAAAGTAACCAAATATGTAATTTTATTTTCTTTTAAAGCCAGTTTACAATGTTAAGTCCTATTGCTGAGTTAAAAGGAAAAATCTAGCCTGTGCTACTATGCATGGGAATAGTGTGAAGCAACAGCATGTTGGTTAGACTCGCCTGTTCTCTGTATCCTCCTAATTATTTTTATAAGAAAAATATTTATTTGCAATCAGTAATATATGAAGACATGCATTTCTATGGCAGACAGCATTTCAAAAGGGCAGTCATGTTCCACTGCATCCAATGGGACAGTAGCCGTTTACCTGGAGCCCCTGTACTTCCAAGTGCAGGTCAAGGTCCCAGTACATCCCTCTGCATTTTGCACCATTTGGGTCCAACCTCACAAAGGTTCAACTTTCCTTTGAAGCATTGCCACATCGGGGCTGTTTAAGAACGAAATCTGCTTGCCCTTAGGGCTTGATAGAGTTAAAGGGCAAAATCCTGGCTCCATTTGAAGTCAGTGGGCAGTTCGCCATTTAATTCAATTGGTCTACTATTTCACAGTGACCTTAGGGGTATACCAAAAAGCTTGTACCCACATATCCTGCCTTTGCTCACAGGAAAAAGTGGTGGCATGGATCAGCTCTTAGCAGTAATGTCTGGGTAGCAACTCGAATGCTTTTACTTTAAGAGTTCACGTGAAGCTCACAAGCATTCACACAAAATTACGGAATAGAACTGTAAACCCTGGTTCATCAACAGGGTTTATCTTCTGGTTGGGGCTCAAAAATTCATTTCAAAATTTTGAAACTAAGGAACATGCACCTGAGAAAACATTCACTTTCACTTAGTCTAGATAATTTCAAAGAAAAGGATGAATCAAATCATATTTCATTTCACCACAAGAAGTCCCATGGTTTTTAATATTAACTAAAATGTGGCTGTACCAGTGCCAGATCACAAACATCACAGGGGACATAAGCAGGACATATTTCACATAACCACCTCGGCATCCTAAACAAACTGTAGTGGCATAGGGTTAGATGAATATATTCATTTGTATCACCAGGGACAGGTGCAAATCTATAGGGATTTTACAAAAGCAATAGTGTTTTATAAAAGCAATTAAGCAGTTAAAAAAACAGTTGATCAGAAATTGTTACTACAGCATATAGAAAATAATTTTTAATATAATTTTTTTTTAATCTATCAGCAGCTCAACAACTTGCAATTACTCTTAATCAATCGCAGTACTACTCACGTTGTTGGAAAACAAGATTTAAAAGCTCCCGAATACAAAGCACACAAATTTACTCCTACAGAACTGTACAGATAACCCGAGGAAGACGTCAAATATTTTCCCATGTTTTACTCCTCATACAAAGCCATCCATCCGGTGACAGATGCTGGGATGCTTGCATCTCCACTTTTTTCAGTTCCCTTACATAAAGAGCACTCTCTTTCAAAGTTAAAAATACTCCTCTTCCTCCTCAGCTAATGTATTTTATATCCTTATTTAGAAGTTTGGCAAGAAACACACAGAGAAACTGATTTTGCATAAAGTCCCTCTCTTTCCTACCTTCAACATTCTGGCATTATATTAAAGATCAACTCAGTAAAGTCAATAGCAGAAAATTTGTGTTATGCACTGCTTTTTCAGTTTTTGACTAGAAATTACATCAATAATCAATGCACAGAAAAACTGTTTCTACCATAAGCTTTTCCTCATACCCAAATTTTCAAAGAATAAATAATAATTAGAAAGGCTGCAGTTAGTAATTTTTATATTAAAACAGACACTGTGGTATTTGTACAGTCATTAAAAAAACATTTTCCAGTGGTTTTCATCATGTAAAATGAAAATATATTCCATCATTGAAACTATAACACAACCTCACTTCTCCTAGCTAGCCCAGGAGAGGGAGAAAGGGGAATGCCAATTAATCCAATTACTGACAGAGAAGCTATGAGGATGAGTACTTATCAGGTCAGGTTCAAAACATATCAGAAGCAACAGTGTTAAAAACACAGAAAAGAAAAATGAAAAAAGAAAAAAACTCACACTCCCTGTGCTGAGTAGCACTATTAAATTCAGATGCAGGGTTGTGTTTAGGTTGGACAGGCCCCAACAGTAGAACAAAGTCAGTCTGTCTTAGTACCATAACCAAATTCTACAAGTTAACAGCTTTTCATGAAAAGCTGCCATTTCAAAATGTCAATCAAACCTGACTATAAGTGGGAACTCCTGCAGAAATAACCAGCTGCAGGTTTGAAAAACATTTTTCACTGAAAGTGGAAACACAAAAGATGTTTGAATGAGATCTCTTTTCATTCCTGTAACAGTAGACGGTCATTTTCACAACATCAAGGACAAAAACACAAGACAAAATTGCAAATAATGTCTTGAAAGAACCATTTGCAGGGGTGATGAATGATTCAAGTTACAAATGACAGAATTATTGGCAAATGGAAACTCATTAATATGAAAAAGCTTCTCTTGCAAGACTGCAGTTTGTCTCCACTTTCTCTCATTGTATCTGAATGATTAGGTTGTATGTATTAATTTCATTGCATGTTTAATATTGGCTTCCTCACCTTGAGGCAGCAGCTTGCACTAAGATCATCCGATTTACAGTGCAAGTATTTCTGGGGGTTTTATGTGCTTAGTAAACAACTGAACTACTTTCAGTTAATAAAAATGCAGATTCTAACAGATTTACCCACAGAAAGAACACAAGTTTTCCAATTCAGCTCTGGACACATAAACATAAATAAGTCCTACTTATTCAATAAACCAAGGGGAAAATATTATTTATACAAGTGTACATTATAATGGAAAAATCACTTCAGCCACATTCTCCTTTCTAAAGGAACATGACACAAACACAGCCATTTTCTCTACCATCTGAAATATGCATAGCATATCTGAAAATTAATTTGCTGTCCAAATATAGGCTTTGTCAATTTCTTATTCAACAACTGGACTGATAGAGCAGTGGTTTGTTTCACAAATCTCCACATACAATGTCATGAAACAAATTTAGTCAACAGGGAGACTGAGCGCAGAGTTAAACCAGTATGTAAGTGTCCCCTCTCCAAACAGTAACACCTGCACTGTAGTATCATTATCCATTTTGCTTATTATAAACAAGTAATAAAAGAATAATTTTCATAGTTGATTAACACCTCAGCATGTCTCAGAATTTGGATTAATAATAGAGACATTGTGCTCTATACCTATTTCTCTCCTTCCAGCATGACTATGAGTATGATCACCATACAAATGAAAAAATGTTAACTTGCTTGAGTGACAACGCCTTTAAGTTACGCTTTCCACCAAACTGAAAACACATTTACAAGTTACATAAAAATCACAAATGAAGATGTGATGAAACAGCATAGTTATATTAAATGTAATTGAACATAATTAAGATGTAAGAGCTTGAAGAATTGGAAATAAGATTTAATTCTTCAGCAGCATTCACTGAAAAAATAAGATGCTATACAACATTAACTGGAGCAGCTTCTCAGTATACCCTCACTGTACTGAGATATCAGTTACATCCTCCAATTTCCCACTACAGTACTGTTTTCTACAGAATACATTCATTTCTGATATCCCAAATCTTAATCTTCATATTACACTGAATATATGCATACTACATTGTAATATGCATTTCCCTAGCCACAGGCTGCAGCACACTACCACAGTTATCTTAGAATTTTTCCTTACACTCCAAGTACACTTGAACAGAATCACAACAGAAACTTATCAATACTGTTCCCAACAAGAAGAAAAAAAAAAAAAAACAAGATTTGTTGTTTTTTTTTTTTTTTAAGCACTATATGTTGTTCTTATCTTACTTAGTATCACCAACACTTGTTTTTAAGAGTTGAGCATATATGCTCAACTCTAAGGTTTTGGAGTGACTAATTAGCAATATGAAGAAATAGTAAAAAACAAGATTAACTTGATCATAAAATGCTGCTACCAAGCCATTTAAAAACTGAGACAAAAAAAAAATAACAGAAGGAAAGTAACAAACCATTCCAAACCTAGTGCCTTAGCAAGCAGAGTGTTTTTGAACATTCTCAAAAGCATTTACTATTTACTTCAGGAAATAGCTTACAAGTCAAAACACGCTGGAGATTTTTTCATTTTGTTTTGCTTCAAGCTGCCAATTGTTAGTCAAGATTACTATTCATTTTACAGGAGTGTTAAGAATGCAAATGGTTAACAGTAGTATAAACTATATACTTGGTTTAAGTTTGAATGTCTAAAACTATTACACACTGCATTCATCTGCATTCCCTGTTTATGGGAATGAAATATGTAGTCATTTGAAGTCCACAATATGTATACTGTGTTTGTAATAACTGCAGATTTTACAAGCACATTATTCTTTCCATTAGGATTAAAACCTCACCGAATAGCAATTTGTGAAAGAATTCTAGCAGGGCCCTGAGCCCAGAACTCTGACCTCTGATGAGATGCTTGGCAGCAACAAACTCTAGGTCTAAGCAAAACATCTGGTTTGAGTTAGACTTCCTGAAAAAATAGCCCCTGTACTGGGGAAACTGGTATTCACTCAGCTTTGTCTATACACTTTGACTGACTGCAACACTGTTGCGAGGGGGGGGGCGGGTAGTGAGGAAGAGGGGGGAAAAAAACTGCTTTGCCAGAATGCACGTCAATCACTGTAGGCTTCTTGGTGGCCTCCGAAGAGCCAGGCACTTACACCAGGAGACACTGTACACGTTTGTTCTTGGGATTTTTGCTATTGTACTCCATAGACCAATGCTTTTTTCAGAATTAGTGCCAACCCTGAGTTATCTAATCCAAAACTACAGTCAAGTCCAAAATATTAAATCTGCCTGAAGAAATAGTTTCTGCAGATTCTTTTTAAACAATAATTGTTTCATCATCATTTTTCTTACAAATTTAGACAATCACTGTCATCATAAAATGAATGAGGATATTCCCAACAAAAACACAAACTCTCACTGCCAAGAAATTTGCAAGAACAGCAACAGCTTTTGGTTGGCTCCCAAGATTTTTCATAGGCATACACTGTTACATGCAGTATCTAGAGATAAGAGTAGGACAGAGGGGTAACTAAAGAGAATGCTGACTCAGTGGGGTGGGAGTCCTGAGCCTCCTGCTCTCAGACCTGTAATCAGCAAAAGCTCCAGCAAGAAGGATAAGAAAAGGACAGAGCTGGCTCTTGCTTCTCATTTTCCTGAGATGGGACGTATATCCTAACACAGGGTAGGTGAAAACGAAGAAATGCACAACAATTGCAGGCTTGGCAAGAGTTGCACTTTGCTCAAGCTGGCAGCCCGGGTAAGGAGCACAAGAACAGTTTGTTGCCGAGGGTAGGGCAAGCTTTGCTTATACACGAGACTGTCAAGAAGTATGTGAACAAACTCAACTCACCAGATGTTTGGTTTGCTTTTTTTGCAGGACACTTTGTATTTTTAAGTATCATAGAGAAGTCTTTAAAATAGTTTAGCCTTAATAATGAAACAGCTAGCAGTAGTTACTGAAACCTGTTACATACTGTCTATTAATATCTGTTACATTAATAGACAAAGCAGCATTAAATATCTTATATAGGCTAGAGAAGCTCAAGATAATTGAATTTGAAAACAAGAGATAGGGAATTTAATGGAGATATCTATCAACACATTCATCAGTGCTGCATATACACACATGTATAAAAATACGTGATAAAATTTATCTATGCACAACTTTACTATGTACAGAGAAATTTATCTTTAGGCTGTATTAGTAGGACCTATTTTTATTAGTTGAAATTAGTTTAAATTTGAATACTTTTCCTGTACTCTGCCTACTTAATAAAATACATTACAGTGAAAAGAGCATCTGAAAAATTATTTCTGTCTATCTACTGCTCTATTTTATACAAGTCTGTCATATGACTGCTTATTGTTAATGTGCTCATAGTTTATTTTCTTGCTGTGATTGCTAATGCAATAATATTTTTATGCCTGTCCTAGCAGTAACTTTACACTGGAATTAAATGTCAATTTCTACTTTCCACCTCCAAAATTTTAAATTAAATGCCACTGATACTGACCCCCTCCATTCAGGCAAAATGCAGCAACCAACTCACAAAGGGACATTTATAAAATAATCCTTGCTTGTTTGAACTGCAACACTGCCATCACTGGAGTTTCAGCTGGGAGACTTAAATAAATAAAAATAAACCAAGGTAATAAACACCACGTTTTTTATGGAGCTGCAGAG
>VWZN01014366.1:528032-574039 GCA_013396955.1 Regulus satrapa
GGAGGGAAGGGAACAAACAAACTGAAATAATGAACAGTCTTGTAGACAGGGTACTCCATATCTGGGCAATCCTGCTCATAACTTTCTATGTGTTGTTTTTATGGAGGTCTGGAAATAAACAACCTTCACACCTACTTTTCATGAACAATAACATATCACTTTAACCCTATTACAGCACGAATCACAAGTCTGTTGTCATATGGTGACAAAAAACTTCCTAACAAACTTTGCCAAGAGAACTGGTAATTAAGCAGTCAGAAACAAGCTAACAGGGAGGGCAAATCTGTCCAGCAGCTGTTTCCTATCAACACCCTTAGATCATCCCACCTCAGAACACCAACACTTCTGGAGTGTCCCTTTTCCTACAACCTCAGCAGCTCTGCAAAAGCCCACATAGACAGGTACAAACTCTCAAACAATAAATAGCAGCAGTGTGAGAGGGAGAATATTAGCAGTAATGTCTAAAATTTACCTGCAATTCAAGTTGCTTATAAAGGCACCTCTGACAAGTTTTCAAATGCCGTCCACAGTGCATTTTTGGTGACAGCAGCAAAAGGAGATGCAGTTCATGCACAGCTTCATGAGTGACATGTGCAGATGGGGTGATACCACTGTGCTCTTGCACTCTTTGTAAATACTCATGCACACATTTTCCCTCATTTCCTTAAAGGGGCAGCATCTCACCTCATTGAGCTGGCATGTTTCCCTGGAGATGGCAGTAAACACAGTGTACTAGCTAAAATAACTAATAACACAACAGTTATTTCTTTCTATATCACTTTGCTTTGTTGCAAATGGCTGTGATAGACTAGCAAAAGTTTATTGTGCTTTGCTGGCAGAACATTTGATTTCTCCTTGCCAGCCAGAGAATAGGTAGATGCAACCAGAGAGACTGCCAAGTTACAGGATATATAAACCACTCCTGGCAGTCAGCAGAACTGCTGCTGAAGATTAAATTACACAAACTTGCCAGAGGTGTAACTTACTTGGAAAGCATTCTTAAGTTTTGTGCACCTACTTCAGTGGGGTGGGGAAGCACCCAAAAACATTATGGGGTTATTACCTCTCCCTGGCAAAGCTGTCTGCAAAGACTTTGCTCTCACACTGGATGTCAAATGGCTTGGTTCACAGAGCTTTACTTTTCACAAAGAAAAGCTCATAATTTGCCCTTAAAATGATGCTGGGCAAAGACCACATATGATTTTTTTGCTTGCTTTCCTCACAGAGCCAATATTTCATCACTATTACAGGAAAACTACAGATTCAACTTTCACTTAAAAAGTTTTTGCAAACCTTAATATCTTGAGTACTTCTCTCTCTTTTTCACAAATTTCAAGGCAAGCAATCCTTTGCAGTATGCAGCAAAAACATTCAGAGACAATAATCTCTTTGCAGGAGACTACAGGTTCACAGGAGAGGTATAAGTTTCCTTTATTGAGGAGCAGAGCTAAGAGCACAGTGAAATACTATCCTGCATGTCCCTGTCTTTAAAGTCCCAGTGAGTTTATTCAGAGATGAGATTCAATACAGAAGCAGCCCAGACTTTTTTTTTTTTTAATTTACAATAATGGCATATCCCTCAGCCTATTTTTAAAATTTATGTAAGTATAGCCAGTTTCTTTCATTTCAGTCAGATTCCAGTCCACTAGCGTATCTCCTTTTATTAGGTTTTTCCACTTAATGTACATCCATAACCAACTAGCTGCCATATACTGCCAAAAAGGAGTAATTTACATTACCAAGTTGTTTGATTACTGCAAGATACACATTACTGAATGTTGGTATTCTCACCCTTTGCTTGTCTAAGCAAAGGTTCTCTGTAGACAACCACTTCAATTTAAGTACAGAAAACCATAAACAAGCTCATGAAATTCCAAAGTTATCCAAGGAGGTTCAGGTCTTTGCTGAACTGCGTATGTGTATATTCAGTGTAGTAATACAGAAGGAATGATGAAGCCTTTTGTAGACAGGCTGTTCAACTGGATGTTGAAGCCTGAAACCTACAATTCAGACCAGCAAACAAACATTCCTGCTGAACTGTGTTTCCACAGGAGCTATGCGAGTCACACAAAATAAAGCACTGCTCACCTAATAAGAGGTCCCATTTTATTAATAAAAAGAAGTATAAGTTGCAAACCCACACAAACTTGTTTTAGTAAGTTTAATACAGCAAGCTCAATTTTAAGGCTGTTTTGACAATCCCACCTCAGGGGTTTAACAAAAGACCCTCTTGCACATCATGTCATCATACTCTCACATCATACAGGAGTGATTCTCCTATGCTATCCAAGTAACATACCTAACTACTAATATACTCTATGGGTCAATCAAGGAAGCTCCCCAACATTAAAAAAAAAAGTGAAATACACTCCTTAAATATTTAGTGAAAAACAGACTCTCCTGACTGGAAAAAGAACAAGCTCCAGTACTTTGCTCCATGCTATTAAATAAAAGTGGACTATCTGAAGAAGATATAACCAAAACCAGATACCAAGAAAGAAACAATGTCTCATATAGTTCACCATTAAAAACTGTGTATGTATTCCAAGGACAAAAGAAGATAAAGGTTTTCTCAAACCCAACACAGATTCTTTGTGATGACCAATGTTTGGATTCTGACAGCTCATTTGCAATCCCTAACCACTTCATGGCTTTTTTTTTTTAATTGTTAGAAGCTTTCTATCTAAACAGAAATTTTCAAGGTTCCATTACTAGAGAAACAACATAACATTTGCTTTACCTGAACAAAGATGCACAGTTCTGTTTGCTGGGGTTTTGTAAGAACATGCTAATACCTGCAGTGCAAGAGATGAGTCAGGTTCTGCTGCAGTTAAGACAATAGAAACAATGCAGAGTTTGTCAGCCCACAGCTGAATCAGGCTGACCCAATTATACCTGGTCACAATCTTAAACTTAGAGGTATCCCTGAGGTCTCCCCTTTTGATCCCTGTATTTTCAAAATGTTGCTATAGTTCAGCTCTCAGATATCTCCATTATATCAAATATATAATCAGACGGTCTCGAGCAAATAATATGCATGATGGCTATTCATCAGAAGAACAAAATTTTAAGTAGTACTGCTGTCAAAAGTGAGGCTAATACCACACCTCACAACAGGAGGGTTTAATAGCCCTCCTGTCACAGAGAGACCGGTTGGAGGTTAAAAAAACCTCAGCAGTGATGATGCCATCCATGCCATCTTTAGAGGGAGGAAGATAACTAAAGAATGCAACAAACGAGAAGAGCTATGTGTAATTTCAGCCACATGCAGGAGAGGCCAGTATCATCCTTCTACCACTGTCTATCAGTTACCCCTCACTGGCCCTGAGACAAGGAAGGAAGAACCCAGGTAAGGATGGCCTGCAACAGCAGGCCGCATTCTACACAGACTTCTAGGAAAAAGAAAAACCTCCTTCATTTCCAACTGAGACACAACCTCCAGTGAGATGCCTCACTATTAACTAACTGGCTGTGGATTTAAAAGTGGTTCATATCTGCAATGCCATAATTAAGAAAACTGGTCCAACTGAAGAGAAAGTGTATCTGATTAAAAGTGTTCTCCGAAGTTGTACTGTCACTTAGCAAAACATATCCATCTTCTCTGGGGAAAAAACTCAAACCTAGAAGGAATATCGAATTGCAACTCAAACAATAAAATGTCCAGCAGGTAATAATCAAATGCAAAACCAATGCACTCCAATAAATGGAGGACCATGGAAAGGAACATGGCCAAGAGGAATAAAAAAGTCAGTTCCAGATTCAGTTATTATCAGACACCCTGATTAGGCTATATGAAACACTCCTTTGATCAGGACCTCCCAGCATTATATAGAAAACAAACCAAGAAGTAGCTATTTTTTTTTTCTTGAGAAAATGCTACTTAAGAGTAGCATTTTATTTATTTGACACAAAACGTTCCAGACACATCTGTAATTAAGTATTCTCCCACTTCAGAGGTCACAAAACTATATATATTATACCTTACATCCTTTTAGGATGATAATTTCCAAATATGTTCAACAATGAGGATGCTACCACACCCAAAAACAGATTATGAACAGATTTTTGGATTCCCAAAGTTATAAAGACCAAATAGGATGCTGTTTTTTCAAGATCAGACATAGTGCACATTTTTTGGAATATTACACGGAATTTGTCAAAAATTCTAATCCTACAACACAGATCATACTTTGTTCATAGGCTACAGATGAGTCTAACCTCCATCTATCTCCTTCTTTAGAGGTTACTGGTTGTTTAAGGATCCAGGGATTTTGTACATCAAATGTGTATCAAAAGACCAACCAAACTTAACATATTCCTTTAGCTCTATTTCTCATTCCTCTGTGTAATAACACAGATTCAGGTTGTGACTTTTAAAAGTATATTAACTTAATTCTCCTTTTTACAATTATGAAAGTTCATTCTTAGTGCTGCTTCACTCACCTCTGAAAAGTTGGGGTTTTACTTGAGAGTAACAAATTTTTTGTCTTATTAGTTTTCTTTGCTGTGAAATTCAATTCCCTAACCACAATCCTTGTGAAGCAGCTTTGTTCTCAGCTCTTATCTATATCTCCCAAGATCATTACAATGGCAATGTTAATTCATCACCAGAATTCAGTGTGCATCATGGTAAAGTCTTGAACCACAAATTGCTTCTCCCTGAATAGAAATTTAGCTTTGAACTGGCACAGAGAGGTGACAAAGCAAATATATTCCGTATCAGGCAGAATCTGGGCATCATATTCATGTTCAACTACAGAAGAAATCATACTAATATGGCCTGAAGGTGATAAATTAATTTTGGCTAGGTTCCTGTCTGGGAGGAAAGAACAATTTTCCTAATGAGATAAAGATGATGGAAGACAAGGACCTTTAGGCAATTGGAATTTAGTCAGAGAGAGGCTTTAATAAATCAGGTTGTGCTTGTGCTTCTCTTTGTTTAAGGAAATACCTGTTGGGAGATCTGGGTCCTGTTTATTTTTCTCTGACAAACCTGATTTTCTTGGCAGTGCACAAACTCAGAATCATAAATTGAAATGAGAATAAAAGCAGGTGGCCAAGTTCAAGTGTCCTTTTTTTTTTTAATCTAAAATAAGTAAACAAATCCCAGCTGATGTGACTCAATTTACACAGATCTCCTGCTACTTGGAAGCTTGCAATTCCATATCCAAAGCATCTGCACCCAGATGAGCAGATCTGCTTGGAAAAGTTGCACTAAAACTAGAGAGCACCATTATTCTCGCAAGCATGCACAGTCAAAGCCAAGAGACCTGATGAGAGGGCTCCAAAATCCCATGGAAGTAGAAACTGGAGAAGATGTAGCCCCTTCAGTCAGTTCTCTTTGTGCTGCTCACTCTCCACAGACTTTGGGCAAGCCCATATAGCAAGCAGCAGATTTAGCACGTGACCACTTCACTGTTCTGTAGCACTGCCATCACTGCTGATAGCAGCAGAGCACAGCCTGCCCTAGAGGGTCACTCAGCTGCACACACAATGTTCCTGTACCACAATTTCAATACAAAAGCTACAGCCTTCATCAGCCAGATTGTGCTTCTCACTTCAACTTCTGAGAAAAAATAGAAATTCTCTCTGCCACTGCCTTTCAAGTAGAGGTAGGTAAGTAGATCTCTGGCTATCCTAAACTGACAGAGCCATGTCCCAAGTCAGTCAGGCTACAGTGAAGGCAGCTGCCCCACCACCACTCCCCCACAAGCTGTGCACTGCTGCCCCTCTGTTATGCCAACCCAGGATATAATGTAACCATTACCAACCACAAAAAGATCAGGGCACTTGAGTAGGAGTAACAGAAAAGGCAGGACCATCCCCTCAGAGAGTTCATAATTTGATCAACCACACAATGAGTGTGCAACCACCCCTCGAGAAACCACCATGTTGTTTGTGCTACACACCTTCCGTAGTCAGAGGCAGCAGCACAGACTCAGCCTGCCTCTGCCTAATTGCTGACAGACTAATCACTATCCCTTTTTCAGGACAGGAATGACAAAACCTGGATTTGTCAGATTCTTAAATATCAATTTCAGGGTGTTTAAGAAAGGAAAGGTCACATTTAAATGCTAGGTTTAAAGTTACAATACACTAAGAAAGCATCCACCTCTCTGAAAAGACTGCTGTATTTCTGATCTAGACTGTGCACTGCATATTTCACCACAGAAATTAATAAATGCTTCAGCCAGCATTTAGATGATAAATTAAAATGTAATAAAACCTTTCCAATCGCTTTGGATGTTATAAAATTCTGTTCCTGAAATACTTTTTATCTGAGGGATTATATCAGCCATTACTCTGGAACTCCCTGTACAACAAAAAAGCTTTTTCCATGCCTCTCCTCTGAGACACTAGCTGTCTCTCTAAAAGGAAGACAGGACAGAAAAGCTTAATTCCCGTTCTCCTCCCTTCCTGCACCACAAAAGAGCTGTCAAGCCCAAAGGGCAGCAGACCTTTTGACTTTGTTTTCAAGAGTGCAAATTTGCGTTCAGTAATGTCACATAAAGATTGAGCATTTGAGAAATTCATGCATCTTTGAACAAACATGCTATAGCTTCTGTGGTGATCCTTAAGAATTCCAACAGGACACATATCTACCTCAGAGATTCATTCAAACAATGACAAGAATTTAAAATCCATATAGCCGGGAATAGACAATATTTGAAGTCTATCTCTATCCTAGGCTTCCAGGATTTATTTCTCTCAAACCCTTCATCTAACCAATTTGGATAATAACAAATAACACAGTTGGGCATTTACTCGCAACACACCTGTAGTGGATCAAGAGCTTCTCTGGAAGGACCAGGGACATGGTACATACCTGACTCTCAGTGAATGAAAAGTAAGTGATCAATAAATGAAAAGTAAATTACACCAGCTTCAGTCTCTAACACTGCAGTGAACTCCTTAAATATTGTTCACTGCAACATTTATCTCCTCATATAATGATCCCAAAACCATATGACCACCACCAAATCCAGGCCTTTTTGCTTTAGATGTTATTCCTGTAAAATGTCTACATGGGCCACAGGAGATGGATGGTTATGGTGTGCATTTAAATCAGTATCTTCTAGACACAGCAATGTAAGCTCCTAGTACTTAAGAACTCACAGTGTACTACAAATTGCAAAATATTCCATCTTGGAACTACTGCTTAAAAAAACCAAAACAACCAATTTCTCTAAATGCTGATGTAGCATTTCAAGGTTCTTTTTATTTTAAATACTTCTTTCCTTAAAGCAAGGATAAACAAAAATCTGTATAGCTTCCCATTATTTTTGTTTCAACATGTCATTGCTACAATACATTAAAGCCCTGGGTCTTCACAAGTAAGGAAACCAACTATGCTTCAGACTGAAGCTTCCTTTTGCCAGATGACTACACCCATGTTTATAGCTGCCACCATTAAAGCATGTTTTTACATAAATGTGGATACATATGTTAAAGAAATCTACAGTGTTTCTGCCCTTCAATACAATTTCCCTCAAAGAGTAGGGTATAATTGATAACAAAATATTGTTTAAATTAGGTTTACTAATAATTTTGCAGTTAGCAAGCAACATGAGTAAGTTCCATTATCTGCGATAATACAAGTAGGACTTACAAAAGCTTTCTACTTTTTAAATTCTACTTTAAGCAACTAAAATGCTGACCTCAGTTCTCTAAAAGCAAAACAGGACATACATTTCTTGGAAGACTTCTGTAACACCTTCTCTTTGTCATGCCACCTTTAGCAGTGGCAGCACGGAATTCTAGGCTGCTAATTGCATTCTATCCCATTAACACTCACAAGCTGACCTGAGAGAACGGATCCAGAGAGTTCTATGCTTTCTGCTCTGAATTCTGCTGTAGTCTTCCAAATTTACTCATACTCTATAGTTTCAAAAATACAGAGAAAAGCACATGCCATATTTTCTGGGTAACTTTTTGGTTTTTTGCTTCTTTATTTGGTAGGACTTCAGCACATGCATAAATGTTTTCCTGAGTCAATGCCAATATGCTATAAAATGACAATAACTTATGTACCACTTCTTAACATAATGCTCTTTGTAAAGAAACTCAGAAAGTAAAAGTTTCTTCTCAGAAATAACCTACAAAAGGTATAAAAATCACAATTGTCAAACATTTTCCAATTCAGCTTTACTAAATGAAAAACTTCAAAACAAACCCTTTTATTACAGACTTCTAAGAAGGAATGCACTAATAGTACAAATTAATGGCTTCTAAATGGAGGATCAATATCTCATTGTATTTTACACAAAGAGCTAAAACCCCATTGCTGTACCAATACAGAAAAAGAGAAAGGTTTACAGATCAGGTTACCTGTCTGATTTGATGTTTTTAATAGACTATACATGTGAGTACAGCCATTTCAGGGTCTCAATCACAATCATTAAAAGTTGAGATTTTAAAAAGGCAGTTTATGACTTAAGTATTTACTACCATTCCATTCAACTCTGAAAACATCTTTTAAAGAAGACATAACTAGATGACAATTCTAAAGCAGCACTGTGGTGTTGCTCTACATCGCGGCAGATTACTTCGATTAAATGATACGTATTATCTTACCTGATACATTCCAACTCCTATGTGTTTGGGATCGATTTTCACTAGCTCAGCTAATGGATCTTGGACACGTCTAGCTATGGAAACTGAAAAACAGAATTAGAAAACAGCTATCACTTTTCTCTGAAAAACCTGAATTGTGTAATTGCTTTTGGTAAGGTGTTTTGGACATTTAAATTTTTTTAACTTGAAAAAAATAATAATATAGCAGAATCCTTTTCCTTGTCCTTGTTAGACAAGGACATCATGTGTATATTGATCAAACTTTTTATTTGAATAATTCTAGCAAAAGACCTAGGGACATTTTAAACTGTAATCGTGACATTTTAAAAGTTGTTATGAGCTACAGAATTAATAAATAACTGTCTACACTATATTTTTCCCTTTGTACCCATACTAAATGCATATGCAACATTTAACATTAAACTCTGTAAAAACCTTTAAATCACAGATATGGAAAAACAAACATTAAAAAAACCAGAGTAACAGTTCACACTTTTTTATCTAATACAGTATTTCCCAAGGTATGTATCAGATATTTATCTGTATATCTAATTCAACCATAAAATTCAGTGTTCACTTTGAAAATGGTTCTTAGACTTTACTAACCTAAGCTGCACACCAAAACACATCCATTTGCAATATTGCACCCTTATAACCATATTTAGAAAAACAAAAGCAATTTCCAACATTTCTGATGCCATTAAGAGCATATGGGAAGAACCTTAGATCATCTAAATCCAAATGTTGAATCAAGACGACATTTTTGAGAGCTGCAGATATTGGGTTGTATTCAGTATTTGCAACTGTGCTCCCTCCCACATATATGAAACTAGAAGAGTTCTATCTACCAGTATTATATTTATAAATTCTTTTTTTCCTCCTGATGTAAGACAAAAGAGGTTAGCTGCCTTAGCAGCTCTTAGAACATTCCATCTACCTAGTGAAGTAAACATTAACAAAAACCAAAAATGTCTAGAGGCATTCCAAAAATCTTTCCAACTAAGGACCAAAGATCCTAAAAGAAAGCAAACAGACAAGAAAACCCGAAACCCCAAGAATCATACAAAAAGCAAAACCCAAAAGAAAAAAAAAACAAAAACCAAAAAACCCAACAAAATAAAAATATCATAACTCAATAAAAGTCACAAACAAAACAAACCCTCCAAAAACAACAACAAAAACCATAACAATGTCTGACCTTGTTGCCAAGGCTGTTTTTTCTACCACATGCACTTGCCCAAGAATAAGAAAATTTGGCCCAAAGAAAGCTGTGGGTGTTTAAAAGCTATGTGCAGAATCAACCCGACAGGGTACCAGTCATTTTAACACTGTTTTTACATTTAAATGAATTTTCAAGCAAATCAGGGGAGGGTTAGAGAAAGAACAGACAGCAGTCAGGAGTGAATATATATATGCACAGTGGTTTGGGCAACAACAAAGTGCTAAAGCAGGAATACTGGAAGCATCTGGGTGTTCACCAGCTGATGTCAAACATACGTGTAAGAAAACATGAACATGGTTATAATTATCATATATTAAAAAAAATAACCTATAAGCCTCTTTTCTGGATCACAGAAGTAATGTATTCATTCCCAGAGGTGTTTAGGTTAAACACACCTCTGGAGAACACAGGATGCCTTGTCTAACACCCCTGCTGAAACAGGGTTTGCTACAGCAAGTTGCCCCAGATCATGCTGAGCTGGGTGGAGACTTCACAACCTGTCTGGTCAATCCATTCCAATGTTGGGGCACTCTAACAATAGGTAAATGTTTTCTTGTGTCTAGATTGCTGTGTTCCAATCTATGCCAATCGCCTCTTGTCCTAACAGTGCACTCTACTGAGAAGGGTCTACTGCTCTATTCTTCATTCCCTCCCATCAGGTACTTATAACCTTTTTTAAGATTCCCCTGAGCCTACTCCAGGCTGAGCATTTGCAGTTTTCTTGGTTTTTCCCTGTATGAAAGGTGCCCCAATCCTTAATCATCCTTGCAGCCTAATTTAAACAGCAACCATCACTACTGCAGGGTGTTAAAGGCTTCACAGCATTTCAGAAAACGACTTGACTAAACATTTGTACTTGAAGCCAAAACAGTAGCCAGAGATATGGAGGCTCCTCAAACCACAACTGCAAAGTTTATCAATTAAATGCTGCACTAGAGACTTCACTTTTAAAGATATGCACTGTTAAATGCACAGTTAACACAAAGTTCACTGCTCGGTCATGCAAGACTTTTCATATCCTTTAATATCCATTTTAACATGCTGACAAAGGCAGTTTGCTAGCTAGGCTCAGAAAGCACTGTGCTAGCGACATCTGATATGCCTGCTTCTCTGATAGAGAAGTTCTGAATTCAAAGACAATCACGCATGCCTTCTTGTCAAAGAAAATCCCACAAAAGGTTAATCAGTGTAAGTACACCAGTTATCACTTACACAAGCATAGCTCACTGCAGAAATGCTTTCCTATAACAATAATTCATATTAATTACTTTGAAATACTAGTCACCCACCCCCTAACAAACAAAAGTGAAACAAAACACCAATGAAAAGTAGTATTGATTCAAACCAGGAAACACTTACAATGATGTATTTCTTTTCAATGCACTGATGCCTATGCATAAAGATTATATTTGTCCTTCAGCAACCATCATTAAACTCAGCTCCTTTAACACCCATACATTGTTTTAGAGAATTTTCCTTTAGTTCTACCTGATGGCAAAACATATTTCAAAAACTACATTTTAGATAAATTGAGAGCAAATACCTCTTACTGTCCTCATCTCCTCTCATAATACCTCTTAAAAACAGACAACTATATGGAGATGTCGATACAGGAATTTTCCAAGCATAGCTTTCTCTTGGGAACCTTCAATTAAAAAGTAAAATTTAGACTCTTTTTGTCATATTAGCGTGGTTGACAATGCTGTCATATTCCTAGGAGGCTTCCAGTGGAGATGCAGGACCTGATCCAACAAAGCACTTCAGCACAGATGCATGTCGCAATTCCCCCTGGGATGAGCAAAACTATTCACACGCATAAAGTTACACAGACATTTAAGTGCTTTCCTGGATCAGGCCTAATAGTTACAATATCGAAGCAGGAAGATCAACTAACAGTCAGTTAGAGGATTAAGAGATGCAGCTCCTATGATCAATACCAACAGGGTAGCTGACCTGCCTAATTCCCACTGAAGCCGCAATTTCACTCCAGAACTTTTCCAATTAACAAGTAATAGAGAGCACAGTAGGAAAAATGCAGGAGTTGTCCATATTCTCCCTAGGCAGAAATTCAGTCAAGATTTGCATCTACTTCCCCTTGCCATAAGTGGGTAAATCCATTTATGCTTTGCTGGAGCAGTTGCACACTGCAACAGATGGAACTTTTTGGGGGGCAATGAGGCTCCACTCTGGCCATTTGATCCAAGTGGCTGGACTCCCATAATACAGGCAGAGCACTACTGAAATCATGAGGGCTCTGCAGAAGTGCAAGGTGTACTACCATGAAGAATAGACAGTAAAACCTGATAGTCCAGTGCCTTCTTAAAAATTATATCAAGACTATAAAATTTGGTTTTCATTTTCAACTATTTTACACTGCGTAAATTTTAGAAACTATGTATTTTTCGAAAATCAACAATGAAAAAGGTAATGCATTCTTATGTCTGTAGATATTAAGATATCTTTACTTTTGCCCAAGAAAAAAGAGATTAAATTATACTATGGCATGCAGGGCAAATCAGATTTCTCAGAAGCTACCAGCATGGCCAAACATGAAAAGTTTGAGAGATGTCTTTATTAAAATGTACTAGTCTAAGTAAAATGTGGGGGAAAAAAAACCCTAATCAATATAAAACAGGGTATTAAAATCAGGCTGACATGACCTTCTATTAGAAAGTCACCACAAGACTTGCACACCCCATAAATGCAAAGCTCGGAGTTGTGAACTAGGATGAAAATATTATTGCAGCACTTGGAAAGGTAGTAATACACTGTGCTGCCTTTCAATAAATTTATGTAGAACTTTAACACTTGAAGGAACAGATTGGCCTAGGTGGTCCTCTGACTTCAATGTAGATGTACTTCACATCCAAGTGCAATGAGAAATAAAGAGGATTACAGCAAGCATATTCACTGTAATCCTGTTTTATCATTAGATAGGACATATTCTGCCATTTCATTTTAAAAGCTGTTTAACTGGTTGGAAGTTCCAATTCACTCCATACTTTGGTTACTTGTCAAGACAAACCCAGCAGACAGTAAAGTATGTTTGTGTGTCAGTGATGAAGATACCATTGAGGTGAGCATAAAACAACCATAATAATTGCTTGCACAGCTCATGCCAATCCCTGTGTCTGATCTTCAAAGAAAGTGAGAATTACATTAAAACCGTTTGTTTCCTAATGACTAATAAGCAGATATGGCCTCATGAACTTGCAAACATGCCTGATTATGTGGCTACTCCTGTCTTAAAGATCAAACCACTAATTTCAAATGGAGAAATTTAAAATAAATACTTTTTTCTCCAAATGTACGTCACATAACTTTGTTTCTCTAGTAATTTCTACAGCAAGCAATACTATTTTTCACACAAATCACAAAGGAGAATTTTCACTCAAGAATGCTGATAATAGTTTTCATTCTTCTCAGACTAAAGACAGAAAAAACTTGCTGCACTCAAAAGTGAAGGGCCAAAACAACAGCAGCCTTACTATTTCTCAGCATGGTAATATCTACAAGGGCCATGTCAGCTGCCAGCCTGAAAAAAAACCAGAATTAGTGCTAACTTCTTTGGCTACCTGCCTCCCTTCAGTAATAGAACTGGTCTAAAGCAGTCATTAAGACCCAAATCAGACATGCAGACTATTTAGGGTGCAAGGGCAGCTGGAAATCTTGTCAGCTATATGAAATTTATTATGGTTTCAAGTATTGTGTCCCCATTGGGGCCAGGCCGCCAACTTCTGTGTTCATAAAATTGCATATTGAAATGTTCTCTTTTTGCATTGCTTTATGTAAGAGCTGTACCATAAAGCAAGAGCTTTATGGCTTAGATAAGAAAAGAGCTAACATGAGGAATGCTTGTGGGTAGAAGAAAAAAATAGTTTTGATTTCCTCCAGTTACAGTAGTATTCAAATATTGCTCAACACCGTAAGCAGAAAAATGTTTTTGGCCAGAAGTCTAGGATGACTGCATTCCTCCTTTTAAACACATCCTCACAGAAGGATAAAAATGTGTCAGAATCAGTAACTGACAGCTTATCTATCCCAAATGAGTAGGAGCATTTGTTTTGTGCTTTGAAAAAATGTGAAGCTTCCAGATGTGAAGGCAGTAGATAGTTTTATAAATGGTTTACAAGTAAATATATGGCAACCACAAGCTATTAAGCTATTATGACTTCAATTTTGTCACAAATGAGAACTTTCCATACCTTTATTCTAAAACCTCAGTATTTCATTCTTGCTGAGACATGCTATCATAACATCCAAGTAACTCATCCATCCTCCTATTTTAAATTAACCTTCACATCTCAAAAGTCTTTGTTGAAACTTCAGTGTCAATGAAATAAAAGAATAAGATAATCAGGGACTAACTAAAAAATGCCTAAGTAATTACTGTCAATATATCATACCAGAGTAGATATGGAAACATTACAACTTTAAAAATCCTTTAACAAAGCCTATTATTTAGTTCAAGATCACTTTCCATAAGTATCTGCAATAATGTTTACTCAGTGATCGATTGTTCAGGTTTCCTGAGTCCTGGAAGCTTTCTATCCTGTTGACCTGAATTTCACCCTCCTAGCAAAGGATACAGTGAAACGTACAGTAGTCTTTTCATTAAGCATTCTTTCTCAGTAGGTCAGTATTTGTGACACAGTTTTGAATCCTCATATATCTTCTCGGTGGGTTTAAAGTATGCAATTTATTTTAAGCAACTGTTCAACAGCTGCATTTCATCCAGAGCTCTTCTGTAGCAAGTGAGCAGGTTTTTGTTTTAAAAAGGTTAGATTTTAGTTTACTTTTAACTCCATAAAAACTGATAATCTGTTATTTGCCTCAGATTAATGAAATAAGGAATGACAATATTCTACTTATTTATTACAAAAAAAAAATCTTTAAAAGTGATGGGTTTAATACAAGAAAGTTAGAAATACATTTAAAGAAAAAACTTCCACAAGTGACTATTACAAGGCAGCTTTTCAAAGTCAATATCTTTTCTTAGAAACACTCGCAAAACCACTTCCCTCAAGCATTAGTAACTTCTGTGTCACAGAACAATATCCATTTTATCCAAGATGAGATAAGGGACATATAATCATTTCACTGAAGTCTGATGTGATTTTTCAGTCACAGAAAGGAGTTAGTCTAAGCATAAATTCTGAAAAAAAAAAATCACCCCATCTGTTCAGCTTAAAAGGTAGAAATCATTAATGTCCTTTTCACATTCATACTGCTGATACTAACTGCATCACTAGACCATTGAGTACTGTCTCCACTAAGAGTAAAAACATTCCTTGAAGTTCTAATCTTACAAGGGCTAGTATCTTAGAAGAATCAGTCATTTGTATCAACAACAAATATTAACCTTTTGTAAGTGACCAGAATGTTCTTTCCTATGCCTGTAGTAAGAAAAGCAGCTTTGGCAAATAACACATCAAATCCCAATGCTAAAAGGAAACAAAAACTCCTTAAATTGAAGAGCATCCTGGTACTGGTCATTCCTCTAGCTCCACACTTCAAGGAAGCAACAAAGCCTTCAAAAGGAAATACGATATAACACATGCACAGAGTTACACCAGAATGGAGAAAGTGAATGGTTCTCAGAGCTCTTGTATGCTAAGGGAAAGCAGCTTGACCAGAGCACGTTAAACTTGCAGGCTAGAGGAGATCAAACTCCTCTACTCCAGCCCACTCCTGAGCTCTACAGTTTTAGTGGAAATACAGCACCAGTAAGCAGGATGCTAATGATTACACACCACCTCTCCCACATACCCTGAAGTTTACCTAGGTTAGCAAACACTAGATTCTTGTCTAGAAGAACTAATAAACTACAAGACTACACACACCTCTAACATCAGTGTAAAACCCCATTCAGAATTGTGCTACTGATTTGGGACAGTTAAACCCATGTTTCTATTTCTCAATATCCTGGTGCAGGCACACCAGTTTATGCCCACATGGGAAAGGCTCAGTGACTTTCAGACTATTTGCACTTAGGGACTGGGTTTTTATTTCCTAAAGAACCCACAGATTCCCTAGAATTTCTGTTTTAACTGTAGAGCCTAGCCCACACCTTGAAATGATCTTCTGCTCAATAGTAAGAGCTGGGTCCTATGGGGAGACAAATAACAAGACCCTCTTGCTCCTATTACTAATTACTTATATCACTATTATTAAGAATTATTACTATTACTTTTATTTTAGTTTATTAACATTTACTAGGATTAACACGTTCTAACATCTTACTGCTGTTCACCACCCTTTTCGCCTTTAACAACTGCATGTTCATCACTACAGTGTGATTCTCTGCTCTTCATCCTTCAAAACGTAATATAAAACTAATTTTAAAATGCTACGGAAGACGACAGGTGAGAGATAAAATATGATTTCATTTCTCACTGCTCTAATTGCATGCCACCCAACTAAACATTAGGCTGACAATATCTTAATGCATGAGACTTCAGTGCCTACTTTCCCTTCTGAAAGCTTGTGGAACTTTCACCAATTCTCCCCAACTAGCTGTAGAAGAAAGCTTCCACTTAGACAGCAGTGTGAACATTTTAACTGTAGGACTAAATAAAACAATAAAGTTTTTGAAAAATGACCTTCTCTCCTGCGTAGCCAAAGGGGAGCAGTGCTCTTTTAAGAAGATGAAGAAATTAGCTCAAGTAGACATCCAGGCACTACGTCCCACACATCGAATCATCAAATTTCTTTACTTTCCTTAAGATAAAGTCAAAAGAAATTACATTTTTTCCAATCTCTACCTTCTACTTGCTGGCCAGTATGACAGCTCTGAACTCTATGTCTCTAAGAGAACCCCAGGGAATGAAACCCTGTAGTGTAAGTCTGAAAGTCCTAACAAGCCCTCAAAGCCTACAAGGCTTTCTTTTGCAAGCAAAAGTGCAAGTGGTGTGCTGAACTTTGAGCGTACAATAATGCAATGTGTTCTGCCCTGTGGAGAGGAGACAAGCAGATGGGATTTGACAATGCTAAGCCAAGCTGTGCTATGTGACCTTTGGCTCTCTCAGATTCTTCCTTATCCTCAGAAAACACTGCTTAGAAACAACAGTTTCCATACTGGTTCATACCTGTGCATGCAGCACGACACATGCTTACCCCGTTAGCTTTCCAAATCTTAAAAAAAAAAAGAAGAAAAAAAAAAAGAGTAGCTCTATGAAATATTTTATCTACCTTTGTCTTTTTCCTAACTGGGTGACACAACTATGTGGCCTTGACAGAGTTCCAGTCCTTCATGTCCAAGAGGAAAATGCATTTCTTAGAGCTGTTACATTAGACAAGCCCAGGAATGTTGCTCTTCTTTTAGTGTCTGAACACAGAATTGCAAATTAAAAATTGAGTGTGTATGATTGCATAAGGTATGAAACTAAAATAGACAGGCTTAGCATAAGATCTCTTCTAACAAGTGGTTACACAAACATGGTGTCTTGAGAAAAAAGCCCTTTCCCCCCCTTTTATTTTCATTTTTAAGTAGTTGAAGAAAGAAAAGATTGCTTATTTGTTAGTCATCTCAAAAGGAAAGGTAATGTATCAATTTAATGAAGGCATTTCTCATTTATAGAAGTGTATATTGAAACCAGAGTAAAATCCCAGCATGACTACTGCTTCATAGCAATTCTCTACCATCAAGCCACTGTTTCACTAGAATGCATCAGAATTCCTCTGATTCTTAGTTATTAAGCAACATTCATTTCATTATGGTATCCAAGAGGTAGAGAGGCAGCAGGTGAAAAAAACCCCCAATCTTTGTGAGCACAAGCCAAACAGTTGGTACATTTTTTATCTTCCTTATACTATGGACAACAACACCTCCACTACCTGGCCATACCATAAAAAACTTCCAGGTATCCAGAAAATACATACATTCCATGTTCCTGTGTCACAATTCTTCAACATGAGTTATGTGTGTTTACACTTTCTATATACTTCACCTGTTCCTAAACAGTCTTCCCCTTTTGTCAAGCCAAACTTGCTCAAACCAACAAGAATTTGCAACAAAGGGTGTAGAAGTGCAGAAGCACTGAGAGAAAAAAAAAAAAAAGCCTGGAAGAGTGTACATATTGACAGCTATACAGACATCCTTCATTTCTTATCCCATAAAACTTATTTTTATTAGAAATACAGGTTCTGCACAACAAAAGAAAACCTTAGGCAAAACTGTATAGAGTAGGATGGAAGTAAGGCAGTCATACCTACCCCTTTGGAAAAGCACGGAATTCCAGGATCCACAGACCCTATGACAGCAACCAAGCCCAAGCTGGCATAGACTGTCACAGAGCTCATCTGTCTGAGGGAGGAATGTCTGTCACTACTGACTTCAACTTTTTTCTTCTACAAAGAACATCACACTGAGACAGTCATCTCATGTGCACTAGCAATGCAAGGTAATCAATGGCAAATTAATTACTACTAAACTTGCAAGACAAATATCATGCCCAGTAAACTGTTACTTACAACTTCTTCTAAATGAAACCTGCATCCAGGCTTTGCACTGAAAAAAGCACAAATAAATCTCAATCACAGAGACCCAGAGCAATCCAGGAGATTTTACAGGCAAGTTCAAGTGCATAACTCTTACTTGAAGCTGTCACAAATAAAACTAACCAAAGGCTAAGCATGAAGTGGTACTGATGCTAGGTCAGAAAAGGACAAAAAAAAAAACCACCACAACCCAAAACCAACCCACAAAAAACCCCCCTACCACACTAACAAATGAACGGAACAACCAAAAACCTATGAATTTGACAGCTTTATGAAAACTCCACTAAATGAAACATTTTAACTGCTTCTTCGAGAGGGTGGCAAGAGGACACATGCCAGGGCAGAAACAGAACCGCAGTCATCCACCCAGCCTCACAGTTCCCTCATTACCAATACCTCATTGCAGCCTCAGAGCTGGCAACCACACAGCCTCGGTAGAGCACATATTAATAAAAGTCACAAAGGTGACCAACATTTCTAGTAACTCTTTTCATGGGTTCCATTCTTCCTCTCCACCCCAAACCTCAAGTGTGTTCTGGGGTGCAGCTTTGAAGAAGAACTCAAGGAAGCCTCACGCTCCCTTCTCTGTCAGACTGCAATCCTATCACAGGTTCATCCAAAACCCCCCCATTACTGAACTCCAGTGGCTTGCTCTCTAGGCAGAGCCCTCCTAATCTGCTGCAGCTGAACTTCCTCAGCCTATCAAGTAGGAAATCCCTTTATTGCTCTGGCCTATAAGCCTCTTATCTCCTAATTCTGTGAGGCTGAGAAAGAGCTGTTCTGCTCATTAATCCTACAATGACTGTCAGAAGGGGATATATATACCTTCTCACTCTCCTCAAACACAAGTAACTAGGTTTCATCAAGTTCTTTACTATCTACTTAGCTGAGTCCCTTTCCACAAGATTTTACAGGAATTGCAGTAGCAGTACAGAAGCTTCTGCACTTTTGTGAAACATTCAGAACATTTCTAAAGTTGGGAAGCACCTATTTCATTCTCTGTGCTGTAGATAACAGAAAATTGTTTTTAAAAAGAGCTTTTTTTCTTTTCTTTTCTTTGAATTTTTATTTTTAAAGCAAGAGCAATTTTGGCTACAAGTGCTGCATGGATGATTATACTTTACTTTCCTCTACAGTTTGTATATACACCATTGGTTTAAAAAGAGATCTTCCTCAATCAGTCATTAAAAACTTGTGTCATCCATGACCTTCAAAGACAGCTCAAAGGGGAAAAAAACCCAACCCAATTGAGAACTTAGATTAGACTAATACCCTTAATTAGCACCCCCAAGAAATGCTGAAGGTTGCTGGTTTTCCCCATATATATATAGGACACTCAGCCAAGGAGAAACTATTAAGCTAATTTTTTCAGGATTGAGATCTCCAATTTCTCTGTATAAAGCAAAAACTGACTATGAACAGTTGCTAGACACCACTGCAAACATTATACAGATGAGGAAGTTCTCATACAACATGTATTATTTAATATTTTACATTTATGTACCCAATGGACAAATATAGGCTTGTGTAATTCAAAAAACCTTCTATAAAGTTTTGTTGAGAAAAACGTTACAGTGGCAAATAGCGTTAAGATCAGAGATATCTCACATCAGCTGTACCTTTTATTTTAACTATAAATGTCACACTTCATCATGCAGCTGTCAGCTTCCTTTAATGTACTAAATGCTATCACATAAGCACAGAATCTGACACGATGTAACACAACAATTAAAATAAAAAAGCAAGTCAGCTTTGACACAATGTCACTTTGCTGTATGCTGCAAATTAAAGGAAAACTGAAACTACACAAATAAGCTAGTCAAGAAAAAAGTCTGAAAAAGCCTCAAACATCAGTTAATGTCCCATTTTTACATTCAACTTTAAGAAAACATCCATAGCTTTAGCACAGCTAATTACAAATTAACACCAAACAATGTCAGGACGAAAGCCTAAAACTTCTAGAATACCTGGATTGTAACACTGTTCTAGCTGTCAGTTTCATAACAGCCAACATCCAGGGAACTAGGCAATTATTTTTCCATTTCTATCCAGTCTGTAGTATTACTGCAGCATGTTAAAATTGCTGATGCTTTTAAAACCAGATGCAACACCACTTAAATAAAGCCTGAAGAAAATCCTAGTAATAATGGAGCAATTATGAACTCTAGGTAATAAATGTAATTGATCGTGTATTAAAAATTTTATTTTAATTTACTGTATTTGACGCACAACACTAAATAAAAGTGTCTGGAATGTTGAAAAACTAGTTTTAAAGAAAATGAGAAATATGTAGATCTGGCAAAGCATAATGTTAATAATTAGATATCCTCCTTTTCAGTATTTTTTGTTCATTTGCATCAACTTTAAACCCACATCAGCATAATTTAACACATCAGCACCATAAAAAACTGTGGCCCGAGGGAAAGCTAGTGCTACCTGTCACTAATACAGAAATGTCACAAGCCTAATATTTGCTGTGGCCATGCAACAACACAGTTAAAACCTCTGTGGCCCAGGGAAGAAATAATCACAACAGAATCTGTGCACAGGCAGGGAAAAGGGAGTCAAGCAAAAAGAGGCTAGAGACCTCTCCTGCAAAGGGAAGGGCTGATATAGACATTCCATGAATATTCCTGTAAAAAAATTCACTTAAACCCTTTGTGGAAATAAAAGGAAAGAGAAACATGGGGAATTCTATAAAGTTTTACCCCCGAATACCATGTCAGAATTCTTTTCTGCTGATCTATACCCTCCAAAGGATTTCCAGGCCAGTAACCTGCTAGAAAAACATTAAATTTAAGAATGTTATAATATTGACTGGAAAAGTTTTATATACAAGTGCTGCTGCATTTTTCAATATGCTATATTTGATTGAGTATGACAGCAAACTGCAGAAAAACTAAGAACAAAAAAAACCCTGAGGTAGATACAAACAAATACAATAAGCCACACAATTTAAAAAACCTAAGTGAAGTAATACAAAAATAACCTCAAACCCATCCTTACAGCTATCTGAAAAAAACAAATACATGAGTAGAATTTTGACACGGACAGAGCTGCTAGGAATTTGATCTTTAAAGACTACTCTTTACCCAAACACTGAAAATTATAATAGATGCAACACTTGCACATTTCCAATTGCTGTACTAGACCTCAGTGACATTTATGCTGAAGTAGACACCTTTTCTAAAACAAAACCTAAATGGTATTTCTTGAAAACTGTATTCAGCTACATGAAGACTCCAGCAATCACAGCAAATGCTTTGCCCACCTTTAAAATATCTGTTCTAGTTTAACATTGCTTTTCCAGCCCTTGAATGTTTAATTATTGCTAGAGATATGTATGCACACGCAGAGGAGAAGAGGGAAGGTCAAGGCCCTGTGCAACTGTGCAAGTTCATGCAATTCATTGGTTCTATTCATCGCTATAAATTCTCCTGTCCCAGCCTGTTGAAGGAAAACATCCACAAGGATCTTTACATTGCAGAAAGTAATAGTAGAAGATGACATCATTCATTTGCATGCCTAGGACTTCAAATGTAAAATGACAGAAGAATTAAGGTTTAGAAACAAAATATCTAGAACTCTTTTCTACTTTTGGCTATTATTTTATTTAAAAATATAAACAAAACAGTCTGAGAATTGAGACTTGAGCTCCATGTTGAAATGTGATTAAATTAAATACTCTTCATACCTGCACTTCTTAGGTTAGGGTCTAGGTCTGGCATTTCCTTGGACGCTTCTGGACTGACACTGTAGATCGATGCTCCTGCTTCATTGACAATGCTGAAAAATAAAATAGCAAATACGTAAAACCACACACAACTGAGCAAAACAAGCAAAAGACTTTGCCAGTGATGTAAGTGAATATTTAGATTTTTTTTTTTTTTTAAGCCTCAGGTTTTGCATAAACCAAATGCTTACAAAATTAAGTCAGTACAAAGGAAAATATCTCAATATAACCAAAAACAACCCTCCCTGACCTGCAACAGTCATTCTTTATCAATTTTGGCTTTATTATAAATACACACCATGCATAATCTCAGTCCCTGTCTCAATCTTTACAAGAAGAGAGAAAATGAATACAAGAAAGAAGTGTGACCAGAAATAAATAGGCAAACCAGCTTCCATAAAGAGAACTAAACCTACCTGATAATTTCATTAAAAATACCAATACAATTCTAAAGTCTAATATTTAAATATCACTTGAATCCAAGCCATGAGCATGCACACATATTGCCTCAAGCCAGCTGCCCTAAGACACTCAAAAAGCATCAATTTGATACAGACTGAGCCACATAGCTGCAGCTCCCTTTTCAGCAGCATTCAATACCATCGTCTCCTGGCTCTCACTGCCTCCCCGAAGAAAAACAGATTGCTTGCCTTCAGGAACTTAAACTACAGTTCATGTATCTACCATACACCTCAAACTCATTCAGTAATGATGATAAACTCAGCAATTCAAATCAAACACATAATTAAAAGCCCCTCAAGTGCTCTAGTTCCACTCAAGAGAAAACTGCAATCAAGTATTCACAGTCTAAGTTTATTTTCAGCTGTGAAATTCTGACACCACTGAATCAATATATTTATTCAAATAACTTCAACAGAACTGGAATTTCAAGTTGATAATTATGGTATCGTACAGCTACTGCACCGGAGGTTAACACCATCAGTTTCAGAACTATTTTTACTTTTACTATTTCACTTTTAAAATAACCTCATCTTTGCCATAAGGAGAGAAACCACAGTCCTTAAGAAACAGACCTTTCAGCAAAAAAACCCATAAGTTTATATTGTTTTAAAATTGGACTATAAATTTTCCTTTTAGGAACATTTATTAGGTCAAATTTTAAAATAAAGAAACTGATACCTCGAAGCCACTCCCTTCAGAAAAAGCTGGAGAACAGCTCAGAGGTTAAATATATTCCCATTCAATGTTCCAAGCACAGTAACAGCAAATAGTGTAAAATGCAAAAACAAAAGGCAAGAATTTCTTACTGATTTTTTTTTTCAGATTGCCCTCTTCCCCAATCAAAACTGGAATTTGGTGGAGTGCTGTACACACAAATCAGATTTTAAAGTTACCCAAAACTCTTAAGAACAGTAGTACAAACAGACTGGATCTTTCCATAAATATAGAAAATAAAATCCTGTTATCTTTAAAATTAAGGTAACTCCAGACCCATTCAAACAGAGGAAAAAAAATCCTGAGACCATGTGAACAGGGCAAGTGAAAACGAAACCTTTTCATGATCTTTCAAAAAGATTCAGTATTACGAGCAGTCCTTCACTATAAATGACATTCCCAAAACATTCCCATCACAGCGCTCAGAAATAAGATCGTATCACAAAAACCTAACTGCTGAACATAAAGATGTTGACAGAAGATTCATAAAACTGATTTCTCTAATGAACGAGTAACTTAAAGAACAATGCAGCAGAACGTATTTCTTAACGTGTTTACACCTTATAAAAGACAGCATCTGGCAAGCGCTCTCTTTCTGGATATTGCTTCCAAAAAACCACACATGAACACACACTTCTCACAGCTTTTCATTAATCTCTCTTCAATCTTCATATTTCAATAGATCCCAAACATTAGCTCACATGCAATTTTTAGATTTATTACACTAATAATACAGAGTAATATAATTTTAGATTTAAAAAAATAAAAGCAGTGCTTTGCAGTCATTTTCAGTGTTGTACTATAAACTGTTCTACTGAACACAGCCCGTTGTTTGATCCTCTCCCAGTATTTTCTGCAGTGAAAAAACTTGATGCGACCTTGACAGGAATTTTAACACACTCGACATCTTAATGTTTCTCATTAATACAACACTGGCAATTTGCAGAAGCAGAAGGATTGCACTAACAGTGTCATTCTATGGTAATATGTGATTTGTGCCAAATCAAGGTAGGCAGTACAAAAACTCCTTGCTTAAGTAAGTAGATAAAATTAAAGCTCAGGATAGGAGACAGAAACATTTGATAAAAGCCTATTTCCTTTCCTTTTTAAATATAAACATTCATAAGCTGGGGTGAGGAGAAGGAGGGAAGCCAAGTAAAAAATTATCTCAAGGAAGAGAATAGACAAAATGAAAACCCTTCAGAAGCAGCACACACTGGATACTCAAGATCCACTCTGAGATGGTTTAGTATATGAATGCAGTTATTCTATTAAGTATCCAGTGTAGCAGACGTGGAAAAGGGGAGCAAGAATTTCCATTCACGTAGAAGAACCTCACACTGCTCTGCCCAGGACAGCAAAGCCCAGACGTTAAATAAATCTTTTACCCAGATTAAACATATAAGGCCACACACTCCAAAGAAACCATCCTCCAGTTCATTCAACAACAGTCAACCAAATTTGTACAGAACTATTAGTGGCTATCACATGGTTTGATATGGCTACAGTGAGGTGGTTACTAATGCGACAATGGCACACAGAGTGCCAAGACATTTAGCTCGGTCAAAATACTAAGATTACAAACTTTAGGGATTGTCAGCAGTTTTGGATTTCACATTTTCACTAAACAGGAGACAGTCACTTTGGTTCACTGACATTTTGTATGCTTTCCCAATTCTCATCATCCTCTTGAAAAGGGGGATGGCTTTATAGACAATTTAAGCTAACTTAACATTGCCAAATGCTCTACATAATGTCTGTAAAATAATGTATATATATTTTATGTCAGGGCATATTAAGAGAAAACAAAACATGCTCCAAAATTTACTCTAAACTACTGTGGTCCACACAGTTCTTCAATATCCTCTTCCCATTTCTGTAATGGATATGATTCCCAAAAGAGTCAAAAAGAAACCCAAACTTCATAAGAGGTGGTGAAATTGCATTCAAATCTTGTGAATCTTCAGAATTTGTTTCTATTTTGACTTTTAAAGTTGCTTAATAGACAAAATGAAAACAACTGGCCTCGTAATGAGACCTCATTACTGTGCATTCCTTAGGAGGAAAGATTCTGACCAAATCTAAACAGTTAAAACAGCTTTAGTGCAAAATCATTTTGCTTTTGAAAGTCAATATGCAGTAGGTAAATCAGCACATGGTTATGATACGATACAATATTCTTCTAGAACATGAATGAACAAGTTTCATAAACTTCCCTTTGAATTAACAAAAAAACAGGTAAAAGACCTGGGACTATGCCTCCATACTGTGCTTCCCACATCAGCCATCCTATAAATAAGAGGTTTTTACTCAGCATCTATATCCAGTCTTTAAAAATTAAAAATGCCCAAATCACAAGGCCACTACACAATATTAGTGTATTCTTTTCAGCTGTACAAACTGGCTTGTAGCACATGAACTAAGTTTTTCTGTACTGCACTCATCTCATTCACAGTTGTTAACACACCCTTTAAGGAGCTAGGGCAGCATTAAATGTATTCCACCAGCACCACCTGGTGGGCCCTCAGCTTTTTGCTAGCGACCATGCCACCTATATCCTAAATACTTTAAGGAGTCTTTTAACACTTACTAAAGCAAGATGTTTTTGTCAGCTTAAATAAGCATTACCTATTTGGTCTGAAAATATTATTTGATTTTGAAATATTCAGATTTTCCATCTTCTAATTTTTACGAAAAAGAGCCTTTCTTGCAAAAGGTTAAATAAAACAAAGTAAGAACACTTACAGTTTACTCTTTTTTAAATTCAAATGTATTACATACCTAAAAAACTGCATAAAAATTACAAGCAACCAGCTAGTTACCAAAATGGCTTAACTAAATTAGAATTTTTAAAACTTGCAAGTTTCTTAGTAGCAAGTTTCCATGGAAAGTCTTGGCAAAGCTATGTAAAATATCTAATGTATGTATAACAAAGAAGAGATCTATCCGGCTAGATATTTGTGGTTTTAAAGGTGAAGGCACCTTCCTGAAATTTTCATGAACCTTATCAGCATTTCAGACTTCTATATTACATTGAGGTCATCTCCCTACAGTCAAATGCAACTGTATTAATTCTCTCTGGAATTAATAATCTAGAGACAAATAAAAAGCAACTTTACATAACTTGCTGCTCCTACAACTTCCAAATCCCTGACCTACAACTTCAATCCTTTAAAGTAACATTTAAAGAAACAACACCAGTACAAAGAAGAGTCTAGTGTTTATTACTTGGAAAAAAAATCCTGGTCATTCTAAAAGTAGAGGATATGTCAACCTCAAAATGGGCCAAGATTTTCCTATTTGGCCACAAAATTATCATCTACAGAAAACCTCCCTTCACAAACACTATTTAGTAATTGTGGCTAATTCCTCTAACCCAACTTTTTACATATTTATTATTCATAAACCTGTGGCTATAAAACTAGATGCTCCCACTAAGAACAACAGTAAAAGAAGAGTCAACGGTTTATTCGGTGTTATTTACTAACATAATTGGGTTACTCATCACCTGGGACAGAAAACTAAAATGAAATAAAACAACAAAATATTCTCTAGAAAAGAGCATTGCATTTAGACACTCAGTTGGAATGTATGAAGCTTTAACTATGTTGACAGATGTTATGATTAAAAAAAACTAAGAAGGGGCAGGGAAGACTTAATTAAGCACATATTCAAAAGAAGACTGGCCTACTTCACGAATGAGAAATCCATTGGGCCGTACTGAAAACGTAAAGTCACAACTAATTCCTGAAGAGCCTAACATCTGAAAGGGTTGAGTTACACTACAGAAATAGGATGTCTCCATCTGCTGTTTCATGTCTCCCTACACACCCATTTTTGATGACTAATGAGAACCACCTAGGGGAGGTTGAAAAAGCTCTTCACAGGAACAACAATAAGCCCCTCATTTGCATTTTCACTTGTCTTACTCTTTCTGCTCCTCTCAAGCAGGGCATTGCACATGGCAGACAACTTGAGCGGCCCCTGCAACTCCTCACCACTACCAAAGGCAGAGTTACCTGCCCCTTCTAGCAACTCATGTTTGGGCACACAAATATTCCAGCACCCCTGTGCTGCGCACAGCACAGTTCCTTCTGCTGTGGTGGTGACTGGCCAGGTGGAGCCTGCAGCACAGCACAGGCTGAGCTGTGGTTTGTGCAGCCACGCACACAACAGGACACTGGGACTGACAGACCCTGCCTCTGACACAGCTATGCCATTGCTTTTTTCATATGAGGAACATAAATCATGGAAGTGCAAAATTAAAAGGTTTTGGTATATACTGAATAATGTTTTCAAATTATAAAAAGGCTAAAGAGATTTTCAAAAGCCTCTTCATTCTGATAGATAAGATTCATAATCTGGTGATAATCCATCAGCAATAAAGCAGTAACGTAACAAAGGAAGATGTTAGGATCATTAAAAAGGATTATACTAGAAAGCAATCATTATTCAATAGAATCAAGCCAAAAAGTATTCAATTCACCTGTGGATTTTTTTAAATAATATGAAGAATTAGCTTTAAATGCTAACAAATATATAGAACCTTGGAGATATTTTCATTGTAAAATATATTTAATACTAAAAACACCATTACATGGGAAATGAATGTTCATCAAATTTCCATTGCTTCACTCAAAACTTTTAGTTACTACATGCCATAAAAGCGTTGCTTATATGAAATCCATCTTTCAAAATCAGTCAAATTAGACTGACTCAAGTTGCAGCTATTCAATTAGATACAGGAGGGACACCATTAGCCCTAAAGTACAGCTCCTCCTTCAGAGCTCCCAAACACTCAAGATTTTTACTCCACAGAGCCTTCACAGAACACACCAAATGATGAGCAGTGAAACAGACCCCACATGGTTGCTCAGCTGTATTCTGTAAGTTGTCATAGAACATTTTAAGTGAAATTCTGCTTACAACTAGCATTTTGAAGTCAAAACAAAAACAAACAAACAAACAAAAAAATCCCAACAAAACAACTCCCACTAGTGTTTCCAGCCATGTATGAATTTGTTCTGTATTTTAGTAAGTTTACTAAAAATTATGCCATGCAAGGAAAGGAATTTGCTCTTGACCAACTCAATCTACTTACTAAAGTAAAAACAACATTACTTCACACAAGGGACTCTGTTTTTCAGCAGATTACAGCACAGTAACATCACCTCTTTCAGTTATAAACCCTGCATTTGAAACAGCTTGCTGACCCCAAAGCAGGGACAGTAAATAAGCACCTTATCAAGCAGCTGCTGAAGCGACACAAGTTCAAGGCAATCATCCTTTCATTAGGAATTATTTCTCTCCAGTTCAACCACAAATGATATTTAGCATCAGTTAAGCTGATGGCTTCCCTGGTAGACAGTATGGATCTTTAGAACCTATTCAAATGGAAAGAATTCAACCTGTTTCAATCCATCTTTAGCAAGATCCTCTAATCAGTGTTGGTACTGTTGCTTCAGATCATTAAAAATTACTTATCTTAAAATAACACTCAGTCATACAATGATACTGTTTGCCAATTTTTCTAGCATGCTATGCAAAGCTAGACTTCCCTACAGAATTGAAGTACAGTCTGTCAGATGAAAAACAACATGCAAAATTTAATAGTTTGAAATATCAAATGATAGTCTTTCAAGAACAGATAAAATGCAAGGATTCCTCAATGTCTGTTTACAAGACAACTCTCTATGAACTCCAAAAATCAAGAACTAGTTACCATAGTAAACTAATATAACTAACTGTATAGCTCCAGTCTGCAATCCTTTATTCAGCTGTGTATGAACCATGCCCTCAGCACATCCCTGCAAAGGGAAGAATGATCAGATATCTGTCTTCATCTTGTCTGAAAACGATGACATTTTTCAGTAAGAAAAGGGTCCAAATGGCAGGTGTCAAAGAGCTTTAGCTTCACATGTGGTGCTAGGAGGCAGAAAAAACAACAGTAGCGTGTGGCCATGTCAGAGCTGCACAGAAGCTGCCGTAGAAGCGCATATCTGAAAAGAGCAAACCTCAGAGCCTGTTAAATCAATCTAGTGCCAGATGCTGTTATCAGAACAAAACTGGTGCTGTGGATTCATCCCCAGAAGAAATACACGTCCCATGTCTGCAGTGAAAAGTGAAAGACCCAGGGTGGCATGTCTCAAGACTGAAGGTGACAGTCACCTGTGACTGCCCCCACCACTTTCATTGACAGTTTCAGAAAGCAAGTGCTGTCATTGCTCATAAAAGCAGCTGGAGTTAAAGCTCCTTTCTGCTCTTGTACAGAGCTTTAAAACCTGAGCTTCAGGTCCAAAATGGACTTCCAAGCTAACTATCCAACTAAAAAGCAGTCAAGTAATTTATTTTTACTTAAAACAGTGTAGCACAGTAAGAACTTCAGAGAAAATTTAACTACTGCCCATCTCCTTGCTGTAGCAATGCCAAGGAAAGAAATTGTGACAATATGATAATGTTGTCGAATCAACATTACCTTAATACAAGAGGACAAGTTTAACTCAAAAGAAGTATATTTTATGTAATCCCCATGAAACAGCAGCAATTCTAAGTAGTATATATGAAAAATGGTTGTATTCAAATATGTCCAAGAGTTACCTATCTAAAATCAATTACCATAAGAAGAAAGTAAAAAAGGCTTTAGGACTGACATAGGAAATGAAAGCCTTAGAGTCCACTTCTAAAATATAATAGGCATGGAAATGGGTATGCTCTTAATGAATATACTTCATAATTTCAAGACCAATCGTGCCAGTGCTCAGCAGTTTTGCACAACCAAATTATCCCAGTGAATTCCTGAGAACAAATTGTATATGCAGCATTAAAAAAATGTAGCGAAACACTGACAGGATTTTATCTAACCTCTTTTTGCTAAGGAGGGAAACACAGGGAGACAAAGAAACACAACCAATATTGGCAGTCAGGGTTCAAAAAGAAGAGAAGCACTAGGTGATGTTAAACACTTACATTTCATACCTTTACAGACAATCTTGAAATGAAATCACCTAGATGCACATTAGAAACATGGCACAGTCCAAAAAGATGATGATGCTCCCCAAAAAGCCTATGAAAACTGCTCCCCACTGAGGGGTTCGATAAACAGCCTTTTTTAGGCCCCATCCCTCACAGTTCTCAAGCACTTGGTGAAGACAAGCTTGAGTCAACACCATGAAACACAGCAGACCAAAGGAACCTGCAAGTTTCAGAGCAGAAGGCTGTCACCAACACTGTCCTGCTAGCAGCAGCTTCTCAGCTCAGCCAAGCAGAAACCCCTGCAGTGATAGCACATGGCAAAAGCTGGTGTTTCACCCAGTCCATTTCCAGCCTTGAAAGAGCTTACAAGAGTTAAGATCTATCCCTGGCTGTTTTTACAAACAGCAGAGGCAAAGGGTAAAACCTTGAAATCTGGTAGTTCATGTTCATGTATAGTAACTCAAGTTAAAGCATTGTCAAATATCATGTGGAAACAAGACTTTAAAAAAAAAAAAAGATTCCTGCTTATAAAGAAATACCTAGACTGAACTAGTACAACCTGTATTTGGCGTTGTCACTGACAATTTATAAAAGGGGAAAAAAAAGTCTGACTATTTAATTTTTAAGCCAAAACATTACTTTACTGCATGCACTGTCACACCCACATCAACCTTCCGTGGGACACAGGACATTCAAGAAAGGAAGAAAACTCTCTGAGGAGAGTCCATCAGGTTCTTGAGTGAATACAGATCTCTCCACCAATTTATTTGTCAGTGAACGCCATAGAGCACTCAGATTTAATAAAATAACGTATCATTAAGAAGCACCACATGTGTATAGTCAGTTTGAAATTACCCTGAAAGGCTAAAAGAACATGGCATTCCAGTCCTATAAAGGGTCTGGCGAATAATTTGTATCTGTTAGAGCAAGCAACACAGACACAGCAACTGCTGTGCGTAAAATGCAGTTAGTTAATCCAGACCAAAGGCTGGAGCTTAGAGTCACATTAACTCTCAGGGAGACTTTGTCCCAGAGTGGAGCATAACTGGACGAGACCACAGCATATGGAGGAAAATGCCTCTTGGAGAACGGCACCTCCAGCAACTGTCATTTTCTTTAATGCTCACTCTGGGCAATTGGGAGGCAGCCTGGCCAGTGCTGCTGTGCTGCCTCCACAGCCCTGATTCATGCAAAATCTGACCTGTAGCTTTCACCAGAGACAGGCTTTATTCTGTTTCCCCTCTGTGCTTTCCTATAATACCAGTTAATTGAATGGAAATTAATTAAAATTAAGGGTATTAAATAATACCATTAAATGATCTTAGTACTTGATCTCTCCCTACTAGCACAATCCTCTCCTCAGCACAGGTCCAAGAGGGAAAGGTGGAGTCAGTTTATGCCCCTTCTTCTAAGGTAGAATGCAACGTAGAAAGACTGCATACAGGAAGGGAATCACAGATCCTCTGCTGCTGCTTCTCTCTGCTCCCTCCCCATCATTCTTAAACAGTGAGGCTGTATCCAAAGACTTCATACTGAATATTTTTAACCTACAGACACTTCTTGGCACAGCTTACTGAACTCTGAAGTACCCAGGTTCTCCACATAGAGAAACTCAAAATAAATTAAGAGTTCCGGAATCAGAACAAATGCTGGCAGGAAAAATTCTTTGAGATATTAAATACTAAGGAAAAGTGTTCTTTCCACATATTTCTAGCCATGTAGTTTCCTTTTAGTTTACTTTCATTTGGAATTAACCTAAAAAAAAAAAAAAAAAAAAAAAAAAAACCCGTTNNNNAAAAAAAAAAAAAACCCGTTCTGGTTTACGGAAGATGCATTCACCTAATGAGTTTTTTCTCCAGCTCAACATACTTAACACAAATGTTACATAAAGGAAAAGTGCTTCTTGCAGACCCAATCAAAATTATATGCTTTTACCTTTTAAAAAAAATCACTTAGACAAATTAAATCATGACAATGCACTTCTAATTTCTAAAGTACTCGCTTGCTGGGTTTTGTTTTCTTTTTGGGGGGGTTGTTTTTGATCAGTTGGTTGGTTTTTGGGTTTTTTTCAACACAGGACAATACTGTTCCCTTTGGTAGTTTCCTGTGATCTAGTTCATAATGGCTCAAAGCTGACCCTTATTAGGAAGCATTCCATTCTGCCCATCAAGGAAAAGGCTTTTCTTCATTGGAAAAAAAGGTTGTAAAATAGATACTAGTTTAGTGCTTCCAGGAAAATCTATTAATCCCCATGAAGGAACTGCAGCATTACAGTATAAAAAGGATTACAGCAACAGACAGGAAAAAAACATCAGAAAAGAAAGTTAATAAAAAGAGTAGGCCACTCATTCTTCAGAAAAAGGTAACATTTTTCATGTGAAACTAAAATAATAAAATTTTTAAAAATCAGCTGAAGCTTTCTTTACCTTAATAAGTACTTTTAATAGCTCAGTTACTTTTCTCAGACAGATTGAAAGGCAGGAAGATGTACTCAAATGTCAGAACAGCAATATAAGTAGATTGAGTGCCTTGTTATTAAATGACCCACTCTTTTCTTTTTAGCCCTCTATGGTTTGTCCATGACTTTTCTGCTCTCCTCATTGTCATAGTTCTAAATATTATTATTTTACTTCTCTCATAAGCAACTGCTGGTCATCTATACCAAGATATCTGAATAAAATATCTCCAAATGAAAGTGAGCTAAAAATTAGGTATATTATATCCTTTAACCATTTACAAGAGTGGACACCCTCTCATTAACTTTGTTTTACAAACACAAATATGTATCAATCTGTGGAAAAAAAAACCACAAATAAAAGCAATGATCAAATCCCCACAAACTTTAAATAGATAGATAAATTGCATGTTTTTACAGACAACAAACTCCTTTCATAAGATNGGAATTAGTGAAATAAAAGTTCAGTTAGGTAGTGCCATATTTGTTTTCCCCATTCTCATAAAAGGAATTAATTTGTTCCCTTAGGTTGTGACAGATCCACACAGGAGACTTTCCATGAGTAATATCACTAGAACTAGCATAAACATAAACTGAAAGACCATTTCATTTAAAAAACATTTTTCATTCAGTTACAAAACTTTAAAAAAATAATCTTCTGGACAGAAATTTCTCATGCTTCATTTCTAACCAGTTACTTTTAGACTTGAAAAGAAAATCCCAGCTATAGTCTTTTTATTCATTATCCAAATAGGTAAGCACAGGATAAGACAGCTTTCTAGTTTTTAAGAGATCCTTACACCTAGTAAATCACAAAAACGCTGCCTATCTTATGTCCTACTTTTTACACCACAATTTTCAAAATTATTCCCCAGTCATAGATACACTACATAGCACTTAAATAATAAACTACAACTCTAGCAATAAAATTCCTTACAATAGTGTGAAGGTGCATTAACACATTTATACATGAAATTACTTGTGAGCCCAAAAACGCATATTTTGCAGAATAACATCTTGGAATGTGCATTTTTTTAAACCACATTTCCTCTCTTTTTTATCCTTACCCTATTTTTTAACAGGAAAGTCACTTAGAAACACTTGAGAAGCTGTAGGTCAGGTACATGATTTTAAACAAAGACACTAACAGAACTAAAATGGGCAACTCATCCTTTTCAAATATAACTGTTATTTTCTCTCACAGATGCAAAGTTTCCAGGAAGTTCATGCTCAGTTTTTCTACACTGCCACATGGGCAATGAGCAGCTATCCTACATCTACTTCTCTGTATTGCTCATTATTCTTATGCCTAGATCCTGCAAGATGAGCTGCCAATGCAGAGTGAGGGTCTTGGAATTATTCTTTCAGCTTTTGGAAACTGCTTAATCCCTTGGAATTACAGTCACAATCACCTGTGGAGACTGATGACTGTCCAACACTCTCACTCAAAGCAAGTTGCTCAGGGCTCAAATATTTCCAAGAACACAACCTCTAAAACCTACTATATATTAACAAGAACATTTGGATCCTCCGTAGTGAAGACTCAATGTTTTGATAGTATTAAGCTGAGGTTCAAAGGCAGTTTAAAAATTTAGCACCATATATATGCTTCAGAAAAGCATATACTTGGCCTGGAACAGTGAGGCATAAATACATGGAGATTTTAAGAGTAAAAACTCCATTTTCAAAAACGGTGCTGCACTGAGAACTCACTAAACAATCCCAGCTTCCTCAAATGCTGTAAGCAAAAAGAAAACATGAAATTGTTTGAAAATTTAATTAAGAGCAGGCCCATTTAATTTCCACTGTCTGATGTTAAACTATTAAGACTATTCTTGCAGCTGATAATAAACAGCTGTTACTTTAAAGAAAAACTAACAACAAAACCAAAATTTAGAGATCAGGGCTATGGAAGAGACAGCACAATATTAAAACAATAATCGTCCAGATGAGAACCAGAGGTTATCTGGGAGAGAGTCCATGGCAGCAGAACAATGCAGAGCCTGGAGGGCTCTGGCTGATGCAGACAGCTCCTACGAGGGCTTATGGAGAACATATGCCAGGGTGGGATATGCAGCACCCTTTAAATACAGCAGAGCATCTCCTGCCCCCGGGCACCTGCTCAGCTCTGCTGGCTACCGCAGGAGGGGGCAGAGCCAAGCCTTGTCCTCAGCCTGCCCCTGGAAGGCAGGCCAGCAGTGCCACTGCTGTCAGCATGCCCACGGCCCTGAGCCAGAGCGGCACAAGGCTCGTGCTGGCACAGCAGCACCAGCGCTCAGCCGAGACCTGTGGGGACCAGCCCGGGGCTTGGACTGGGCAGCCAGCGTGAGGCTGACAGCATTTCCTACATCCACTGCAGAGATGGGCCAACAGGCTCCTCGTCCACCAAGAGAACAAGGCATGAATGCTACATATTACCCTCTGCCCACACTAGGGAGGAAAGGCTTCCCTGTCTAAGTGCTAGCAAAACCTCAGCTAAATTCTGATCCATCGTATATTAAGGAACTGTTGGTGTAGATTTTACTATTAAGGGTCAAATTGTCACTATTTTACTTATAAATATGCATAAAGAGAATAAAATCTTAAAATGCCGTGTAATTATTCCTAAACTATATATTTGAAATTATTTTATGTAATTAGCCACAGATGGGTATGTTCAGAATTCTGTCAAGATGCTGAAATATTTTCCTAAAATATATATATAAATAATGCTTAAAGACTTCTAATACCATAAACTGGCAGGTCCTGGATTTGAGTTTAATCAAACCCTGAAAACTGGAACAAACGCATTTCACAAGCTCTAAGTCTTGCCTTCCTCTGAAGTTCATAAAGGCTCACAACAGCACTATCATCACATGCAAGATGTGATTTATGTAACCTAATTATCTTAAGTGTGGCATGCTAAAGAAGAAACCCCTAACTTGTATTGTCATTAAATCCAGTGGAAATTAACCTACAAATACTTTATAAATAAGGAAGACTTGAACTCAAACCGTACATATTCCATTAAAATGCTGATGAGACATGTTGTAATCACTAAGACTTCAACCTCTATTGAGTGCTAGAACTGCTATTTCAGATAACCCAAAGACAATTTACACAAACAAAGCATCTTTCTCCAAGTCCACTATACTAATTATAAATTTTATTTTATCACAACCTAATACAAACCACAAACTAGCTTTGCTAATATGTACAGTTGAACCAACAATAATCAATTTTGCATTTTATGCATCACATACTAAATAAAATGTATTGAGACAAATCAGCATTTTATCTGTACCTTTATAAAAACCTGGAAGAAATTTCCTACAGACCATAAAACTGAATAGAATCTGCTTTGAATTAGGTGCCACCACTTTTTTCTTCTCACGTAGCACCAGAACAACCCCAGGCTTAAATCTTGTCTCAATTAGAAAACATTATTCCTGTTAGTGTAAGAAGTCCAGTAACCTACAATCTACTGTAACTGCTTTACCAAATAGAAGCCAGTAAGAGGAAAAATAATTTCCTCTAGCTTGATCCACTAATAGTGAGCTCAGACTTTCCAGTGAGTGGTCTTGTCCACAAAGGCCATGAGATCATCAACCAGCTACCCCAAGGAGAAAGCTACAACCAAGACAGCAAGTGCCTGCGGACACTCAGGCCAGCAAGCCAGCAAGATGATGGCAAAGCCATTTCCCTACAGTAGCAGGGGTTAACAAGAGGAATAGTCAATAGGAGAGCCTTAAGAATTGCTCTAAAAGGAGTTAAACATTCCTTTAAAAGGCTTTTTACTGCTCTTGTCAGCTAGAAAAACAGGATTTAAAAGATATTATAACACGGTATCAAAATTATTTCAAATGGACAATGTCTCTTTCTATTAACCCTTACAGCAGAAAATTAAAGTTAAGATTTCCTTTTGCAGAGAGATAATCACTGAAAAGTAACACAGGAATATCCAGTTTGATTTACTTAAAAATGACAAACTTCTAGAAAATAACTTTAATTTAAAAAAAAAAAAAAAAGCTTGGAGCTGTGATCCTATACTACAAGGAAAAACAGACCAGGAGCAAGCAATAAATGCATCACTGGTTTTACTGAAAGCCCACTTGAGTATATTTACAGTACAACATCATAATGGTGACAAGAGAATCACCCATGGAGGATGCATGTTTCCCTGAAACATTTACATCAAATTCAAATGTCAAAATGTATTCTATCTAAATGTTAGTTCTAGTTCAACCCAATAAAAGAACTGAACAGGCAGTAGGCATGTTGCCTTGGCTGCCAAAGACATTTTAGAAAATATAAAAGTTAATTAGGTTTGAGAGAGGAGTTTTATGTGAAAAGCCAATTTATTATAAGCAATAACTCTAAGTGCTTACAGACAAGACATCATCACCCCCACCTCCAGGCTTTTTATTTAGAAGCATCCACAGACAGAAAAGCTGTTTAAATAGTATTTGCTGCAACATAAAAAAATCTGACTTCATTAGAAACTGATATTAGTTGCAATTGCAAATAGGATTAAAGTAAAAATGTTATTTCTAGGTGAGCAACAAATTTACTTTTAGGAGCATTAGGCATTATAAGAGAAGGAAAATATCTAAACATGCAGAACCACTAGATGGATGTGATTGCATTTACAAGCATGCATAGAATCACCCAAGCAACACCAATCTGCCCCCAAAAATGAAAAGGAAGAAAAAAGCCAACATCACATTCTCCTCTCTGCCCTCTCTCCCCCTGCACTTGCTCATTGTTGCTGAGGACGGGTGGGCACGAAGAAGATGCTTCATGCAGCTTGTGCATTTTGATGTCTCCTTCCAGGAGCACTTTCTTGTCTCCATATCACTCACCATGACAAATGGATCATTTGTCCCTGTCCCCACTCACTCATCATTGACAAAACTGCTGGGACTCAGTCATAGAAAAGAATGACCCTCAATAGGCACCTCCAGTTACAACCACATGACGCTGCAGTCATCTAAGTCTAATCCCTGTTCAAGCTGAAATAAGCTACTCAAAGTTCCTTTGAGACAAACAGCATGTCTATATTCTCTGCCTCTCATGCCCTGAAAAAAAAGCAAAAGTGTGCTGAAGTATCTCCTGTTGCTTCTTTATCTTGCTTTTATCTCCTGTGGCTTCTTTTAATGTCATTCATGGAGCTCTTAAGACTGCCATGCACTTTGTTGTTGAAAAAAGTTAAATGAGTCCAAGCAAGCATAACCTCCAGTTCCAGCATCACACAAAATCACTCAGGGAAAATGCAACGTGGGCAGCACTCACTCCTGCACTGCCAACAGCCTCCAAGAGCAGACAGCCTGAAATCAGGAAGAGAAATTATAATTTCAGGTAACTGCAGAGGGAAAGACCTCTTGCTTTACTGACAGACACACTGCATTTGCTTTTCAGTACTACAAGATTTCCAGGCTATCAGACACCTAGAGGTCATAATGACCAATTTTCAAATCTTCCTACTCAAGTCCAAGGCATTTTGTCTTTTTTGGGTTTGAATCAAAGGTTGCACCAGTTGCTTTCCTAGTACTGGGGGAACTTGTTAGCAGTCATACAGGAGGCAATTTCCTGAAGTTTGCCAGTAAAAAACCCCCGAAAATATTTTTGGGGAGACTTTATCTAAACTTAGGATCTGCCCACACACTTTCATTTTTACCAGACCCCAACTGTATCAATACTTGATATCGATGAAGAATAAAGAAACTTTTCCCCACTAATGTGAGCATTTATCACTTAGTATGAAAAAATTAATCCCCCAGATAGCTGACATTCAGAAGATGCTGAAATTAAGATATCTAATGTTTGGCAGCTGAATGTAATCTAAGTGCCTATTCTAAGCTTCTGCTATCAGCATCAAAGATAATGGCACAGTAAGTTTAAATAAATAAGTAAATCCATATACCACATCTCATGACAATAAAGGACGCTGAGTAAGAGCTGTAATGCAGAACAGCAAATGTGGCTTTACAAATGAATAGGTATGAAGTCTGGCAGAATCTCAGCTTAAGTAAAAACATATTACTGGCAAATTCACACAAATGGAAAAATGCTTACTTCTCCATTAGATTCTTACGCAATGTCTACTTGAAGACAAAACACTACCCAAATACACAACAAGCTCTAACTGTGCAATAACACTCAGTCTTAGGACATTACAAACCATAATTTACTCAATATATTTATATAATTTTAATCTGGATGCTCTCACTATTAATCGCACTGTATTTGCATGCTTCTATTTAAATAATTCCTGACAAGATTACACAAAAAACTCCTGCTGGAGCCTAAATGAAGCCGCAATCTTTACTAATGAAAATCTACCAGTTGCCAATCACCAATAGCTATTTCATGACACAGCCACTTAAAATACACAAATGTGTTTCTGATGTTTTGACCTTTGGCAGGCTTGGTGCTGTGAGCACTCCCCTGGGGAGCCTGTTCCAGTATCCAGCCACTCTCTGGGTGAAGAACCTTCTCCTAATATCCAACCTAAACCTCCCAATTCAGCTTCAGGCCATTTCCTCAGATCCTTCACTGGTCAGGAGAGTGACAACATCAGTGCCTGCCCCTCCTCTTCCCCTGGTGAGGAAGTTGTAACTGCAATGAGGTCTCCCCTCAGTCTCTGCCAGGCTGAACAGACCAAGTGACCTCAGCTGCTCCTCATACAGCTTCCCCTCAAGGCGCTTCACCATCTTTGTTGTTCTCCTTTGTTTGACTAGAGCAATCTAGGAAAATTCAGATGTAGCCATCTTCCTTAAATTCATTAAAGCCTTTTTTATTTCTGGGTTTTGGAAATAGCCTTGAAAAAGAGACTTTAGGCCAGAGGAATTTGTTATCAGAGAAAGCCCTTAAGAATGGGGATTGCTGTAAACACTGACCAGCAACCAACATGAAGTGATAGTAGTTTTAAAGACTTCTACTAATGAAGTCGAACACACCCAAAAGATAAAATCCCCTCCTCAAAGTAGAGTTTTACTAGTCCTGTGCTGTTAAGACTAAATCTGATGTTTGTCTTGAATTTTAGAAAAACTCCTAGTCTTGCTCTACAAACATACTGAATACAATACACTCATGGCAAAACTGCCCCCAAGGGATTTGATGGGCAAACCCTGTGCAGAAATGGTAGCTCTTGCTCAGTGCATTTTCTTTCTCTGGTGTTTCTCAATAACCTTCTAGCTTTCCAACAACTTCTTGTTTTGTGTTTGGCAAATATTTTTGGAGGATTTTCCCTTTCCACCCAACTTCTGTTGTACTGCAATACTAGATGAATTCTAGCTGATTATCTTAAAAAAGATGTTAAGATGTTAAAATGTTAAAATGATATTTTAAACATGTTAAAATACTGCTCGATGGGGCACATAAAACTGAAAACAGAGAATTCATTTTGCAATCCTAAATATAAACGGCTTCTCTGTGAGGAAACAAAAGAGGAAAATAATTTATCATGTTCAATCTCTCACTATAATTATCTGATTTGCAAAAGTATATTTGAGATCAGTACATTTCTACACTGAAGAGAATGCATTACTGCCCTTAGACACATTGTCACACATTTAAGTGGTTTTCATCCCAAAATCTTCCCTTTCTTCTATTTGTTTAGAATCCCTTAAAGGCCTGAAGATATTTACATACTGAGAATACATAACTTTTAAAAACTCTTAGAAAGAGAAAACACAGAAACAAAGTTGCACAAAACCTTCCTCTCTCCCTTCAGATAGTTTTACCACAGATTCCCTTGGACACGAGTCAAATGACATGTCCCAGTGTTCTGGAAAAATGCACTTTTCCTTAAGATTTAGGTTTCTTTCACTAGGAACATTTACTTCCTGACCCCCTGCCTTCACATTGCTGAAATCTAGACTCCATATGCAACTTAATCTTTTTTCTGAACTTCATGGAATTAATAATCTCTTTAACTACATTGAAAAACTTCCAATTAGTCCTTGTTCTCATGTTGGAAACTATTAATTTTTTCTCTGAAATATCAGACAGTTCCATAATTGTCAAGTATATCAATTATGGTTTACTTCAAAAATTTTAAAATATGTGCTATGCAAGCCAGAAGTTACCATCTCCTGTTTCACCTGCCCCACCACAACTTCACTGCTTGCCCATTTCCTTCCCTCCCCTCAGAAAAACACAGCTAGAGATGGTCTGGGTGGCTACAGCCAGGGCAGAGGTGAATCCTTGCTTTAAAGGCAAAGATGACCTCTGAATTTCCCATTTTGAATACAGCATGGGTCCAGCTCAACACAGACACCAGTCTATGAACACCCCAGGAGCAAGCACTGAATCCTGTTCTAAACGCAGACACATGTTCCAGTCCACTGAACAAGAGATAAATTACTACCCAAGAGTAGTAGGAGGAAGTCATCTCAATGCAGAGTGAGGTTCCAGCTTACAGGACTGTCTCCTCTAAATTGAAGTGCATGCAAAATGATTTTTCATTTGAAGTATGTGTGATCATTCAGTCGTGGTAAATAATCACAACAGAACATAACTTTTAAGTGAGGGATGAAAGACAGTTTGGCTAGAAAACACCACATGATTTTAAATGTTTTCACTGACTATGTCTTCTTCACACACATTTTAAACCTGTTTGTTCCTCAAAGTAGCTCTTCATTGTTTAGGACTTCTCATGACTCCACTAGAGCTTGAAAGAGGCAAAAGCAGAACAAAGGCTCTTCAGAGCACATTTCAGATGCGCACATTGTTTCCACTGACTGGTATTCCTTTAGCCAAAACTTTCCAAACTACTTTCCACCTTCTGGATCAGACAACTGATGACCTAAGGTGTGTAGGTGTGAGTACATAAATGTGTCATCAAGAGAGTTATATAGCTTAACAGACAAAAATAACAGCTTAGAGGAAACACAACCAGAAAGAAATGGGAATAAAGTTTCCCATATCCCTACCCCCCCTTCATACTCTCAACAGACTGGAAACAACTGCATTAATGCAGCAAGCAATAGCTTGTAAAAGGATGCAAACCAGCTGAAACATTTGACAGACAGTGTTAAATACCAGAGGATTCATATCAACCACTTTATTTGAAAAGGTGCTTTGAAGTTGGCTATCTTTCATGTACCTCTTTCATGGCACATTAATAAGGAAAACTGAGATGGGGTAAATTAAGTCCCAAGGTCATATCTAGAGTTACAGCACTGTGGGTACCTGATGAAATACGGATTAATGCTGCATGAGCACTGAATAAATAAAACCACTTCTGTTAACCACTCAAACAAGTTTTACAAGTAGTTCTGAACTTTATTCGGCAACTAGACTTCAGACATCTTAATCCCCCCACACTGCTTTGAAACCTAATTATCATAATGTGAACCCAAATGTTAGGTCCCTTTCAAACTGCAAGTGCTATGAAGCAGAAAAGTAATGGGAATTAGGCTAGTGTAACATTAGAAATGTAGAGGCATGGAACTTGAAAGTGGCATTTGTTAAGGCTGAGAGAGCATAATGCAGATATTCAGCAACATAAAACACACATTTAAATGGAAAAGGATATTTAAAGCATGTGCAGACACCTATAAAATACAAGCGGACCTAAAATCCCGTAGAACAAACATTTCTAAATCAATTTCTTGCCACCAAAGTCCAACTTCAAAAGGTATTACAGCCTTTTCTACCTTAGCAGAACATTTCTAAATTTTCTAAAGCAGATAATTTTAACATTAAAGAAAACCCAATGAGAATTTTACAAGACATTACAGACTTTTCCCTATTTGTCACAGTATCTAAGTGTTTGAACTTAAACAGCAGTAAATTATAAATTACATTGTTTATAAAGTCTTGAAAATAAGAAAAGATTTTGCTGTAAATGGCAGAACAGGATTTTGCATCAAGTTTAAAATGAAGTGGACAGAAATGAAACACCAAGCCATCTAAACAACGACAGAAATACACTTATCTGGCTGCATTCTATGGTGCATGTTGAAAACAATTAGTAATTCCTGACACTTATCGAATTTTATTTTAAATACAAGCTGAAATACTTTCTTCTGAGAGTGCATTAATGCAGCAAGCACATAAGAAAAGTCAGACCAGTAAGAAAGCTTGTATTGTGACAACAAAATCATTGAGGCTGATAAAGAAATTGTGATTTGATTCTGCCAAATACAAAGATGGAGCTGTTTGTTTTGTCCTGCTTTAGCATAGCTCACCTGTCATTCAGATAGCTTTTACTTCCAAGATGCCTCAAACTGACAGCAATCAAAGAAAAACAGATTCCAGAAATATTTTTTCAAGATTTTTATTTAATCCAAAAAGGCCAATGAAAACCTAAAAGTTCATCATCTGCCATGTTAATGCTGAACACAATGTTGTTTCATTTACATTTCTGGTCCTGTTAAAACAAATACACTTGTCTAAACTAGAACATCTGTTTTGGTTATAATACAGCGTATCTTTGGCAAGAACTTACAATAGAACTAACATAAATAATCAAGAATATTTATTGACCCTTGTAACAAAAACTGATTTGTAACAAAAAACCCAAAGACTAGATATGACTGTCCCTGGCTCTAGTCCAATCCTAATCTAAGTCAATAAACAGAGCTCTAAAATGGAAACTACATTAAAAAAAAAGAAGAAGAAAAAAAAAAGTCCTGTAGTTATTTAGGTTGGATGTAGCTATCTGAAAGCATGTTAGTTACAAAAATAGTGAAAAATATTTGCTTTAAGTCAAGAACTGTCAAGCTGAGTCCAGACAGGTTTTAAAGCCACAGGAAAAATCATGCCATATGCCTCATTTCCTAGTACTGTCTTCACTGATTCATCTTCTCTTTGTGAAACTTCAGTAGAACTCTATGCATTTTATATTTGCCATTGCTAAGTATTTTTTATTTTCATCACTTGCTTTTAATATATTATCTTTAGCCTTCACTATTTGAGCGTGCACCAACTGCACACACCTTTCTGAAATTACACGTTCTATTATTGCCTCATTTCCCTGGAAATGCATGATTCCAAGCTCTACATAATGAACTGGACTGAGAAGTATGATCAAATTTTTATTTTTTTATAATCATTCCTGATCCTATTCTCCACTGCTAATACTTCCCAAGGAAGCTGAAATCTGTAGCACCTCCCCAGCAGCCACCTTTCTGAACAACAGCTTATGTTGAGAGTTTGGCTTTTAAAGCACTTTAGAACAATCCAACCTCATCTGCTGCACCCCTTTGTATTTGGACTCCTTTAAGGAAAAAAAAAAATTCAATGCAGATACAATTAATAATTCCCTAAAACTTGCACAGAGCAATGAGCTGTTTTTCTGGGCAAGGATTTCCATGCTGATGCAGCTCAGTGCATCCCTGAGAGAAGCTGAAGGCTTGGGAAATGGTATCATGTTAGATGCAACTGACTCATTCTGTTGCAATACAAGTACTGGACAGGGTTTTTTGTTATAGGGGATTTAGGTTGTTCTGTTTTGTTTGGGGTTCTTTGTTGCTTTGTTTTCCCTACAGTTCAAACACTATATTGATTAGCAAATCCATTCTTTATTTACAGCTGGAACCTGCTGAAGCAGGTCTTCTTTAACCGTTCCAATAATGGCTGAAATTATTTCTTACAGATTTTAACTGAAAAACAATTAATAAAGATGACTTCATCCAAAAGCATACACCATTTTTTCCACAGAACTGATGAGAGGTCTGTATTCAGCCTATGTATAAACAAAATCCTTTTTTTTTTTCCCCTCTCTCCTGTTTTTTTAAAAGGCCTAGCAGGAGAAAACAACCTAATCTAGGGAAGACTTTGAAAATGGAAGCTGAAAAGTTATTTGTGATGTGAAAGCACGTACTGTGGACGACTTTACTATTTAAAAAGAAGGGGATCAGCAGAGCATATTCTTCCAAGTCACCTTTCATAGTTCCTATCAAAAGGCATAGCAGTTATCCCAAGGCACACCTCCTGCCACCTATTGCCCAAACAATAACACTGTACTAATTGCCCCTCATTTAGCAAGTATCACATTTGTTAAACTCAGACTGATATAAATTCAAGGCATTTCACTGGATTATCAGAAGTGGGGGTTGCATGGCTGGACTCATCATTTCTTTCTGTTACTAAAAATCCCAAGGAGACTAATGCTTTCTGGAGCTAGAAAGGAAAAAGTAGCTACCTTGCAAGATTCAGCAGCATGGCTTGGAAACCCCAACACTGGATGAAGCAAGGAGATGTACATGAAACTAGTTTATCAGAAAGGAATACATGAGAACCCTAATCCTTACAAAAAGATCTCAGTACAGACTGACAAAATGTAAAGAGAGATAAGCACTGCATATGCAGCCTGTCTGCAAAGTCACATACATAAATTCACACACAGACAGCAATATATAAAGTTCAAGAGACCCAGGTGTGACCTACAGCATAAAGCTTAAAAAAAAAAAAAAAAAAAAACAAACAAAAAAAACCCCAAAACACTTTGCTTTAATGTGCAGTACTTCATGGCTCTGCACACAAATTCTGAAGTATGGACTAGCTCTTTGCCATATGAGCACAGCACCAGAAAACCATTAGCAACATAAATATATAAATAAAATCTTTTTTATTACATTAATTTGCAGTATATAACATGTCAAGTTAACCAACTGCAGTTATAGATTTTTGCTACAAATACCAGAAGTTTTGAAGAAAGTGAAAGGTTTACAAAATTATCGGTCACTACTAAAAAAAGCAACAAAATCGTTAACTTGACTTCTGCCTTATGGCATTTACACTAATTCCTATTACACAAGAGCTTTTATCAGTTCCAAGAACTGTTAAACCTAATGTTTAACTGATGAACTTAAGTACTACTTTGAAAATGTTGTCATCTTGAACTATAAATATTAAATCAGAAGAGGTGAACAGAGTGAGAAAAACCACAATCACAGTATTATAGAAATAATTTTTTGTGTGCCAAACTAGTATAAGATCAATAAATAAAGCTACCATTTCAGATGAAGTGCTTGCAGCAACATAATGGATTTTTAAGCTATGTTAAGTGAACAATAGTGAAATTAAGCATGTGCCAAAACTCACACAGTATAAAGTGTTTGGCACTCTACAGTTATAAAACATTCATAGTTTTTGCATTGCATTCAGTAAAGAGAAGACCTAATATTTCAGAAGCTTGAATAGTCTCTTCCCGTTGCAAACAATTACAATCAGAAAACCTTCACTACATCTCCTGGAATAAAAGAGTGATTTAAGAATGGAAATTTACTTGGAAATCTTGGAAACAAGGAACAAGTGCAATCACATCATAAGTTAGTAGAAATAACACACCTGCTAAACATATCTGTAAGGCCACTCCCTAATTTATGAAAAAAGGAACCTTTAAACGTATATAATAGTCTAAACAGTAAAAGCCCATAACCTTC